>JABXJD010000269.1:600000-841063 GCA_013375575.1 Percina caprodes | reverse complement strand
CTCTTGGTCAAAGTTGCTCTTAGGACCAATGTGTGGACGAGCTTCTTTTCTGGCTGCTCTACCATAAAACTTTTCCATCTTATAAGTACCATTCCACAAACATTAAGGCATGAAGATCAGAAAAAAAACCTTTTCCCAGGATTTTTCATTCGGACTTTGGCTGGGGTTGTAAACATTGCTTCCTGTGTGCGGCAACACTGGAGTCCTGTGAGAGTCTTGGAGAAGCAGCAGCAGAAAGCACTATCTCCATCATCGGCGCTCACCAGGCCTGTCCTCACACTGGCAACCCCACAAAGCCTGCCCGGAGACAGATGACAGCGCCACAAAGACAACACAGGTGGCTGGCTACAGACCACCTGGAGCAGAAAAGCTGGGCCACACTAAGATCTCTGGGAGACACCAAAGAGAGAAGAGTTTAGAAATGGGGGAAGCGAGGGAGGAAATTATGAGGGGGTTGGACACAGGGACACAGTGAAGAGTCAGATGAAGCAACAGACAAAGGATAGGAATTAAGGTTCTTATTGAAGGAAAAGGATTGGAAAGTGTTGGGCAGCTGAGACAAAGTTGCAGTACATATTTGAAGAACTTTCAAGAAACCTATTCTTAGCTATTCTTTAATAACTTAAAGCTTCAAGGAAATAGACATTTTGGTAAATGCACTTCTTTGCTGCAAGTTAGACGAGAAGATGTTGTTTTTACGGTAAATATGAAGCTACAGTCAGCAGATTGTTAGCTTAGCAAAGAAACTGGAAATAAGGAAACATCTATGCCTGGCTCTGTACGAAGGTGACTAAATCAAACTACCAGCACCTCTAAAGCGCTCCAATTTACATATCACATTTGCTTAATCTTTACAAAAATGTAAGTCTAAAAACAAGAATTTGTGGTTTAACCGGGGGTAATGTGTTGGGCTATTTCTTAACTGGAAGCAGTAACTTCTTGGAGTGACAAATTGTTGTTTTTACTTTTCGGTTGTTGAATTGATTAAAAGTCAAAATGTGTTTATTTATCTAGCCTGTCTAGCTGTTTCCCCCGTTTCCAGTCTTTGCGCAAAGCTACGCTACCCAGTTGCTAGCTGTATATTCAACAGACAGAGTGTGGTATCAGACTTCTCATCTAACTCTATAATAAGGCCTTTCACATAAATGTCTTACTATTACTTTAAGAAACCTAATCTAAATAGGTTTTGTACCTAAAAAATGTCATGCAACTCCAAAGTTCTAACAGATAAGCCAAAAGTCATAGATAACAGAAACAACTGCATGCTAACATTTTGAGAAGATCTTATAACAAACAACTGTTTTTCTATAATAGTTTATTAAAGTTAAAAAGGCATTTTAAAGAGGACATAGAAAGGGACCTCAGCAGAAATAAGAAATAAGTATTTTTTTACCCCTTAATGACATCTATATTATTTATAGTGATGGATAAGCTCATCAAAGCTAACCCTATATCTATCACCAGCATTAGTGAAGGGCTTGTCTCACATGTCACAATAGGGCGGCTTTCCTCAAATTTGACCTCTCTCCTATTTCCTTTAACAATACCATTTAATAACGATATGGTCCGTTACGCTCCACATTGCGATTACATGCCCTCCTTTCAAGAGGTTTACTCCTGACCAAGATGAATCTGTCTTCGGGACTGACGTTCATGCCCACCTTTGAACTGCGGGAGTTGCTTTAGTGCCGTGACCTCAATCCATTCCCCTTATAGTGCTCAGTGAACATTTATCCAGACAGCACAATCCCCTGGATCAAATTCTTCAGCATGATGGAGAATTTCTGGAGCCAGCAAGTCTTTAAAGCAAAGATGGACTTCAAGTGAGGAAGAGTGGACTTGATAGCCTTTAGGACCTTAGATCAAGTTTTCCTGTGTTGGACATGACCAGTGGTTAGACTAGAGTGGTTAACAGAGATGGAAGAAAAGGGAATAAAAATAAGTCAGACAGAGCATTGGTGGGGAATTGATTAGAAACGCAGGAGCCAGTACTCCCAGCCGTGGGCCTGCTTAAAGTGTTTGACCTCCGGGCTTTTACATGCAGAAATAGCAGATATGACCTTACCTGCTGCTGGAGGAGCAGCATTCATCAAAGCAGATTGGCAAGCCTCCTTTCTGCCGTTTCATTGAAAGCCACTCACATGAAGTTACCTTGAAATAAAGACAAAGTCAAAGGTCTGTTATTCTTCTATAATCTGTTTTGAAAATTCCCCTTCCACTCCACATTTGTATCTCTTTCTGTCCTTGTTGCTATCAGTAGGTTCTCTTTTCTCCCTCCATTGTCAGCATCACCTCTCCATCTCACAGATTTCACTGGTCAGCCTGTTTCTCCCAACATTTCCCCCGTTTTTTATGCCCCAGTCTCAACTCATCAGTGGCGCTTCCCTATATGCACTGCAGCTCTCCTGTGTCAGCATGCGCTATCTGGGTCCAGGCCTGCTTGGGGTGAGCCCTTCACCTCCAGCGCAAGGCTTCACTGTCTGCAAGCCTCCTCAACAGCTGTCATGAAAACCCAAACAGACACTCTTAATTGGTGTTCCAGACTCAAGGAAACTGGACTAAAATATTTGCATAATTTCACAGAGGATGGAGGAAATTGTTAAAACATGTGAGCCGAGGCCACGGCTGCTGTAACCCTACCCATCGGCCGAGTGGCTCTTGGGTGCCACCCAGCGCCAACGGTGCCAAGAGGGAATGGGGGGGCAGTGGAGGAGGGAGAGGCGAGGAGTGAA
Organism: Percina caprodes; assembly: GCA_013375575.1. Classification (NCBI taxonomy): domain Eukaryota; kingdom Metazoa; phylum Chordata; class Actinopteri; order Perciformes; family Percidae; genus Percina; species Percina caprodes. Next base: position 838,331 of record JABXJD010000269.1, on the reverse strand, counting down.
AAGGTCATACTGGCTGATCCTATTAGAGTGTCTCACCTTCTCCTACTGCTCAGAGCCAGAGAAGACCTGACACAGGCCGAGCCAAGCCTGCAGTATCGTATTAACACACAACACTGGGTGGTTCTTGTTAGGCCAAACTACATTAATTTCCCCCTGATATGTTATTTTGCTTTTGCACATGTACTGTAGATATGGGTGTTTCAGGTTTATGCATTTTTACTTAATAAAGCAATAAGATAGATGTGAGCGGGTTTTTTCTCCATAAAGATGTGTATTTTTTTTGGGATGTTTATCTTTGCCTTTTTCTTGTAACATGAAGCATTGTTTGACCTCTTGAGGCCTTTAAATGTTATTCAAATTAAATAAATCAGTCTTTGCTTGCTTGAAATGCTCACAGCTCATAGAAATACGCAACCTTGAAAAAAAAAAGCCACTCTTGTTTTAAAGAGTCTCAAGCCAAAAATGTTTGTGAGCCAGTAGCTTATATTATTGCATGGGTCATTGCAGATTAATTAAACAGAGATTAAGATGCATTTGTGGCAAATTAAAGACATAAACTGCTCAATAGTGCCCTGAAATCCCAAACTGCCCTTACATCTGAGTTGTTTTAAAAATAGCAATAACAACCATGTGAAGAATTGATCTTTTAAAGTACATTAATGTTATGAAATAATATGTTACTGCAACCACAAACAACTGTGGACAAGTAAGACTATGTATAGATTTAAACTTTAGAATGTAAATAAAATAAGAGTTGGAAAAAAGAAATCTGGAAAGCAGAACAGTAAATATGTGTATTAAATATTTGTCAGGTACGTAGCCTATGAGTAATTGTATGTGTGCAAGCAGATGTGCTGTATGCATATTTTTCTTTATATTGTTTTGTACACATTGTTGTGATTTGCTAGAGAATAAGTAAATTTTAGAATATAGTTACAGCAAATTCAATATGTATAATAAAATATGTATATGAATGGAGATATGTATATTAAATTAGAATCAAATACAACATGATACAATAGAATTTGCCATTGTTTTTTTTAAAACATTGTATTAACATGTATTAGAATTAGCATATATGCAGCAGGGCTCTGACCCCTGTCCTCCTCCATCCTGGTTCCCACATAGTGAACCAGAGTGGTGGGTGTTCACAGCCACAGCTGAGGCAGGGGTTATTAAACTAGTCTGAGCCATGTGGAAAAGACATAGAGCTTTAAATACCCTCACTGGAGATAACATGAGCGCCATGCAGATAGATCACATGGGAGCCCTCCGTTTACTGGGGATGCCAGCTGCACTGAGACACCGCGGCGAGCTTTGTCACCTTGTAAAGGAAAGAGGAGAGACAGGGAAGCGTGGGGAAGTCAATGAGTGGAACTACAGTGTGTCTTTTTGTTGCACACCAGAGGCAGAGGGAGCAGACAGGGGAACATGGGGTCTGAAATTGCACGGTGCTTAATAAACGCGGAGGAGGCTAGTAGGAAACGCATGAAGTAGCTCAAACAAGCATCAGGTGTCTCTGGGATTTCAAAAGGAAATTTCATGCTGTAAAACTGTATTTTATGGTTCTCAGCTAAGAGAGATTGTGAAATACAAGCCTATGATTGTTGACATTAGATATTATTTAGTTCTTTTTTTGCAATATAGATGCAAATGAGCCATCACTGTACACTTTAGTATAAACAAAATGGAAAATTACAAATTCAAAGCTACAAGTAATTATATATATAAAAAAAAAAAAAGAACTTTGTATTACCAAGGAGTGATTAGATCTAATCAAGTGAAGATACGGCAAGTAAACAGATGCCGAAACATCCGCTCCTTATGAATACAACATAATTATTAAATGATTACGGTGATTACACACCCACCAGGATTTGTGGCGTGTCTTCATTATCACACAGATTAATCAAGGCCACAGGCTGAGGCAGTACAAGAAAGATGCATGATGATGTGAAAAACAAGACCATATAGCATTTTCCTGTTAAAAGTATATAAAAACAGAAATAGATGATAAAGGATGCTGAAAAAAAATATTCATTAAACAAATTACCTTATATGTATTTGCCACAGCACAGTGGAACATTTTAGTTTCAATGTATGAAATTCAGTATTTAATTGATAGAGCTTGCCAACAAATCTGTTTGGTTAAACTCTCTGGAAGCAGGGAAAGCAGTTACTGATGTTTGGATTATGAGCTTTTATTCAATGTGATGAAATGATCAAATATTGCGGGTCACACTGAAGCTGGCACAGGCACACACACAACTCACATCTTTAATGCTCCATGGATGCAATGTACTGTATTTCAGTACAGATTTGATTCCCAATGTGTGATTTCTGAGTCAAAAGAGGTGGAGTTGAATGATAAATCACATTTTGGGTAACTGTAAATTAATGTTTTTCAAAGTTTTGATATGGATCAGAGCAACAAACAGTTACTGATATTAGTTGTGTCTCCATTATGAGGAATCAGTGTCACCGGCCCAGACAGTGGGAGAAATATGATGGATGAAAAATGTCTGCATGGTAACCATGGGACACAAAGGAAGAGAGACTGAGCCCTCGTGTCTTTGATGTAGTCATAGAGGAGTGAATGTGTGTGTGTGTGTGTCTTACTGATGCAGAGAAGAAGGAAGAGACAGTGAGAGAAAGACAGTGCGTGTCTATTCAAGTGTGTGTATGTCTTTCTATGATGACAGAACAAACGACCTCTTCTGTCATGCATGGCCTTGAGAAGCCTCCATGGATTTAGGGCTCAATCAGCTGGGTGGGAGGGGTGGGGGTCAGTTCTCTGGCTGTCCTTGGAGCTGCCTGTTTGTCTCTTTCCACACCACTGACTAGCCAAACAGAAGGGTCCTTCGCCTCTCCCATGGGTCAGGTCCCTCTCAACCTCCGGCAAGCTTTGATCTGACGGACAGAAGAAGGGGGTCTGAGAGGGCTTTGGGAACTTTAAGCTCTGTGTATGTGTGTGATGGGGTAGCAGACAGAAAGGCAGGGGGATGGTCAGGGCCAGGTGGGGTCAAAGGCTGGTGGCTGGTTGACTGTCCTGTTTGTTGACTACAGAAAAGTTTATAAAGATGCATTGAGTTGAAAGCTGCTATAATCAAATGTATAGCTTTTTATAAATATCAAGAGATCAAATGACTGTATAATGTTGTGGTGTCACTCGTAGTGAAGAACCCACATAGAATTATTGCCCGCCTCTGCAGTTTTTAGCTCTGGGAAGTATTATAGCATCTTTCAGCTCATGGTTTTGCTCTTCTGGCCTTAAACTTCACTGTTTTGGTCCACTCATCGCTCTCAAAGTTTAGTTTTTAGGCAGCACAGGAGCGGTTTTTAAATCCACTGTGCTTTACCTGCTTGGCACCAAACCGTAAACAAAGCTAGCAACAGCTGTAGTTGAGGAACATAGCATTTCAAGAGCCTGATATTTCCATTGTTCGAGTTGGTAGAGACCAAAAACATAGCTAAAAGATGAGCGAATATTAAACATGTCAGATGGCCAAATGAGTGCTAACATTGCTAACGATTTGTTGCGTGTGGGAATAGACAACTGTTCTAAGGTGACAATATGCCCCTAAGTGGCTGAATAACTATTGCAGGTTTAAACCCACTCAAAATCTGCCATATTTTAATACATCATCCCCCAAACTTTTCTACCTTCCATTTTCAGGTTAATTTAATTATTAAGTAAAGATGTTCATTTGTTGTTTAATTTGCTAATAGTGCCACTGATAAGTTACTTTTTTCAAAATATGAAGAAGCAACCTACAGGAAAGATACTAAGAGCAAGTCTTGTCTCACTTTATGATGAGAACAATCTGATTGCTCACCTGTGTGATGAGTTGCACGTCTGTTTGATCACTGTATTCATGTAGACCTCCACATGTGCCACTCATCTCCAGGCCTTTTCCCCACGGGCAGCCTCTCTGACCACCACACAGCCATCAGCCTTCCACTCACTTCTACCCAGGACAGCCCCCTTTTGAAGGCTGAGTAATTAACGTGCCATCTGATACACCATCCAGCCATAGAGGCTCTCCAGGGACACACACACACACACACACACACACACACACACAAACCTGTATGCACACTTACACGCACAGGTGATCCATCAAACAGTGTTAACTGGCCGAGTGTTGCTGTCAGCTGTGTCTCGTTGTATGATGTGACCCTGAGGTTAGCCCAAAGAGACCATCATGTGCTTTAATGACAATCCCCTCTTCAGCAATTTGGAATTGGATGCACCATAAAACTAATCCTAAAGATATGATGTCTGATTGAAGGTCTTTAACTATTGCCCTAAAGGGATAGTTTGGAATGGGGAAAATCTACGAACTCAGAATCATACAAACTGGTGGATGAATACCTTGTTTTTTACTATTTGTGTAGCTTGAAGGTGTGTTGGGCTTTGTCTAACTTTGTTAGAATGCGTTAGTCAATCAAGTAGCCACTGTGCTTAAAGTTTGGTACAAAAGGTTTTATTATAATTATTATTAATAATAATAATATTAATAATTATTATTATTATAATAGCTTTTGTCCCAAACTTTAAGCACAGCTATTATAATTTTTTTCGTTAAAAAGGTTTCAACAAATACACAAAAAGAAATGATTTGTGATGTGTCTAGGTATACTAGTAAAGATACAAACAATAAATATTTTTTTATATAATACGTAGTCTACTCTTTTTTTCTTTGTCATTATCTATATTTGTCATTTAATGACAAATATAGATAAACAAGCTCAAACTTGAAAGCCAGGTTTAACAAAATACATACATTAAAATGTGGGTTTTACTCCGGGTGAGTAAGAAAGAAAAAAAACAATTAATCTCCCCCAATACTGAACTGAGTTTTTGTTAGCATATACTTTAATCAGTTTTAGAAACCAAAAGACATGCTAATAAAATACATTAATTTGGCGCAAATGTCCTCGTAATGGATTAAAATTGATTTGAATTGTGAAATATGTGGACGTGTGTGTTTCCCTCCGTCTATGCAACGTTTGCTATGGTGGTGTTATTGTACTGTTAAGTTATTTATGTTGCTGTGTAAATTAGACATTAGGGTTCACCTGTGTTACAAATCTCAACTTGAACAAAAGTTCAACAACATTAAAATGAGTAATGGGAGAGAGTACATTTTTACTGGGATCAAGAAGTTTGAGATGGGAAAATGACAGGAAGTGTTTGTAAAGCAACAAATATTACTACAGTAACACAAAACATAACAAAACATATCTATCTCTGTTCAAACATGAAAAAGGCCGGCATTATTTGTTGCACCTGTGCAGACTGTGCATTCTTAAAAAAAAAAAAAACAAGATCACCACATCTCAATAAATGTCTCTGTTCCACTGAGATTTTAAAGGACATCACGTTCTACACAATGACCGTGAAATTACTTTGATTTCGGATGTGGTCATGGAAAGTTCAAGCCTCTTAGAAAAAAAGGTTGAAATTGGGATTTAGTTGCTTGGATGTGGCCATCAGAGACCCTTGACAGAATATTTTCTCCACAAGGTTAAAGGTGATGAAGGGATGTCAAAATAAGACTGATGCCTGGAAAAGATATCCTTCCTGACATTTATTTGGACTTGTAAAACATTTCGTACATAGATTGATTGAAATGATGGACTCCTGTAAATACTCCTGTAACAGTTATTTCAACATATTAATATAGAAATACAAAAAATAAAACTTGTTTCACAGGTAAGCATCTGTACACAACAAGCCAATAGTAATAAAAAAAGGAAAAATAATACTTAAACTTGTCCATCTTAGCTGTAGATGTTGACCAGAAAAACCTGTTTTCTGTTGTCTAAAAGATCACTTTTTATGTGTCCAACACTGCCATGGGCAATGTGTCAGAAAAGAAAAAGTAAAGGACAAGAGAGGGGGAAATAGAGGGTAAGAAAAAGTTCTAATCCATAGTTGCAGGTGTGTTACACTTTTGTTGCCCCAGCAGAAGTTCACAACAGAGTTGATGACAAAGGGCTAGGCCCCATGCAGCCTATTGTGGCCTGAAGAACAATATGGAGGCTGTGAATGGCTAATCCCTCTGGACCGCTGACAGGTTGGGCCTTCAAGCAACCTGGGGACTCATTTCTCCACTGGGCTGGGCCGCTGTCTGACAGGGATGGGAAAACCCAGGCTACTTACAGCCACTGAGCCTTCGCCCAGAGCGGAGACTGGGAGCCATTGTGAAGGGAAAATATTATCTCCATTGTCAGGTTGTGGCCGTCTTTGTAATGTCAGAAGATGAACTCGGGAGAATGCGCCACCGGAGGGAGAGTGGAAGAGCGATAGAACCACATCAGACTGTGAACGCGACTTTTCTGTTGACCTCATTAATGCTGCACAGAAACACAAGTGTTCCAATGGAATCTATAAATAACAAAAGTATTTGTGTTGATATTTGAAATTATTGACTGATAATCAGTTTTTACATTTTTTGATATTTCACACTTCCAGTCAATATTAATGATTCAAGTTGCCTTTTATTAGTTATTACCATCTAGATAAAATTTTTGAAAACAAAAAAGGTCTTCAAAACAACTTTAATTTCCCCCTCTGTATAATCACAACACTAAAGTTTCAAAAAAACTTTCACAAATAACATGATTTTTTGCCTTAATTTGCATGTACAGCCTTACTGTGTTTGCATGTCTGTAAGAGACTATCTTACAGCACACTTTACATCCAGAAACTCAGACACAATGGGAGAAATATGCAGTGTGTATGTAAAACAAGCCCATTGAAAGAATCTGGTGGTGTTACTCTCTTTGTGAGAGAGACAGAAAGGCGAGGACAAGATAATAAGCCAGGGGGGCACCACCCAGACCTTGTTAACAGGACCGGGATAGCTCCACATGCCCTGAGAACAAACACAAATATCTGTTTCTTCTGGGCTGCCATTGGCAGCAGCAGGACACAACCCAAACTGCTCAACAACTGTCTCAGCCAACACACGGCAGTTCAGTTTGGAGACAATGGAGGACAAGGGTGAGAGAGGGCTGCAGGGCTTGTGTGTATATTGTTTTGTAAACCTTCCCCTCCTAGCACCCTTCTTACCCCTCCTCACCAATTTATGCATCTTCCCTCCCATCTTATTCTACTCCCCCTCCCTCCCCCGTTTGGCTCGACCTTTCCTTTCAGAGTGTCCAGCTCATCCTGCCACAAAGAGCCTCCATTCTCTCCTGAGAGGAGGCTGCCAGTCCCGCACTGTAACCCAATCACCTATCTAACACAAGAGTGTGTCATCTCCACAGAGTAACAGGAAGTCAGATCTCCTTCTCTCTGCCTCTCTCTCTCTCTGTTTCTCTATCTCAGTCACACTTACTCACCAGAGGGTATATGCATACATGCATGTATGAACAGCAAATTACCAATATCCTGGACAAAACAGCATGACATTTGATTTTGGGGTATTTTTTTTAGAATTGACTTGGGGTGTTTACATTGACGTAATTGTGTTCTTTAAAGATAAGGCTGGTGATATTCTATATTTTTGTCAACAAATCCAATTAAAAGACAAAAACTAACAACAATCGTCTGTGTAGTCAAAGCCTGATCATTAACATTATTACATTCCTCTGTGCCATAGACCCTCACATTGTTGCACATGGTGACATATTCCTTCATTTGATGAACATGATGAACACTACAACACTGTTGGTTAGGCTTTTCATGGGATTTGTAAAAACATTGCCAGTCTTAGTCTTTAAATCATATAATTTAGTATATTTTATTAGTGAGAATAGTAATTCAGTTAATTAAAATAATGGGTTTCTTGTCAAATAACAGAAAGAAGTTAAAATATTTGTTTCTGTAGTAATTGTAATATTCACAGAACTATGTGTGTGCTCGAAAGAATTAAATGAAATACCTACACACACATAATGTGTCAGTATCATTTAACCTTCAGCAAAACAAACACAACATGTCCTTCAGTCCAAGTCCAGCTTTGGATGTGTTGCAAGTATCCTTAGGCCTTCTGGTTCCCCAGTTCATGAGCACATTCCTGGTTATCCAAAAACTGCATCCACATCCATGTTGCACTACAATCCCAGTACAATAATTATAATTATGGCAATTTGTAGAAAACCAATAGCCCAACTGTAACCTTACATTTATGTTTTAGGATGACAGTTCAGTTTAAGGGGTCAAAATGTTCATACCTGGAAAGAATGTATTCTCTAAACAAAGCCTAGACGTAGCAGAGGAACTAATCTCCCCATGAGGAAGTGTAAATGCAAATGGATTTGAAATAGTTCAGGATTTACATATCCCTTTTCTCATTAGTGGTATTGAGTGACTGGATATTGAATAACAAACACTCTGAAAGTTGGTTTGGACAGCTCAAAGCATCGAGGCTGGATTCCTGGAGACTGTAAGGCCTAAAGTTAGTGCTTTTGGGGCAGCTACAAAGGCAGCCTCGCTGAACCCCCAATGTTGGCTTTGGACATATAGTTCCTTCCTGTTCATGGAAATTCTTCTACAAAAGAAAAAAGTTTCAGTTGTACCAAAACAAGCCTTGATGGCTGACGATGCAATTTTATATCAAAGCAATGTGTTCTGCATGAATTAAATTAATATCTGAACGGTTAAAAAAGAGATAAATACATAAATAATGCAAATTAAACCAGACAACATTACTGTGAGCAAAGCACACAAGTAGCAAAAGGGCAGGTATTTGTTTAAAAAAAATAAAAATAAAGTGAACTAAACAGTTGATGTTTGGTAGCCATGTATGGAGAAACAAACAAGGAAAATTAATTTAATGCTGAGGCGTCCTAATCCCAATATACTCCACAATGCAATGAAACAGTACGTGTCTCATTCTGTTGTGACCATGTTGACCATTGTGAAGATATACTGACCTCTGCTGGACAAAGAAAAGTGAGAGGCCACACATTGTAATCCTGTGTCCTCAAGTAGACATATGCCAGCTCATATTTGTATTTAAGCCTTGTGTTGTCCACATTTTTCAACTTTTTTCAACATCTTGCGCTTTATTGTTAAAGTTTTTATTCAGCCTATTGTTGTATTATTTTTTTTCTTCTTTTTAATTTTTTTTTCTCCTTCTGTGTAGCTTTTTTCAATGTTATTTTCTACGTTTTTTTAACCCTTTAACCAACATTTTTTATCACTTTTACATTTGACGCTTCCCCCCTCCCCAATTTGAGTTTTACATTAATTCTTGGAATTCATGGACACTAAACCAAATTTTTGAGTTTGAAAAGAAGAAATATGTTATAAAATTGAATAAAACACCCCAAATGTAATGAAAGTATTGTACTGAGCCTTCATTTTACTTGAGAAGAGCATTGAATGGAACCAATCATGTTCATTTTTGGCAATTTCTGATATAGAATTTTTTTTGAAAAGGGGTCAAATTTGACCCTGAAGACAACAGGAGGGTTAACCATTGCATTTCATTAAACCTGCTTATAGGTAGCAAAGAGGCAAATGCTTATTGCATTAGTTCAACACTTCAGCAGTTCAAAATCAGGCACTTTCTTTTACTTGTCTTTAATTTTCTTTATCTACAAACAAATCCTCTGATTATCCTTGTCTTGTTGTAAACCTCAACCGTTTTTCTCTAGAAATCTAAGGGCCCTTTTCACAGCAGACATTCTGATGTGTCACAGTAAAGCACAAGTGTCAGTAATAACAATAACAATGGTTTTACTCAAGCGTCCTAATAAGCCAGCATGCAGAAGTAGCTACATTCAGCAGTCATTAATGTTATTATCTACTGCTGTGACTTTCCTATGACATGTAAAGTGCCCTCTGATGTCTCCTCCTTAAGTTTCTCATACAAGTAATGCTGTCATCTATTTCAACCAGAAGACTTCTGCCAGCTAGTGTAACATTAGTTCACTTGTTTATTTGCTTGTTTTGGGAAATTTTCTAGCAGTAGGTGTCAGTATCTGGAAATATGACATAATAATCATATTGCTGCATTCATATCACAAAAAAAGAGACTTAAAGAGAAATCTTAAAACAATTAAAGTCTTAAAAGTGTCATTTGAATACAATTTGTTTTCCAGGCAATATTATTTTACAGTTTTTTTCAATTGCTAAATGACAGTGGTCACAACTCCAGCCACATGTGCAAAACTCAGTCTGCAACAGTCAGCTGAGCTAAACATTTCACATCGCCTGCACTCATTCCAAGCAACACAACTCTTAACGGACGTCTTAAAACAGGCTCAGTGCAGCCAAACTCAGAACAATCCTCATCTATCTCATCACTCAGAACACACTGAGAGTATAAAGACTAGCGTCAATACAGAAATTACAAACTTTTAATCTTTACAGTTTGTATAATTTAATTGACTTTACACTCGATCTACGATATTTACTTTAAGAAAAGAGTGAAATTGTTTCCTTTCCTTTTTTATTTTACACAAGTTTTGAGGTAAACAAGAATGAATGAAAATCCTCAGTTTGCTTACCTACAGTAAATAGATATGTAAATGTTTTATTTTGTCTGTAGTAATTTATGTAATTACTGGACATGTTGCAAACAAAAGGTACGATCAGAAGTTCTACAAGTGTTTTTCATCAACAACAATGTCTTCTCTTGCCATAAACCTACATTATCTATCAACACAAATCTCTGTGGTGTTCCCATTGCTTCTACATTACATCTCCATTACTTGTGAAAAACAGTAAGTGCGCAGTTTTACTATAGTAAAAGAAAGGTTTTTCACATTGTCACAACTGTGTGTGTAACATCAGACATCTTACCTGGACATATCTTTGCTCTTTTACCTGTTCACTGTTTTTCTCAAACGGTACAATCTATAACTGTTCCATTCTTATTTGGTGTTTCTTTATTTCCAAAAAGTCTTTATGAGCCTTCCCTATATATTGTACTGTATATACAGTATGTGTTCACTAACAAGTCTAAAACAAGAAAGTATTGCAATCAGCAGTGTTTGATAGGCACCAGAGTGACATCTATTCTGTTTTGAATGCGTTAACAGTTTTGACAGCAGTGTGTTAGGATTTGAACAAAGTGCTGTAAATCCACAGTGTTGTGAAGGTTGTGGTTAAAACCATGGAATAAGTCTGTAGAGTTTTGAAAACTGTGATCAGGCAATGAAAAACGGACTAGAGTTTGGTCCACATGAACTGCTTCTGTACAGACTGTAGGCTAGTTAGAGTTTTGCGCAAATACTCCAGTGGTGCCACTGTCCATTGTCATCAAGCTTGTGATTCCCATGGGTTTGCTGTTCACATTCCTCACCACTAGATGCCACTCTTGTAACATTACAAACTGCATGAGCTTCATGAAACCTGCTGCAGCAACACATGTCATCTTAGCAGCAGTGTCTTTGTTGCTCCAGCCAGCTTTGGACATAAATTGGCATACATCTGTTGCATTATTTCCCAGATTTCACTCTGAGAGATCAGCTCATTGCATATAAGCTTGCCCCAAACATCATCATTCGGTTGACGTGCCATGTTTTGATTAATGGCACCTCATTTTCAGCACAGTCAAGATGCACATTGGGCATTTACAAGTTGCTTTCCCTCTGTGCCAGATTTGAAGTGGTGCGAGAACGGAGGCCGACTGAGTGTGAGAAGGCAGCTCATTAGCTGTCCTGGTCCAGCAGAGTGGCTGCTTTCTCCCAGGAGAGCAGTACAGAATTCTGGGAAACTCCCCAACACGCCAACAGCTGCGACTCTACATAAACCTGATGAAAACTCTTTCTCCTCTCTTTCTTCATCTCAAGCACTTTGTCAGTCTGTCCCACCAGACCCTGGATCTTTATCCATCTGTACTCACATCATCTTGGGGTTTAACTAAATAAAAGGACTCAAAGATCAAGAGATCACTGCTCTGTCTGCTAAGTGTGATGTGCAAGTTTGGCTGTGTATGTGTGCTAGGGCGGGGGTGTTCTTCTATCTGAACTTTTGACCAATGCTTTGTGAAGTTTTTTTTGTTTTGACTGAAACATGAACAACTGCATTCCGTCTGATGACATGGCTCCAGATCTCCAGAGTCCTGCTGAAAGATAAGAGTTGGGACCACAATACAAATAAAGCTGATTTGAATACATTGAAAAACTACAGCAACTTAATAAGATTTTGTTGGTGTCACTCATTTATACCTTTTATGGTATTTAAGGGATTCACACATTTAGCAGTTAGGATGGTGTGTATTCTTCAGCTAAACGAATGAATAAAAGATGTGTAACAGTATTGTAATAGGCCTACAGTAAGTGAATTAATATAACATGTGTTCATTGTTTTGTGAATAAGTGTTATATGTGTTGTTTGATTATTACAAACTGTTTTCTAATTAAATATCGATCTGTAAACAGTTTCCAAATTGCACAGATGTTTGGTTACATGCATAAATGGCCCAAATATATTAAATATTTTTGTATCCGCTTTTCACAGAACATGGCTGCTGCAATCCCCACCGATATTTACACTCTTAAAGTTCAGGGATTTATTTACTGTGCATTTCAAGTCAGTCTTAATAAATGAAGAAAAAACCTAAATCACTGAGGGAATTGTTTTGATTTTTGATTTGAATTTAACACAGGAAGAGAAGACAACCATTATTAATCACATTTTATCTGAAATGCAAAACTATCAAAGGACAAACATATCACAAATGCAATAAATACTGTAGATCTACAATATAGAAGAATCCTGCAGCACATTTCAGCTTGGTGATGGCAATACAGTCAAAGTAGCAAAACAGACTTTGAGTTGTGAGGTGATTTTGTGAAATGCATTCTAGGTCCTGTCAATCTATGCAGATAAGTAGAAATAAAAAACTGCTACTACCTACAGGTAGAGCTTTACAATGTATCAATAATGTTTTGTGGTCAACCAAAATATCTGCAACGCTGTCCAGAAGTCAATACAATGACAAAGCAAGTCGTGAGACTGAAGTTTGTAAAAGCCAAATCCAGAGTTTAAAACCAACAGAAATGAGCTTACACACAGTGTAAACATACCATACTAATTAACATGCACACACAAAAAACTATATCTCAACAAACTTAGAGTATTTATTGTTCTAATTGACATGTTCTGAAATACACAATCCTCAAATGCGGAAGATTGAGTTCAAAGTCATTGTTTTGGACACATGCTGACAGTTTTCCAAAGATGGACACTGGACAGGATGGTTTCATAATGTCTGCAGGCTCTACAAGAACCAAAGCTGGTGTTTGAAGAAGATAGTCCTATGCTGTTGCCCCGCACAGTCTTACAGTGATGCCTTGGCTGTCCTCTGGTCGGCCTGTCATCATAAATGGCCAGGTCTGTTAAAGCAATAGACAGCAGGATTAGCAGTAAAGAAACACATCCAACACATTGCATTATGAGGTCAGTATACAATTTGAATGAAATTAAAGTATTTTCAATTTATTGATGTTATTTGGTAAAAGTACACACGGATTTTCAATTTGTTGATGTTATTTGGTAAAAGTACACACGGATAAATTCCACTTTAAAACTTGTTTTAATAGCTCAACAAGTTATTTCTTCATACCAGGTTGACTGGGTGCGCAAAATTGTTCCCAAACCGGTCATCCTGCAGAAGCTGTCTCAGGTGAGAGATGTAGCTCGAGGCGAGTCGAAGCGTGTCTAATTTGGACAGTTTGGTGTCAGCTGGTACCCAGGGCAAGCTGGTTTTTAGTCTGGAGAACGCTTTGCTCAGCACTCTCATCCGCGCCCTCTCCCTGGCATTGGCCGCGTTCCTCTGCAACTGCCGCGCTTCCTTCTGGTGCGCTTTGGAGAGTTTGCGCTCAGGCTTGATCCTCTCCTCAACACCGTCGTCCTCCAACTCCTCATCCGAATACTGATTGGGATTATAGCAGGTAATCTTCCGTGCGCTCCTGTCCAGAGAGCCGACGGCCTTCCTGTGACATGTCTCATAGTCCTCAGCATCACTTGCAACAGAGCCAGTGGACATGGCTGATCCACCTGTGCCTTGGAGGCGGAGAGGCACTTTAGGGACAGCAGTGAATGAAAATGTAGATTCTCAGCTCAGCAGAGATTTGAGCAAACGACACGAGGTTGTCAGCAGACCATGTAGACTTTCATATTCCCATTTGGTAAGCCTAAGACTAATGTTCACCACCTGACAATGCTATAATGCCAACTGCTTGAGGTCAAGTCTGAAAATTGCAGCTCTGTCTAAAACTGAAACATGCCTCCTTGCTTAGCTACCCCTCTAATTTAAGTGTTCTGAACTTGGCATCAATACAGCGTTTTTTTTTTTCTCCTCCCCTTTTTCTCCAAGCTACCATGACCTCAGTTAGACTACAACTCTGTCTCCTTGTGTATACTGTTAAATAAATAGGTTGCTCATCTGCAACCTGATAACAACATCAAACCCTGTAAATGAATATATTATTATTGGTCAAATAAGGGGGAGGTGAAATGAAACTGCAAAATGACTCTAAGGATGTCAGATGATTGATTTTACCCAACAGAGATAATCCATCTATGTTGTATTAGAGGAAGGCATGACTTCCCTGATAATTACACATTGAACCCTTTGCAACAATTTGGAAATAAGATGATATTAAACATTTCCTAACTTTGTCGGTTCCACAGATGTGTTTCGGTAATAGAAATGTCTTGAGGACCTTATCAAAAGTGCCTAATCCTTTGCTGGTTTCACAGAGGGATTGGGTTTCTGCAGATGGAGCAGCCTTTCACACGCAGCCTGCGTGCATCAGCCCCAGCTGTTATCGGTTCCCATGACATCTGGAGCGTTGGCATGACAAGGGTGTGGCAGAGCCGAGGAGGCCCCATCTTCATTCCCATAGTATTGTGAACATTTTGTTTGACCGTGCATCTTGGCTATTTTTGCATTTGTTTTGTATCCTCCAAACGTTTGTACGAGCATCCACCTATAGAGATCAGACAGGTTAGCACTTTAGTGTTAATTGAAATCAAGGCGAAAGAAAAGATTAATTGCTTTGTGACTCTGTGGCTACAAGATTGCAGAATGTTTTTGCCGTGACAATGCATGAAATGTTTCTGAGAAAGAAGTCTTTTTTTACCAAACTCCACATTTCAGACAGAATATCATAGAATGTTATAGTCTGTGAGATTTGCAAACATCACAAAGTAAAATACAGTTAGTACATTTCATACTGTATTAAAAAATGCAAGTCAAGCTTTGGAAAACACTGGAAGGAGCGTGGAGGTGTGGGAGCACAATTTCTCTGAGTAAATGGAAACCTCTGAGTACTAACAGGAATATCTTTCTCAAGATATTCCCAGAAAATCCCAGGTCCCTGTCAGCTATTACTTCGCATAATATGTGTGAAATTTAGATTTTTTTTTATGACAATAGCAAGACTGCCAAGAATTACCTAACTGCAGCTGAGATGCATGCTTGATTTGGCCATGCCAGGATCACTAAACTACTGTACTCTGCACTGGGCTGCTGAATGCAGCACTGTACTCTTACAGTTCCCAGGATGGTGTGTAAATTATCCCAAAATGCAGGCTCAAATCTCACTTTATTAAACAGTTATATTCTGTCTTTCGAGGCTTGTTGCACTTGTTTGTTACCTCTTTATAATGATGTTCCATTTAGATTTTTCAGTGTCAAAATGGAAGTCACTGATTTCTAAGTGTTCTGCTGTGTTCCACTGCTCAAATTTCCCTCTTTGACGGACAAAGAATGCTCCCTAATCCAAGGACACATTCCCATTCATACCAAAATCTCGCTCTTCCATGCACTTATCACAAGAAGACCTGACATCAGCTGGACCTTGGAGGGATACTTAACTTATCCTTGGATGTGTCATGAGGTTGAGATATTAAGTTCCACTTGAGCTGCTGAGACAGTCAGAGCTTTGGGCAGGCTGCCATCTCATCCCCTGTCACTGCGTCCATCCGTCTCTCTGACTCACTTGAAGGTGCAATCTAAGGGATTTTTTGTTGTTGGATTTACTCCTCATTTGATAAACTGTCATAACACAACAAAGGTGTTGGCTATGTGACACATATCTCAACCTGCTGCTTCATTCACTATCAGGTTGAAAAAAATTCTGTAGATGTAGTTACTCATGTAAAAGCAGAAAATATTGTCTAAAACATCAGTGTAATTGATGGTTACATGGTCATTGTATTTGCCCTGGGAATAATTAAATTCAGGGCCAACAGTAATGAATATCACTTAAAACTTGAGTTAAAGGGGAACATTCGTCTATCAGCAGAGACTTTCAGGGGTCTTGACCTGTATCGGGGCCCTGTGCTGGAGAAGCCGAGGGACAGGTGCAAGCTCATGATGTCAGAGGCCTCTATCTGTTTCTCTTCCAACCTTCCAATGATTCCCATGATCCCCACTAAAGCATTAAGCTGGTGTGTGACACCAGTGAAGAAGGCAGTGCACAAATCAAAGACAATAATCCATCAACCACTGGAAGTTTTGGAAGCATATTTTTATTTTACTATGTTGTCATTGAAATCATTAAATTCAGTTACAATCCAAAATCCAATTGAGGAATATAATCCCTAAATCCAACTATGAATTAATGAATAACTGAATGAATCTATCTCTCTATCTATCTATCTATCTATCTATCTATCTATCTATCTATCTATCTATCTATCTATCTATCTATCTATCTATCTATCTATCTATCTATCTATCTATCTATCTATCTCTCTATCTATCTATCTATCTATCTATCTATCTATCTATCTATCTATCTATCTATCTATCTATCTATCTATCTATCTATCTATCTATCTATCTATCTATCTATCTGCTTCTGCCAAAATGGTACATTGGTATAGATATTGTATTGGTATTGGTATAGTTTTTTGTTGTTGAAATTACAGTAACATGCAATTAATATTCATGTGAATATAAGAAGTATGGCAACACTGTATGCACACCACAAAAAGAACTTCAAACATTTATATATCAGTGTGTCATGAGTGTAACTTAGTGTCTCAGCCTACAATGAAAACATTTAGAATACAGTACTGTAATATCATGCACAGTATCAATATCAAACCACACAACAGAACACGTAATTAAATGAACTGTTGCGATATACAATAAGTGGATAAGAGTGGTAAATCTTAATATAATGAATTGCATTGTGCAGTAGTCACATAATGATGCCATTTAAAGCTACAATTTTATAACAATGTAGTGAAAATTTACTTTGCCAATTGTTCCTACTGTATGTTAAGATGTTTTATTTGTCTTATCCTCTTCACTTTTTTTTAGACTCGATGGCCTTCAGCAGTGGGACCCAACGCGACACGCTATGGCCTTTTGGTTTAATCCGAGTTAAACTCGGCCACATGTTGCCTCTGAAGTTCACAGGGCCGTCGTACTCGTCTGCCTCTGAGGTGATCTCCATCTTCTGGATGATGAGCTTCAGGAGGTTGTGTTGCTTCTCCATCATGCTTGACACCTCTTTCATCCTGATGAGGAAAACATTAGTTTGTGTCTCTCAAAGATAGTCTTCATCAATACTTGAGTAGATTTATAATCCGGCTTTTTGAGGACAACAGTGCTGAGTGGTTCCATGTGTTTACAACAGACAGGAATAGTCATTGGTCAAAGTCTTTATTTTTGTAACCACTAGGAGCCGCTCATGCATCAAAAACTACTATTACTGTAAATGGCTTGATGTAGTTGTTGCATTACTTATGGTAGTTCCTTGTTATTATAACAAAGGATTCCATAATCTCAGGAGCAAGTATAGTTTTATTATTCAAGGAATTGGAAGCTGACTCTCATGTGATTATCATGTTGTGTACCCATGAGTACTTTACCTGCGCTTCTGCTTTTTGAGCTCATTCTCTATCATAGTGCAGTTCTGTGATTTGACCTGCAGACGATTCCAGGCATCATTTGTCTCCTCCTCACCTGTGAATAATTGCTTTATATAGTTCTGTCAACAAAAAGTGGAAAGGATTAAAAAAAGAAACTGACATAAGTTAAAAAGATAAATCAATATGTTATACAGCAGCGATCATCAACTGGAGGCCTTTGGGGGCCACATACAGCCTGAAAAAAGCTTCCAGCCTGGCAATAATAAACACATTTAGAAAATGTGAAGAAGAAAGAAATGAGTTCTGGTATTTAGCATATGTAACATTTTTATCTTTATATTTGGAAGTAACCCCTAAAACCATTGCTGTTATGGAACAAATGTATTGAATACATTATTTTTAAAGATATGCTGACACGAAGGAAAATAGAGTTTTCCTTCAATAATTGAAAATAGAAGAATATTTATGTGAACAAATTATTTCTTTTGTAGTGATAAGTGCCCTAGTGTTTTATATTTATGTTTCTTTGCATGTTTAAAGCTATAGTTCCTATTTTCTGTCTCCCCCATGAGGAATTCGAAGTAATGACAACAAAACTGAAAACTGTCAGTGCATCCACATGATACAAGCCTTCCGTGATTGCGCACCACCCCCACCCCTCTTCCACACAGTTGCTAGTAGCCAAGAAGGACACAGAGGATTAGAAAAACATGATGGATTCTTCAGAAGAGGTAATTACCTTCACTTGATTTTCTGCACACAAAAGTCACTGGAAACCAGTTTCTAAACATGGCCATACTCAGAAATACAAAAAGAGTTGTGTGGAGCTGATAGCCTGAATTAACTTTGTATCAACTCTTTGGACAATGGCTTGAATGTAAGAGGTGTTCATTAATATCGAAAAGTTATGTACTAAAGCTTGAAATTAACATGCTTATTTTAGACAACACAACTTCAGAAATAATATGTTTACTAATAATTGTTAGTAATGACTACTAATGTAAACTTGATTTGTCTACTACATCAACGTACCGCTCTGTGTTAATACAACTTGACCTGTTCCCTTGTAAGTAAAGTCAACTAATTTGAGATAACAGTGCAGGCTCTTTGAGTGTGCCATTTTTAGAGCGTATCCACTACAATGACGTTTCCTTTTCCACAGATTTTGACCATAACTCCTCAGTGAACTGCCTCCTTGGCGGAGATCTGAGAGCATGTTCTAGTTCAGTAGCCTATCTAGTTCTATCATTATTGTTCGTTCACACTCATATGTAAGTCTAGGCCCCACAGTGTCCACTTAGAAGAATCCCGCCCCTATAGGAAAATGTAGTTGATGACAACTGTTGTAGAGTATCTGTTTTTTAAGCATACCCTGGAGCAGTATCGATTGGGATAGATGGTGAGGGAGGGTTTGTCCACTCGTTTCATAAACCAATAAGGCAGCTTGTCTTCCAGGGCAGTGTGGAGCTCAATCTGCGGCAAGAAATTCAGTTAGACAGGCAGATGTGCAACTTTGAGGAGCAGTTTGACAAAGGTTACACATTCTTACAGTAAGCTAAACCAGTTTAATTACTTGTATTCTTATGTCACATTAGCCTTTTCATACAATAATGTTGCCTTTACTGTACAGGCTTTGCTTATATTGAAATCTTATTTTATTAAACATGTTCTAAGTCTACTTGTTAAAAGGCCTTAAGGACAAAATACCACAGCCTCATCTACTGTGCTTGTGGTTATTTGTCCATGGCAGAATGGGCAAGCAAAGAAGAAGCAGGAAAATACAAGCTATGTCCATACATACAGTACATACCTGCATGCCTATTCTTTTTAGGGCAGCATTTCTTTGTACTTCGGCAATATCTCCAACTGCTAAACCGATCTACAAAATTAGAACCATGTCATTTAGTAGCTTTTATGTGAGAATTAGATGTCCGTAAGGAGTGGATGCAAAAGGACAAGCTTTCAAAGCATACTTACCATCAGGTTCACCAGCAGTATTGGCATGAGCAAAACAAAGTTCACAAAAATTATGTAAGTCAGGATACCAAAAGGAAGCTCATTCTTCAGATAAGTGTCCAGGAAGTTGTTTTGGTAGTTGAGTTCCCAACCATCATCACAAAGGTTTGTATCACTGAGAGCGGCACGGTGTCAAACTCTTTCTAAGGGTAAAAAAGAATATCAGCTTTATCTTTCATAGTACTGTAGCAAAAGAGGTGTAAAACAATCCATTATAATAAAACATCATACATTAGCTTGATATTGATGCCCCAAAGATATATAAATGCCCCAAATCTGTTCTTTAACAATTACTTAACAGTACACTGTAATGCATCACATAGCATGCAGTAAGTGTATGTCAAACAGAAACATTGCATGACAAAACATGTCTAAAAAATGTGTTTATCCCATTACAGTGAGGCATAAAGATGGGGATGTCAGTAGCTCAAACTCTTAGGATAAATACTGGCCTAATCACCATATTTGCTAGTGATATTCATACTCTGCAGAAGATGATTACGTGGCCTTGTTGTCTAACACCAACATCAGTTTAAAGAAACATCAGTTTAACATTTTGGGAAATACACTTATTTGTTTTCTTCTCCTACCTGGTTGAGCATTAGAGCATGAAATGCCAAACTGAATGCTAACATCAGGTACACGAACAGCATCACAATACGGACCAGTGTCCTCATGATCTCCCAAAACATCACAACATAGATGCCTACGCCCTCAAACCTGGAGAAACAGGAGATTATAAAAGTTGTTGGCCTCTCTACATCAAAAACACCTTATGTTGAAATGGCACTATTAAGTCAGGGTGAAAAGAACCTTTGGAGATAAAGGAGAAATCCAATCCAGGAGCTTAAAACTGCCAACGCCCCTGCTTGCCATTGTAAAGAACCCTCTACATTGAGCATGGTGGGAATGATGAACAGAAGCGAGAGGACTGCTGAAAACCAGTCACTCTGGTTGGAATAATCCTTGAAGTAATTCCAGCGCTTGTAGTGACAAGGAAAGAAAAATCAACAACAATATAAAATAATCAGACAGACCAACAACCTTGCAGATCCATGACAACGTCATTCAACAAAGCTTCCGCCCTGATGTACTCTCACCCAAATGTTCTGCACGTGCACAATATTTCACTTAAACAATCATGCAAACAACACTTTAACTGTATATCACTGAATGTGCAATGTGGAAGTGTTTGTTATAGTTAGAATAAAAAATGAGGACGGTAAAGTGTGGCGGGGGACATTCTGGATGTGGTCATTCAGTGATCCAGTCATCCATCACACCTGATTGCTAGTGTGTCCACACAGGCCTGGTGCTGAACAGATTTATGAGCAGATGCATCATGTGTACCTGTTGTGATATCTGCACCAATTCCTTCGCTATGCAGTAGAAGTTCATGACCAAGACCATCACCATACAGAAGGACAAGAACAGACTTTGCTGAAAAATGAAGGATAGTGAGTTTTAGGTTATCTAGGGAGATTGCATCATAATGACAAATGTTGATACATTTCGGAACATAAAATATGCCAACACATCATGGCAATTAGTAACCTGTATGAAAGATGTGGGCACCATCATAATTATGTGCTCGCCCGTGTCAGTGGTGTTCAGAGTTGGCCTCAGAGTCACTATCAGGTGAGTGAGGGGCAGCAGACCCATCAGGTACATAAACATGTTGAGCACATGAGCTGTGCTCCCATATGCAAACCTGTAGATTAAAACAAAGAAGGCTTTACAACTGGAATAATGACATTCAAGGTAATAATGCTCGCAATATGATCAGTAGTCTCAAACTATCAGAGTGAGAATTGTCACTCTCTGAGGGTTAAATCACGAATACTCACCACTTCATTGCTAGGTACTTTTTGCAGACAGGGTGGTTGAGGAGTTCAATGCGGTTGTACTTCACCATCGCCTGCAGAAAAAGTAAGCTCGCTGTTATTGAAGAAAAAAAAAAACAGTATTGATAGCTAAAGCCTAAAAGATTTAAAAGTTTGTTATTGATTACTATTGCTATTATTGATCTCCCTTAGGCATAATGTAGGTTGACATCAGCAAGTGTTTTTTCACATCTGGTGGTATGTGAGTTTTTGATTTTGTAACACATTAAATATTACAATGCCACTGTTTATTGAAAGAAGTGAAGTTTAGTTCAATGATCTGACAGAGTCCTGTTAGACTTTGCCAGTCACCAAAGCATATATGTGAACATTGTCCTGCACCCATCTTGAATTAATAGACAATAGGCACAATAGAGCTTTTGGTAGGTTAATTGCTTACACCTCCAACTGGAAGAAAACCAAATCACCTGTCACTAGCGATCAGTAAATGAGGAGTTGACATTGGGGCTCTGCCTCCAGTTCCACTGATACATCCACTGCTGAAAGTCAGCAATGTATGATGTACGTGTGTTGACCACTAAGGACCACATTTCCTTGCTTTCCAGCTTGTTCATAAACATGTATACCCAACACATGGTAGCAATAACATGGGGAGAGCAGCATCTTGACCTTACAGCTCGTTCCCATCTGCCTTGTCATCGGGGTCGAGGAGAAAGACTGAACCACAGTCTGCAGCGAGCACTAGCCCTCGCCCTTCATCACGTTTACTCATAGCATCCTAGCCAGATTTGTTTGTCTGTTTCCCACCAAACTAGGCAACACTTTTGGTTTTTCAACATTAACTGCTCCACTTAAAGCAACACTAATGCACTTTTCCTCTTCTAAAAATCTAAAGAAACCTGACAAAGCCACAAAGCTTGGCTATTGTAGCCACTGAGAATAAAGTCCTTGCTGACCCTTATGAATGAACTGGCTGACCCTTTAAGGATGAGCCTATATGTGCAAGATGTGAGCCTGTGGATGCATGAAGGTGAGTGCCTACAGAGCCTTATCAGAGGGCGATGCGTGACTTTAACAGAACTTTAGTACTTATCAGTCAGCGGGAAGTAGATTATTTGGATTCTGCTGCACCAACACTATATTTGAGAAAGAATAAAAGTTGCTTACGTTGAGTGCAGCTAGTGGCTGAACCCTCAAGGTCTTGTCAGTTAGCTTCCTTGATTCAAGGGGAGCTTGGAGCCATGAGAAATTGTATTCAATCTACAAAACATGAACAATTGTTCCAATACAGTTTTTTTTGCTTGGCATATACTTTATACAATATATTATTATACTTTATACAATATTTTAATTGTGCAACTTGTATGTGGGTTACATGATAGTCAGGACTGTTGTGATCATCATCAGATTCCCTCACACAGCGGTCCAATAGGTGCTGTGGAAGAAAGTAGAAAAACACAGTGAGAGAGAAACCAAGGGCTTTACATGTTCTTACAAAAAATGCTCAACTAGAATCAACAGCAAATTGCAGAAAGAGACAAGTTAGGACTTCTTTTTTCTTTGCAAAAGGCAAACCTTGTAGGTCTCAGGCAGAAACTCAATCATGTCTAGTATGGGACTTCGCTGGCCAGAACCGGGTGTAAACAGGCTCAAAGCCTCAGCAGATCTGGAAGAATAAAAACACAAATGAATCTTAAATTCACAACAATGTGTAGACTTTAAACATTTTGAACTTTGGTGCTACCCAGTGACAGTTCTTAGAAATAATCTGAAAGAAAAATACAGCACATAAAACACTTTTAGTATAAAAGTAGTTTTTAGCTTAGCCTTTTACTTTTTTCTCACCAAAAGGACACTTTTATTGCATCATTAACAAACCTGTGACTGTCAATTACATTATTGACAACATCTTTTCTCCCATTTTGCAGAGCTTCATGGAGGAATGACGTGTCATTCTTGTTTAAGGTGAGCGCTGCACCCTGAGCCAGCAGGAGCCTGACTACAGCCACATGTCCTTCTCTTGCTGCGATGTGGAGTGCAGTGTTCTGGCATATAAAGGGAGACAGTACTCTGCATTTATCATAGAACAGTGATTTCTGAGGTATTCACTGCTACTTCTAGTCATTAGTGTGGGGAACAACTGGATATACAGATTTTTTTTTTTTTACAAACAAACTGCAAATATAAACCTCAATATTGTCATCACAAATAAGTGGAAAATGAATTACTGATTTGGATAATGTTGAACCTTTTGGAATAATATGAATTCATACCCCATCCTCATCTGTTTTATCCAGTAACTTGAGATTGGCTGACAGGAGAATGTCTATAGTTTGTGTGTATCCTGCAGATGCAGCATGGTGGAGACACGTCCAACCCTTGTAATCACTGTAAACAAGAAGCAGAGTAAGAATTTCTGCCACAACATTGCATACTTCTAAAGGGGGATGGAGAAGATCAAATGTCTGAAGAAGTTAAAGATCCAGCAACAAAATTATTGACAACAGTCCTGTTCTTTATATATACTAGTGTTGCTGGAGTTTTGACTTTTGAAATTGCTATGAACAAGACATGCCAAACTAACTAACTGGAATTGGTAACTGAAGGTTTGTATGGATAACTGAACAGTAGATAGCATAGTACACCATGCTTTTACATTTACGCTATGTGTACTTTATCATCTTTGTGCATGTTTTCCTCTGTATGCACGTGTTTACCTGTGAACAGCGATATACCGGTTTCACTGTATACTGTGGTATAAAAATTAACGGTTATCATATCATGTACATTTGCTTATCTATTGTATTGAAAATAACTTATTTTCAAAAGGAAGAAAAACCTCTTGCAACTGATGCTTACTACTACTACTTATATTTACTTTACTGTTATCCTACTTATATTCTTAAATGTTTATCGTACCATGAGACCCTCATGCTGTTGCAACCATACCTGTGAAAGAGAGCTCCTTTGCGCAGCAACAGCTGTACCACCTTGGTGTGCCCCTCTTTTGAAGCCAAATGGAGCGGTGTCTGACCTCGCTCGTCACCTTCATTTAGCAGACGAGAGTCTGTAATGGTCTCCAGTAATCGCTGACATGTATTTAAGCGCCCATACCTTAAAGAGGAGAGGGATAAGGCAAAGAATCAGAATCAGCTTTATTCGCCAGGTATGAGGACACATACAAGGAATTTGACTTAGGTTGGAGCAAGCCTCCGGGCGGCAGCTATGGAACAGCGCCACCACACGCTTTCTCGAAAAAGAAACAATGCATACAGCAACATAATATACATAACAACATCACATCACAACAAAGCAGTAGGTTTTCATTGCTATGATGCTGTGATGTTGCTGCTGTTGATCTCTTATATAAAAATGCTTTCTGTGTGAGGCCCACAGCACAGAGGTCCAGGGCAGTTACAGCCCAGTTCATCTTAGCGATAGCATATTTTACTCAATGACACAAGATTGCTGTTACAGGGCATCAACCTGTAGGTAAAATATAGGTTAAAAAAAAAAGACTAATGCTGCTAGTGGTCTGCGAGAAGACATAAACAAAAGTGACATATTGGCTAGCTACAGTATGATCTTTCTTTGTCTCTGAACCTTTTAAGAAGGTCAGCAGCACATTGTGTCGGCGCAGTGGGACCGGTGGCGAAAGCGAATGAGGTGTCCATAATAGGTAAAGTGTGATATCATAGCATGGCCTTCATTTGCTCTTTAGCTCTAATGAAATAGGTGACCATGATACAAAAAAATCAATAATAATGTTAAATGCACACTCATTTCACACTACTAATGACATTTCTTTACACATGCCTTGCAAATTGAATTCTATCCCTGTGACAGTTAATTTGGGTCACTGTATAAAACTGTAGGTATGTCATGGCAATTAATCATCAAAAGGCTTTTGAGCACAGAAATTGATTAAAACAACAGAGCAGTGAGGAGACAGTTTTAAATGTAAGCACATTGTTCATTTTTCATCTGACCACTGTTGTTCAATTACAGAGATAAAAGTATTGGCTTTAGAAAGATTGTAAGTCAAAGTCCTCTGAAGAGCCATTTTTGATGAATGTTTTATACTCTTGTGGTATCATTGATCAATACATAACACTTGTTACAGAGTAACTACTGGGATTTTAAGACAAGGAAGATGTGTGGCTACCTTTTCTTCCTACTGTAGTAAAAAGCTATTCCTACGTTGTGTAGAAAGTAATTGCTCCAGACTGTGCAGAATTTCTGCTAACTGAATGTTGTGCTGTAGCTTTAATATAACATAACAGAAACAATACAAAAAGAAAAGATTATATAAACTGCATCTCACAAAGGTCAATGTCAAAGGCAATGAGATTTCTGGCACTTCCTTGATCAAATTTGCCAATTTGGAGCAACTTTGAGTGAAAATCCGATCAAATTAGTACTGCTTAGTTGGATGTTATGGAAAGTCATACTCTTGGGGACCAATCGAACTCACTGAGCAGCAAAGTGCAAGGCAGACTTCTTGTCCTTCGACTTGCATGAGAGGCCAACCTGCCCCGAGAGGCCCAGCATGTTCTTTACTGAGTCATGGATACCCAGTCTGCAAGCGTAGTGAAGTGGGGTGCAGCCCTCATTATCCTCACAGCTCAGCAGTGCCTTCACTACACCACTCTAAAGTTAGACACATTATAAAAACATTTATCTAGTCACACATTATAATGCATATTAATATCTGTATTGAACAAAGCACAAAAAAACGGCAGCATTCATGAAGAACTAAGGGCACAAATCATGGCCACACACACACACACACACACACACACACACACACACACACACACACACACACACACACACAGAGAGATCCCATTTATACGCTGTCTGTAAACAACTATCAAGTGCAAATATTTCAGCCTTCCTCTGTGGCTCATTTTGAAGGTATCATTGTAGCTTTAGGTAAAGCTTACAATGTTTTAAAGGATCATCTGGCTTAGTGAGAGTATAATGAACTTCATCAGCCGGCCTTGAATGCAGGCTCAAGGCAAATTGTTCAAGGACATTGCAGTAATTAAATTCCAATCTTAATGACATCTTTGTTTAAGCAGCATACAGTGCCATCGATGTCACAAACAGGCTGCATTGATTGAGGGTAGCCAACCTGTAGTATTTCTTCTGGGAGGTTTTTCAGACCCTTGGGCTGAAGAATGGTCAGGTGAAGAAAGTTACAACCACTTCTGTCTTTCACGTTTACATTTGCCCCTAAAAGACATAAACATGAGTGTGAACAAGATGCCTTATTAGGCATTTTACAAATGATGGGAGCCTTGCTGGTGGTTAAGTACAGTACATAAGCTCACCTTTTGACAGAAGCAGAGTGACAGTTCTCCATGCTCCACAACTTGCAGCCAGCAGCAAGGGAGAGTTTCCTTTACAATCAATGCTGTTAAGATCTGCACCCTAAGGAGAGAATGTTCTAAAACCTTAAAAATCACCTTATTACTTACCACATTACTTTGAACACGCATTGCAGCAATTATACCAAACAAAAGACCATGGGAAAATTAGCATTTCACATATTTTTTCAACCGGAGTGGAGTTTGCATTGAGAGGGCATTGTGCACTGAACTTCACTGAACTTGGAGAAGGGTGATATTTTATCCAACAAAAAAGCTCCCTAGGTTTCTCATAATGTCAGATCAGTGTAATGTGAGATGTGTATTCTGGCACAGTTCACACATAATCAAATGGAATTAACAAAGATTTTAGATTTCTAAAGATTTTCTGAAGAAGACAAGAGCAAAAGGTGTCAAAAACGTTTGTCTTCTCTAACGTAAGTTAGACTTTGCTAAGCATGTTAACAGGTTAACAGAGTCCGGGCTAACTAGCTTGCTACTACCCCTAGCAGTGACCAGGTGTTACTCCCAAAGTAAGGGAGCATATTCTTATCAAGCGTTAACTATATCAGTTTCCTAAGTTACAGAGTCCAAAGAAAAAAATTGAAAACCCCCATTCCTGACTAGCATATCTATTAGCTGATAAATAGAATATAGATAGATGTTAATTTTAACATTAGCAGCTCTTGCTCAAAATTAGTTGGATTTTGGGAAGTTTACACTCCAGCAACCCTAGCTAACGTCACTTGAGATACAGTTAAGCAGCCAAACAGGTGAAGTTAGAACAAAACGTATATTTTTCCTTATCATACTTATAATATTACAGTAGTTGGTACTTTCAGTGGGACTACAACTAGTTTGCCCCTGTAATACAAGAAAAATGCTGTTATCTTCTTTTCTTCTACATGAATTATCAGCTAAATAGGATGCTAACTTAATGCTTTGGACATTCAGCTTATGCATCATCTTGAAACATTTTATGTACTGTATGTAACCGTATTAACTGTAAGACTGTTGAAAAATTCTTATTTTAAAACGAGTTGGAAACATTGAAAAGTTAACCAGAAGGTGTTTTAGAGCAACTCATGCAGCTAACATTAGCTTTATAAGCTTGCTAGTTGGAGCTAATCAAAGCTTGGCAGCCATAACAACAGTAACTAAGAGGGCGGCAGGACCAAACAAGCTGTCAATTACTTGCCTAATAATAAACTTAACTAACTTAAGAGTCATCTCATTCATGGCCTGATTTGTTAGTTGTTGTTTTTTAACATTTGAAAAAAAATCTAACACTAAGCCAAAATCTTAAAGCCAAAGCTGGTCTTTGGTACCAAGTGAAGTCAATTACTGTAGACTCTTAAATGAATTGAAAGACAAACACGCTCAGTGTGTGCATGTTTCTTCTCCTATTTGCTGTGATTACCGAATGAGTTGACAGGATATACACTTGGACCCCTGGCAACAACAGTTCCGTTAAAACAGCCTATGAAGTGCAACAGATGGTCTACAAGCAATGGGTAGCAACTGTAACATTGTTCAAGAGGTGTGTTTGAAAATCCAAATAAAGTATAATGGCAGAATGACCCAATCATTAAATAAAATCCAAGGAGCAGTGAAGACAGCTCTCAGCAAAGATTAGACAAGCTTTTGATGTGCCCTTTAATTTAAACTACTTCAAAAAGGAAAAAAAGCTAAAAATGCCATTTTGCTGTCTTAAATGCAATTTCTTGGATGCAAGGCAGGAGATTAAAAAAATTATGTTATTGTTGGGAATGTCCTGTGCGTAACAGCTGTTGGGTGTGTGTGTGTGTGTGTGTGTGTGTGTGTGTGTGTGTGTGTGTGTGTGTGTGTGTGTGTGTGTGTGTGTGTGTGTGTGTGCTTTATTTACCAATGAAATGAGGTACTCTGCCAAGTCTGTGTGGTCAAATATTGTAGCCCTGGAAAAGTAAACAGAGTTGTTGTAAACCAGCCACACAACACGTGGCTTTGCGAGTCAAGGTTTTATCAATAGGCCTGTTGTCAGATGTCAAATAAGGATAATTTTAATTCTAATTCTGCCTTGTCAGAGGATGATGTAAAAAACAGATTTTCCTTGGTACATCTTGTATCTCATAAAGGCTTACGTCAATGACGCACTTTAAGAACTTATTCCTAGTATTCTGCAGACATTCTACCTTCATTCTCACAAAGATCTATCCCCCTTACCCTGTCCTTGTATTAGGCGTTAGTCTGCTGCTGTCTGTGCCAACACAAAAAATAGCTTAGATAGATAAATCAATGAGGGAAGCACATATTTATAATGAAATTCATATAATTATAATTGTCCCCAATTAAAGCTCATTAGTCCACCAGCCATACCCAAGGGTTTCATATCTGTGTTCCTCTTGTTTGTCATGGTGATATAGTGTTGTGCAGGATTGATCTGTACACTGCATGAGCAAGCAGTCAATGTAGTTACGATGAATATTACACATCTAAATAAATGTAGTGGTGTACGTTTTAAAGGGGCTCATCTATGAATAATTTAACTGATCAAGTCTCACCAAATATGTGAGCAGCTGGTTACTTTAGCTTACCATAAACACTGGAGACAGGGGAAACAGCCTGGCTAGGACCAAAGGTAACAAAATCACAAAATCACTTCTAAAGCTCACTGATTAACAACTTATATCTTGTTGGTTATGTACATACATCACAACGACATCACAATAATGACAAGTATCCAGACTCAGTCGTCCACAAGCATTGTCCACAAGAAAGCAATTAGGCATATTTCCCAATATGTCTAACTATTGCAAGTCATTGTCTTATAAAAAACATAATCAAAATAAATCTTTAACCAAGTCAAATGTGCAAATGGCCCACCTGTGTAGAGGGGTCTGACACGCCCCATCAGTTAGGTTGATGATGTCTTCCACTTGGTCAAAGGATGACAGCATCAGTTTGACTACCTCAGTAGCACCCTGGGTGCAGGCCAAATGAAGCGGTGTGGACCTGTCATTCTGGACAGCAGCAAACATGGTTTCATTATGAGTGATGAATTATGAATAAGTATAATGAATATTCACAAGCTCTGCAAACACAATTATCTATTCTCCTTACAGAGACATTGGGACATACTGAGGTAGACAGAGCAGAACATGAAAAACACACACAAGAATTAGCATGCATGTACTCACTTAGACACATACATATTGTACACTTCCCCAGTGTAACATTAGCAAAGTACCTCCCAGACCTACTGGCTGAACACTGGGGGCTGTAACACGAGTCTTTAATGAGATAACTAGGACTGGCAGGAGAAGGCAAGTGATCGCTCCACTCAGCTCCACAGTGTAAGAGTAGGTCATTTGTATCAATTTAGCCAAGCGAAGCTATTATTGTACTCCATATTCCTGCTGTAGCTCTGGCCACTGCCCAGAGCTAAACATAAGGATCACTCCAAGATGAGCGTGATAAGACTGACATGCTCCAACAATACACAGACGTTTTTCCAGAGAAATGCTTTACAGGTGTAGGCAAATGAGATCTAGACTAAAAACACAATGCAAATCTGGCAAAAAAGCATGCGGTGGACAGATGGAAAGCAGTGTAATCTGCAGCTCCCTGATGTTAATATGACTCTGTGATGCACAGTGCTATCAACAGTGTTGACAACCAAATGAATGACTGCCCTTCTTGACAGTCAAATCGAATGATTATGAAAAGCACGTGTTACATGCTATTTGTTGTTGTTTCGTCTATACCTGTTGCTGGTCAACTTTGGCTCCAGTAGCAATACAAAGGCCGATGGCCTCAATATTCCCGCCACGTACAGCCAGATGGAGAGGACTGCTCTTGGACTTGTCCAAATAGTTGATGTGAAAGTCAGCTTGGTGGCCTAACTTCTCTCCTGCCAGCAGAGAATTGAATCAATGATTTCAATTGTGAATGATGCACTGAATACATACAAGGCTCATAATTAAGGTTTCTTAGTTCATGCTTGTTGCTTGCTTATTAGTTATTATCACTGCTAAGCTGAGTATTGAAACCACCGGTAGGTAATTGGAAGGAAATTTAGATTACGTTTTATACTTTTCTTCTTTTGTTTTAGTGGAAGGAAGTTATGAGTAACTGTGTCCATTCATGGTAGCCTGTCTGTGTACTTTTACAAACAGCACAATAATGTGAATACCCTTTCATTCCCTTGCTGAGCATTCCCAGTAATATAAATATTTTGTGCTCTGACTTTTTCCAACAACACAAGACTTGTCAAGCACACCTCCCACAGTCAGTGTATGGCATCTGGCCTGCACAAAGTAGCACATTCAGCTGAACGTCTCTTGGGTCTAAGGTGAACTCTCTTCTTTTCTATCAGTTTAATGTGCTGTTTGGCTTTGTAAAAACTTTTCATTATTGTCAGCACTTAAACTTTTTGATGACTGATGAATCTTTTTGTCATACCAGCCATCAGGATTACTTCCATGGCTTTCTTTGCACCTGCGAAGGCGGCTGCATGTATGGGGAAATGGCCGAGCTTGTTCTGTTGGCAGAGCCGCGCTCCATGCTTTAACTTTGACAGATAGACAGAGAATGGATGTAATGAAAGACAAACAAGAGACAATTCTTTGTCAGAGACAACACTGCAAAGGGCTGGCAGTCAATATAAAGAACAGCTACACAATCTGTTCTGTGCAGATGGACAATTATCTTTTACTGGGTGTTACAGGAAGACAGTGCAACAGAACGAATAATTTAAGTCTGAATGCATCACTCGTACATCACATACCAATGTGCTGAGAGCCTCACAGTTATTGATGGAGCAGGCAAGCATCACAGGGGTGTTCCCAAGGTCTCCCTGTAGATTGCAGTCTGTAGTACTGTATGACAGCAGCAGCTGCAGGGGGCAGAGATAAAAACATAACAGTGTGCTCCATCCTGCTTCTCTCCTCAATTCTTTATATGCCTTTATTTTCCACCCTACTGTACCACAGCTGTGTCAGTTTGTGGACAGCAGCCACATGCTATGGGGACGACAGGACAAGATCTTTCCAAGTAACGTCAGGTTAAGTCAGGTTTTGTCAGATACGTAAATAGTTGACTTTAGAGTGCAGTGGCTCTGCTATAAAATATGTAATGTGATAATGTGATTGTCTAAAATAACAAACAAAAAGTCCACTACATTATGGACTGTATGAAAATTATTGGGGTGGTAGATTTGATTTTATTTCATAAAAAGCCACCCCCCTAATCTTATAAGTTTTTTCTTTAAACCCTCCCATTGAGAAAAACAAATTGCAATAAACTCCCCCCAACTCTCAATATATGTTATGCTGTGAATAATTTGCACATTCCTGCAAAACTGTACACTTTAATATATAATATATTTCATGTTATTTTGTAAATATTGTTATTTTAAATGTATATTATGTCTTTACAAAAACACTTCCACGTCATTAAAATACATAAAGTTGTGTAAATGTAACATGCATATTTAATATTTACTTATCTTAAAATGACCTTGTTATCAATGAGAAAAGATAAAATCACTGGAGTACACCCGCTTTATATAAATTGTTATGTCAGCCAGGCACTTTCGGCTTCCTCACCTCCACCAGGTTGTTGTGTCCGTGGCTGACAGCCAGGTGCAGAGGGGACATGAGGACCGTGTTGAGGATGTTAGGGTTGGCCCCCAGGTCCAGAAGAGCCCTGCAGCTCTCTGCCTTGTTCCTCTCCGCTGCCCAGTGTAAGGGCACATTTCCCTGGTCATCACAGCTGTTCAGATCTGAATGAGCGCACACACACACACACACACACACACACACACACACCTACCTCTTACCTGGCACAGTACTCTGTCATGTAACTATCAAACGTATTGCTTTATATATTAACTTAAAGACTGATGGGAACTCACGATACACATTTTACCTGTGCTGGAGTGCAACTTATGATCGATCACAGATGCATGCTTACCCTGTGAGTCTATGACAGTGGTGATGAATTGGATGAGGTTGATGTGGTCTCCTGCGGCGGCATGATGAAGGGGACTAGCTCCACATTCATCTTTCTCATTCAGGACCTCTGAGCTCTTCTTCACCAGGTTCTCCAGGAGAGCCAGCTCACCCTTCTCCGCCAACTAGACAGTAATGTAGAATGTAATACAATAATAATACAAGGAGAGTGAAGATAAGAGAAGAGCCTGTTATCCATGTAGACCATTAGTCTGTCTCTGATTTCACCACAGATTACACGATAATGAGAATTCATACTTATTAATGCTAATATGAATTAACAGCTTTCAGTGTCTTGTTTCTGTTGCAATGATTCAAGTATGACATAATGCCTATTTCTTCAATTGTTAGGCCAAACTGAATACTGCAACTTGCATAACAATATTACGAAACACTTGAGTTGCCATTTGGTCTCTATTCAGCTCTTCACAATTACTTTATTTGAGCTCACGCAAGGTTAGGATTACTGATGGGAGGTTATATAAAAAACGTATTTTACTTATACTGTAGGAGATAAACCATGTCCTAAAATTCTATATTGTAGACCTTTAAGTGATCATATTTGTTGATTTTGCCATCCATTTGTCCACTTACTATATAAAATAACTTCATTCTATGTACATTTTTATTCGTTTACTCACCTTAAATACATTAAGCCTTGACAGTGCTGGATCCTCATCCTCTATCACATATGTATAACAACTGGTCTGTCGCGTCACCTCCCTGCTGAAGTTCATCACTCAACTGACACTCAGTGGAAGCATGAAAGGTGACGACAATGACAAGTGCCTAGGCATAACCACATACACACAACAACATAGATGTACATATCTGTTTACAGGCAACAGCAAAATGCTAAAATAGAAAGCCAATCTACCACATTTTCAGTTGCTGAGTATAAAAAGCCTGCTCTAGAGGAACACATAGTAGTACACATAGTAGTGTGACTGAGAGAGCAGATAATGCCTTAAGCCATAGGCCCCAATTGCCACAAGGGGAAATGAGCACAGATGACTTTGTCTTTACCCGGAAGGGCATTCAGATCCACCGAGTTTTTGGAGGTTGAAGCCCTTCTGTTGAAGAAAGCAATTACGTTCTTCACAGCTGGGGGGCAGCTTGTTTGAGTAAGTCCCAGGTGTCCTTGGGTGATCCTGGGCAAGCGAGATTGAGA
Source organism: Percina caprodes (assembly GCA_013375575.1). NCBI lineage: Eukaryota > Metazoa > Chordata > Actinopteri > Perciformes > Percidae > Percina > Percina caprodes. The sequence goes on along the minus strand of JABXJD010000269.1, from coordinate 804,135 downwards.
GAGACCTTGTAATTGTATTGTATGAGGCCCTCAGTCAAATCAAAAGGCCAAACAACAAATTTTATTTTTGGTGAACAAATTACTATGGAGAATTCTCATTGGAAATCCCCTCGACCTACTGCAGCAGCATTCTTTTCACGTACTGTGACTGATCAGAGTTATTTCAAAAAGGCAACCAACTAAGTTTTACCCCGTGTAGATGGAAATTATATTTTGTTTCCATTGCTCACTTGACTTATAGTACATTTCTATCACTGACATCTGTGTTTGAACATTTTAGCAACATTGCACAAGTATGTTCACCTGGATAAAGGTTCAAACGAGGCCTTCACTGGCTCTTTCAAGCTGAGCATGACATTTCTGCTTGACACCCAGGAATGCAATACGACACGTTAGTATTATGTAAGATACTGCAAAGTGTTTTTGTCTGATGTCATAATGCTTCCATTATTATCCATCAATATTTTAGTGCTGCCTATACTTTGATCTTAAGTCTTGACCACAATTTAAAGTATGAAGACTCACAATGAATGCCTTGAGGCACCAGTCTTCTGTACCTCACTTCACCTCCTCTGTGGTTGAGATAAAGCTTCATGTTACAGTAAAACCCGCACAATGCTGCCTCATTTTCTTCTTATTTGACAATAACCCACAGTATGTCATCCTCCCCATTGTTTCCGAGCAGCAGCGGTAAAGTGTGATTATTTTTTTTGTAACCGAGTTTGCCACTCATCTGTTAGCAGACGCCAAGTGTACAGGAAGTGCACTAATGGCCACTTGTAAACACAATTCCCAAACACAGACATAATTAGTTTTTAACAATGACATCCTTGCATGCAACGGATTTGCTTTTACAGTTTAGTCTTACATTGTTTATATTTGAAATTATACGGCAGTATTATTGATACATATGGGATATATGTTTGCGTATTTAAAAAACCAAAGACTTAATTACCTTAGAATATGGAGACCAGTTGGTTTTTATAAAAGATGGATTCTTAATTAAAAATAGATTTCTGCAGAAAAATAACTACGATCAATTTAAAGAGTCACACTGGACTATTAGATTATGATCATGAAATATGAAAACCAGAGTGATTATTTAACTTGAAGTGTTAATTTGATAAATAAATGATGAGCATGGATTTACAAAAGAAGTTTGCCGCTGTGCCCCATGTGGCCACTTGTTGGATGTCACTCAAACTCTGCACAATAACTGATTCTAATCCAACTTCATTAAATATATTTAGTTAAATTGACATTTTAAGTGAAACACCAGCTAAAGCTTTGAACTTAAACACATTTTTCACAATGAAAACATTTGCCAGCATCCAAAATATCCCTCATACTTTCATTAACCCCTTATAGCGTTTGATTAATAAGCATTAGAGTTCAAACATTAAAGACAAAGTTGAATATGTGATGTACTTACTGTATTTGTGTGATGAGCTGTAAAATCTGGGTGTTCTCCTCACCACTGCAATAGGGCTTTAAATAGTGTGATGAGCGAGCTTTTACCCAGCCGGTCTTCTAATGCAGACAGGACGCTGCCCCTTGTGACCAAATGACTCTCTTGATGTTTTTTCAGCAGAGAAGGCAAGCTCATGTTGTAATATGATAAGACATTTGACTGGCAGCAATACATTAAGCACTAACAGATACTGCTGTCTGCCTCACAGTAATTTCTAGTTGTGTGTGGACACTTACTAAACTTTTCTATTTTTCATCTTATACACGATAAAGCTGAAGAGTGTCTTTTTCTAGAAAAAAATTTCTTTCCACTAGAGGAACCAAAGCATACATTCACATCCAACAGCCTTTGCCCCCATTTTTCAGGAGTTGACCTTATTGTTTGCATTTGAAAAGGCTCCCTCACATTTTTCAACAAACCAAAGAAGAAACTAGACCACCTAGCTGCACAAAACATACTGTATACAATTTATCAAACCATTAGTCTGTAGGAAAACTTTTTTCTTTACAGCACGTGCTTGAGATGAGGCCTGTTCTGCTACTTTTTGTGACAAGATAGAGTAAAGATGACCTCAAAGACCTCCTTGTTGATGGTGGGGATTAAAGATTTCCTTAGGGAATCTTTATCAGGCAGGATTATCAGATAAAGTCATCATTAACTAAGGATTACACTATTTCAACCAGCATTATCATGAAGGGAATAAGTATCATTGGAGATTGTAGACTGTTTTTTCACTACACAAAATGTATCTAGCTGCTATGCCAACAGTACTGAATTTTAAATCTTATTTTTAAAACTAACTTAAAGGAACACACCACTGTTTGTTGAAATAAGGCTTATCACGGTCTCCCCTTACTGTAGATAACTGGGCCAATGCATTTTTTGTCTCAGTGCATGCATTGTTTCAGTCCGGTGCAACACCGGCAGCGGCTTAGCGTAGTGAATGAGATCCTACAGTATGTTGCCGGTTAGCATGTTGTGAGTAAAAGTGAATCCAAAAAAAAAAAAAAAAAGAAAGAAAAAAAAAGAAAACTGAATTACTTCTTGTGGCCTGCGTATTCACAACCAGTACAAATATCACTGCAGATTAAGACTAGGCGATTTCCTAGGCAGATATTGATTTGGGACTATATTGGATGGAAGCACTGTCCCAAGTCAATATCTGCCTAGGAAATCATCTAGTCTTAACGCTAACCAGCAACATAGGATTCCATTTACTATGCTAAGCTAACTAGCAGCGGCGCTGCCTGTGTTGCACCAAACTAAAACAATGCATGCACTGAGGCAAAAATGCGTTGGCCCACCTATCAAGAATGCAAGAATATTACTTCAAATAGATGAGCCATTGAGAACTAGTTTTTCTGATTACCACTCTGGTCCAGACTGAAATATTCCAACGCCTATGGATTGCAATGAACATTTGAGATTCATGGTCAACAGAGGATAAATCCCCTGACTTTTCCTCTAGCACCACTTTGAGGTAACCTGACACACCAGATGGTTTGTTACACAGAACCATCAACCATCATCATAAAATAAACCATCTGCCTATCATGTCTGCCATTGTTGTTTTGAACAAACAGTCGAGGCCGTCTCACACACACACCCAAACCACATCAGAGCTGCCAGTACAGCTCCTCAACCTAAACTGATTCTCGGGTAACCTTGTGAGATTGTGAGAATCCAGTTGCCATGCTAGGTAAACCTTAACCCTTGTGTTGTCTTCCCTTTGACCTTGAAAAGGTTTTTCCCTTATCTCCACGTTTTTGTTGCTTTTTACAAAGTTTTTGTATTTTTTCATTTATTTTTTTCATAGATTTTGCTGCTTTTTCCAACATTTTTCGACTTCCTTTATTTCGGATATTAAAAAAAGAAACTTTGAAAATGGGTCAAATTTGAGCCGAAGACAACATGAGGGTTAAGGTTGACCTTTTCAAAACATAGGGAAAGGTTTTAATAACTGCTGGATAGATTGCTATGAAATTTGGTACAGATATTCATGTCACCCTGAGGATGAATTTTCATAACTTTGGTGATCCCCTGACCTTTCTAGCTCCATCGTCTCACAAACTCACGCAACGTTGGTGAACAAAGATGGGGAAAAAAACTACAATGGTACACACAGTAAACATTATGCCAAATATTAGCATGTTAGCTCTACCAAGTTAACATGCTGACATTGGCATGTAGCAAAATCACCTTTGTGTCAATTAGTACAGCCTCGCAGAGCTGCTTGCATGACTTTTGATTCTTGTTAGCACATTTAGCATGTGTATTCTGTCTGACAACATACCTGAGTTAACTTCTAACACTATAAAAGAATAGGCGTGATTTATAACAGCTGTATTATATTAATGAAATACGCAAACAAGCAAGCCATTTTCTAATTTTATTGAAGATATTTATTTAAGTTTGCTAAGTACAACATTATCTATCACAATAAATGTCACCAGGTATACTTTATTTAGATCCAGAGTCCAAACCTAGCAAACATCTAATAGCTCAAAACTAATATTTGCCCGGTTATTATACCTGCAGGTTATCTTTGTTATTGTTCAAGCAATATTTGTAAAGCCACACATGCAGCAGAAGTGGAACCAATGTCACAAAGCATGTATTCTCTAGCTGAGGTTGATGATTTGCATGGATCAAGTTGTGTTAGATAAATAAACACAAGTACAACCAGAACAATATGAAAGGGTGAAAAAGACTAAGTGATGAGCAGGTGTGTGCTTTAACTAAATTTGTTTCAGGTATTGACTTTATGAGTGTGTCTGTACGTGGCTGTCAAATGATGCTGCAACTGCTGACGATAAGGTTACCAAGCTCTGATGCAGGAAGGGCTAGTGAGGACTAAATTATACATTCATGTCATTATGCAGAAGAGCACACTGCACACAGCACTAACATGTCAATTCTTACATGCTCCCCCACATGCTAACCCAAGCATTTGATACCACTATTACTAAATATAAGAAATATATTTCCAATTTTTAACATTTGCCCTGATTTACACATTGAGTATTTTAATGGCAACAGAACATTCTCAGGCAACAAGGGGGAATATACGTATGTGATGCATGTCACCAATAAGAGTTATTTAAAGCTTGCTTGCAGTAGAAAAGCCTCTTTTTGGTTTACAAAGTGTGAAAAGGACAGGTTAATATGTTGTTCAAAAAGTGGCTGAGAACAGCAATATGCAGAGTGCTTTACCTGTAGAGCTGTCAATCATAAGTTCACAACAGTCTAAGTGGTCTAAGTGTGTGTGTGTGTGTGTGTGTGTGTGTGTGTGTGTGTGTGTGTGTGTGTGTGTGTGTGTGTGTGTGTGTGTGTGTGTGTGTGTGTGTGTGTGTGTGTGTGTATGAGTATGTGTGGTCCTGGTAACATGTGGCACTGCGTTGGTGTTCTATCACTTATAAATGAGGTTACCTCTTAAGAGTGGTGGTGTCCTTGGGGACTGAGCAGCAGGCCTGGCTGTAAGACTGCATTTTGACACTTTATTTATCCTTGCTGAAGAGGCAGTCAGCATGTTTGACTTAAATTTTCACATGAATCATCACTGAATTGAAATCACTTCCCCATCCATTAAACCAACATGAACTGACAAAACATTTTATATTGCTTACTGAATGCTTGTTTCAATTATTTTCCTGCTGGACAGTGGTGAACCTGTCACACATTGTAAAGCTGTGGAGCTCAGTTCCTGCAAAACTTAAACAAATACAACATGTTTTGCAAATTCACTAATGCACACAGTGTGGTTTGCTCATACAAAACATCATTAGATTAACAAACTAATGCATTTGGTTTGACAAATACAAATGACTAGGTATGTAACAATACACTCAACTAACGATAAAATGACTCAAAACATTCCTTTATTTATAATTCTACAAAACAGCAAATGTGTCCTCTTATCAAAAGTGCAACTGAAATAGTATTTGGTCTTAAATAACAAAAAATTACAAACTATAGCTCAAATTGGCTGTCTTACTGGGAGGGACTAGTCTGCTTGTTATTTTTGTATTTTAAGAGCAAATTGCTCCACAATATGAATACAGATTGATTACTTATTTTGTTGGGAACTGTTGTTGTATAATCACAGTATTACACTTGAAGAGTCCTATACTTTAGCGCCATTCGGACCTCGAATTTAAATCCTCTCATGTAATGTGACTCAAACAAATGTCAACGTCTGATGCAGTTTTACATGTTTTATTACCACGATCTTTACAGAAACGTCTCTGCTAATTGAGTATCACCTGTGACCTGAGCCGAGACACACCCACCAAACGAGAGAAAACATATCTCAAACATAGTATAACATAGTATTATAGTCTATGATCTCAAAGCAGTTGCACTCCGTTTCACACAGTTCTGAGATTGAACGTGTCCTGGCTCTCTCTCTTTCTCTCTTCTTTCTCTCTCTCTCTCTCCCTAAAATGATTTTAACCAAATCACAATGCATCATTACATGCCTAATTCATATCATACTTGCCCCATTATGCTTTCAATTTCCATGGGGACGCAGCCGTCAAGGCTTTCGTCATGTGGAAATGGCCTTGGTTTTATCTACAGTAGGCTGAAAAAATGAATTGACTCGTAAGGCCACCTTCTGCTGTGGAGAGCAAATTACTCAGGGCATTTGTGAGAACATCCTCAGTACTATCACAGCAGAAGGATTGTACCAACAGTCGTGTGATATTTTTTGTTTGTGTAGGATTTTTTTCTACTTGTAAGACAGCTGTTTTTGTGTCTGATGCATGATGTGTTCGAAATGCATTGTGTATTTGTTTGATTAGTATGTTTTGTGTACAAAAAATGCATCAGTTTGTAAATGGTGTTTTTTATTTGCAAATCAGGGAATTTGTTTTGTTTGTTTGTTTAGTTTTGGCAGGAAATTAGCTCCATACTGTATAAATCACTTTGAACCAATGATGCACATTTCAGTATAAATATGTTTGCACAGTGAATCTCTTTAGTCATACTGGGATTACATTATTGTTAAGCATATAATTAAGAGCTCTAAGGCATGCTTTTCAGGCTTTACTAAGATATGGAGTTATGCCAGAGAGACACATTTCCTCTTTGGAAAAGAACAAATGCATGATGCTTTCTCCACATATTTCCTCAGGGCAATTAAAAACATTCTGAATATTGGTTTTAGTAACAATTATACGGAGGTGAAATCATTATTATTCAGAATATTCCACACAATGCTGAATGAATTCTTAATGTCTGTGATTATAATGTGACATAGTGCCTGTCCAAGGCAGACAGCACACAGCAGTAGTATCTCACACCAAGATACATCAGTGTCCATTTTACAATTTTTCTTGTCTTCAGTGTAAGTAAATTTCATAATGAATAACTTAACAATTGTCCTATGCCTTAGTGCAGAATTTGCAGACTGAGTGTTTCAGTATTGGACATTCCTCTGTGCAGAGTGTAATTTAGTGTAAAACGGCACTTTTTAATAATTTTTGCTCACCACAAAGACATGCATGTATGAAATGTTTATAAGACCCCCTTACACGTTGGGTCAATGTAGATACAAAAGTAGATAAAGAGGTAATACATAAATGTCCACCTTAAATAAACAAATGTGTGTTTGGCCAAAACAATCAAATCAATGTGTACTATAAATGTAAAATAAATATTTTCTTCATTTTTAGAACACATTTTTTTTTACCACATTTAGGCTTTCCTTTCTTCTATCTATCTATGTATTTCTTTATTTTTTGAAAAATACAATATAAATTATTTAGTTCTTTCTTCATATATACTAACTTGGGCTGCCACAGATAGACAAGGCTAATATGTGTGTAATACAAGTAAAACAACCATGGAAGATTTAACAATGGTTGGTAGGTGTGACAGCAAACAGGACACCATGTCAAGCTGTTTGGTAAAAAGTTTAACAGTCTGCTTTTAAAGTTTGATAATTGCCTTCTACAAACAAACCATGCGTTGTCCCACTTTGAAAACTTGACAGTGTGTAAGAAATGGGATTTCTAGTCCTCTCTGTTGCTGCTCTGATTTATGGTTTTAAAGGGTATTTCTGAACCTAACCTTTTATAATGTTTCCCTTGTGGGCCAACATTTTTGACAGCATGACACGATAATGTTCAAACTATTTGTGCGTGAAAGGCGGAGAGGTCATAGATGTATTGGACATGATAACTAACAGATAGAAAGATGATGGTCCCTTCTTCCAGGAGACTAAAAAGTGTAGTATCTGTATATCAGTGTTTCTTGCTACTCCATTTCTATCCTTTCTTTTCTATCTCTACAAAGCCCCAGCTGGTCTGCGCTAAGCTGAGGTGAGCTCAACAGCATTGTCTTGAGACTACCATGAGCATTATGACTGCTGGAACCCCCTGAGGGCTAAATCCTTGATCCTGGTGACTCTTATTATCTGTGTGGCGCATTCACACACGTCATATTGGAAAAACAATCATGAGCTACACAGGCTGAGACAGTATTCATATCCCATCACAGCTACACCATCTGCTCAGTTTGAAAGGCCATGCCCTCACATACTAGTGTAGCATTAGATTTGTCAGCATTCCATTTTTTTTTATTCTTTAAATTCTAAAAATATTTTTGTACGTGAAATGCTTCACTTTGCTAGAGACTGATCATATTTATTGCAGCTATGTTTGAGATTTATATTACAGTATAATTCCACACAGGTTAGCAATAACTCCAAACCAGTACTGAAGAAGAGAAGGTTGTGTGTTGCAGTTGCTCGAAGCAATCCATGCACTTCAGGTGATTGTCTCTTCTCTACCCCATGGTGTACCTGGAGGACCCATTCCCCTGAGCCAACCTTTAATCCTCTTTAATGGTATTTTCCACCTGTCAATGCTGTGCTGGGTTCTGATCATTAACACTGAATTTACAATTCAGCGACCAACCTGAGGGGTCCTCTCATCAGCAGTGTTAACAAAAAGTAAGCTTTAATTTTTCATTACAGGCAAACTGTGTTCAGGAGTGCAACAGTCCACAACACCCTTGATTGGGCTGCAACAGCTACTCTTAAATTCATCATCAGAATGTGTGTCCCTCGTAAATTCTTAGCAACTAGCCATCCATTCTCCATTTCTGAGGACTATGGTTAACTGCTTCTCAGATTTCTGCATGGTAAATTGAAACAGCTAGCTAGACCATCGGTCCAATCGGAGTTTTAGCTTGCACTACTAAAACAAGTTTTGAACGCACATGTTCCACCAAAACAAGTTCCTTCCCGGGGTTGATTTTACAGCGGCACTGTGGCTCCATCTGACGCTTAGCGCCACCCATGACGTTTGTGACTGGTTTAAAGAAATGCCAAAAAAACAGTGCACGTTTTTCATACTATGTGGACAACCTAGAGCCTCCACAGTACCACAATAAGGATGGTCTGGCAATGCAAGACTATGACTGGGTAAGCTCAGCCACAACCAGAGCTGACCACCAATGCAATGTGTCTTTCTGCGGACAAAAGCGGTTTTCCTATAATTGTGTTGTATGTTCACTCATTTCTTTTTTGCACACAGCTGGGAATTACAAGGGTAGATAATCTATAAGGGATACATCGATTTCTGGTTTTTAAAAAACAGCAAGTGACAGCGTATGTGATGGACATGAGTGAGGATGAAATGCAGGAAGAGACCGAGGAATTGGGTTGTAAGGCTGATCAGTTGGAAAAAAAGACAGAGATAGAGATGAGAGTCAAGTTCTCACCACTTGTTTTCTTGTCCTTTTTTAGAGATCGAGGATGTATGAGCAAGTGGACTGACAGGAGTAATGAACAGTATCCACTCCACTGCAACCATTATTTTGAAGGACAATAGATGGGTCAAGACAGCCAGCTCTACGGGCCAATACCATCCAAACTGTGGTAATGAATGGTTAGCTTTACCATCTCACTTCACTGAACTGCACTCAGCAGTGAAAGATTTTGTACAGTCACACTTGGCTCTTGGATAACAAGGGTCCATGGACAAATTGACTGTAATAAACAATGAAAAGTACATAAACATACATTCAAATCTTCCTTGACAGTTGTTAAATCAGAGTTAATTAAAGGTCCACTTTTCATACTCTATTTCTTTCAGCTAGTGGTGTAGATGTTGGAAAGGGAGAGGTAGCATCACCCACCCAACAACAATATGATAATGAGCTGAAACATTTAGCTAATGAGCATGACTCCACCTTGTGGAGGCAACACATATTTCTGACTGGAACACACATGCTGAAGGGACCACTTATGAACATCACACTGTGCTTAAGAGATACAGGCTGTTAAATTATAAAGTGGACAGGAAATGTGTGTCTAACAAATGTATGAATATGCTTGTGGAGTACAATAACATCCTGAAAACTGTATCACCTCTTATAAATATCTTTTTACTTTGTGGCCACACTTCTCCAGAATTGCTGTATTGTTGAAGAGACAACACTAAATCAGCCCCCCGCCCCACCTGCTATCAACCCAAAAAAATCCAATCAGGACTGATGAAACTGAAATTGTTGACAATTCTTTATGAGTGCAGGCTCTTACTTGGGTGATCAGGGCCACTAAAACATGAAAAATTAGAGGAAGAGAGATGGAGGGAGAGATAGTGAGGTGGAGGCAGCTAAACTGGGAAATTGTTGAGAAGACACTGGTAGATTTATGGCTTCTTGTTTAGGGCATACTCCTGAAACAGACTCATAAATGTTTGTGATGGTCCACCAATAAATAGCTCCCAGCATGTCCACTCAGCAAACCATAAATAATCCAAAAATGTTTAATCATTCTCTATCCTTTCCGATTTATTTATTGAGCTTACATATACTGTAAAATATATACAGTACAGCCAAGGCAGATGCTCACAATATCTTTACACCTTACCCTATGTGTCACCTTCAAATCTATGAGATTTCTACTGAAGATGTGAAAATTTTGTCCCAACAAGATTGGGCTAAAGCAACTCTGGACGTGTCTTGTTCCTGCATCTGAAACTCCATTGGCTGTCTTCTCTGTGCTGTAATTTCAGTGTATTTGCTGACAGCCATGTTCACCCCTGAACCTCCTCCTCTCCCACAGCAAACAGCTTCCCACATGCACAGGCAAAGAGACTTACTGTATTTGTGCCCTTTGTATAACTCAGTACTCATTATACCACATTGGGGTCAGTCCATATGCAAGTGTTCATGCACCATTACATCTGTTCTCCATGCACATGGCATGCATGTGCAGTATGTGCTGCAAGTTCATGGTCTCACAAGATGCATTTCTGTGTAAGAAGACTTTGCAATGCAAAGGAATTTGCAGTGATGCATGTGTTGGTGGGGCGCCTGCAATTGACCAGTGTGTGTGTGTGTGTGTGTGTGCGTGTGTGTGTGTGTGTGCGTAAGCTCACATGTGTTGGCGGAGGTTTTCCTGGAGAAGCCGAGAAACAGAGCTGACCTTGCAGTAAAAAAGGACAATCATTTATTCATTGGCATTGCAGAAATTTCTGTCTATCTTCCATTAGGTGTTTAGCTGTTATCTCAGCTGTTTTAAAGCATCTCTTCCTGGACACCGAGCTTGAAATTATAATTGATGATCTCACCAGTGTGCACTAAGTAGCTTCTCCTTCATATTTTGGAATCATTCGCATACCTCCTAAAGGTCCAGACTTACCAACCGCGCTGCGTTGTGTATTTTTAAACACTAAGGCTTAACCTCCCTGTAAAAATGTCTCTTATCGGACAGGGTCCAGCTGGCAATGTCAAGCAGATAGCTTTATACTCCCTAAGGTTTCTATTCAGAATGAATTAGTTCAATAAAATACCAAGAGGGCACTTAGAGAGCAAACAATTAAACACCTTGCATAGAGCGCAGACAAGTTGTATTTTAAATGACCGAATGTTTATACTTTTGAATATACTGCTGAATGCTATCATTTAAAAAGAGCGTTTAATAGTGTTTCAACAATGCACAGTAAACACACAGCCAACCTTCAAGCAGAATGGGCCGGAGATGAGATCAGTTCAGAAACCACAGTTTCAACGTGTACTTCATCAAGCTGTTAAATAAAAGTGTGTCACTCAACTCAGACAGGAAGTGGTGTTTACTTTTGATTTAAATAAATCATCCTGTGACGTGTTCTAAGGTCCCAATTTGTGGGTAATGCATGGTTGAAAAAATGTGTCACCAGTATTTTTGACAACATAGTCACTGTGCTGTATAAACACAAATTCAGTTCAGTAATGGGACCCATCTATCTTCCCAACATAAAGGTTGATTTTAAATTGCTTTGTCAAATCAAACAGCATAATTAATGTCACAGAAATGGTACTTTAATGCTACAGTGAAGACCAGATTGACAAACAGATCGCTTGCCTCGCTCCTCTTAAGTGACTTTTGGCTATTTGTGTAAGTTGGCCTACTCTTTTAGCTGTGGAAGTGCTCATTTCAGGAACTATGTCCAAGCCGCCACCTGGCAAACCTTTACCCAGTATCCAGGGACGATAATGAAACATTCATTGAATCCTACTCAACATAATTAAACTCCATTAACTTAATTACTTCTGCCTCTGCAACGGTTATCTAATAGATAGTTCAGCTGCGCAATGACCTTTCCCTCAGGTGGAAGTTACAGAGCACCATGGGATAACATTATCACCACTGCCAAGGGCCTTTCTGACTTTTCTTTTGAGGGCTTCATTTATTCGTCTATCTTCCACGTCCAGAAGGTCTTTGTTTTTTGCCAAAGGAGCTTCTGACAACGGGTCTCTGTACCCTCCGAAACCAGAAAAGGTATTCTTAGAACAATGACCCCCAACTCCCTTGTCAAAGTAAGCTCACGCCTGATCTCTTCACAGGAAGGTTAATGTTGGTGCAGCAATCCAAGAACCGTCATCTGTCCTTAGGGGTTCTCCTTTGTAGTGACCACAATAACTCATTTTGAAACTTCTCATCACAACAGCGTTTTTTTGGACCTGTCTGCCGGGTACAGGGTGTGTTAAGCTGCGCAGTGTTGCTCAGCATGATGGATGAGGGGAAGGAAGTCTTGGTTTTTGATAGGATCTCCTCAGCCTGCTTTATCGTTTGGGGATTTGGAAGTGTTCGATTTTTAAAGTAAATTCTTTTCAATCAGGGCATTGTTTGCCTAAATCATCTTAAAGCTGATGATTTTAGCCCATACACATACCCTTGGCATGTGAAAACGTGTGGCTTACCTTGATTGTTTTAAAGGTTTATGGTTTACCCAACCAGCATCTGATCTTTTTCCCCAACTGGGCTTAGGTAGTCAAAGAAAAGAAAAAAAAGTATGAAGGAAAACACTTAAGTGGCCTGTCTCTAATTTACACAGGTAGGGAAAACCTTATTGACTTCTAGTCATGGCGTATTGTATTGCAGTACTGGGCCATAAAAAACTGCGTGTGTAAAACTAATAACATGAGCCCCACAAGTAAGACCAACAGATAAACAATCCTAAAAGACAAGCCTCACACAACACATTTACTGGCATTACGTACACAAAAGGCACGCATTGGGTTTTCGCAGACATTAGGTCCATTTTTCTGCTGCTACTGTCCTCAATATGCAACAAAAGAATATAGATTATGTTTTTTATCTGAAAGAATTTTTGTGTATTTGTATTTCCGTGTGTTGGGAGTCAGAGAAAGAAAGAGGGTGCAGAGAAAAACAGGCACAATAATCATCTCACAGAAGAAGGCAGAGGGATTCCCTGGCTATTTGAAGTAAGGGTACAAAGTGTACAAAAATATGAAGAAGAGGAACCAGTTTTTGAATAGATAAAGACATGTCTCTTATTTGTCCGTCTTGGATAAGTGATGTTTTTCTTTTTAGGATGTAATTTTTCTTCTCTGTCCCCAGCATGCCTATATTAAGTTACTAGAGGGCCTTCAAACTTGAATAGCTGAGGCCCTATGAACCGTATTAACCCTCTGTACCCCCCACTTTCTATGCTATGTGTACAGTTTTTTTATGTGTATACTGCCTGGGCCCACATTTGCTGTAGGCTAATTTAATAAAAGTAAGACAAAAGTAATAAATAAAACACATTGTTTTAGAATGATGCAACAATTGAGCATAGACATTCTATAAAGACGGTCTTAAAAATAGATTTTGATTCAGACATTCTCTTCAAGATCAGGGAACAAACCTTGATGCTCCGATCCTTTGAGTTGATGTGCTTTAGAGGAACACATTCCCAAACAAATTGTCAATTAAACTGGCACAAACTAATGTAATTGACATGCAGGCATGGTCCGCAGTCCCAAATGTTCCATTATCCTGGTCTGGGTCAATCATTGTGGGACACGTTCAGGAGATCACCTACAGTCAAGGACAGAAATCAAGATCAGCACCAGTGACCTCTTTAATAGACCGGCTTAAATTAGAAGGTGCTTCCAGAGAGCATGTACTGGAGTCTTGGAGTCAAGAGCCTTGACATCTCCAGCAGTTAGCATTATCTTTAATATGTGATACCTTGAAGCACATGAGCAAGATAAAATTATAACATATCACCCGTGGACACTGATGGTGATTGAACATATCAATTGGGTACATTGGATTGCTGCACGTCAAGTGACTTGACGAATTGGTAAATGCAAATATCCAAGGTTATCACTCACACACACACACACACACACAAACAGAGTCCAGTTAGCTGAGGGGATAGGATGTCAGTGCAAAGCTATCTCCCATACTTAAAGCTCAGAAACAGCTTACTGTTGCCCAATCTCCTCAATGTGACAGCGGACCCATGTCGTCAGGTAAACAACAGCCTGAACAAGGAAACAAGATAGGGGGAAATCACCTGCTTCTGTTTTACCTCGACACAGACAATGTATTGTATGTCGGCACATTCTAATAGTTATTCCTGTTTGCAAACATTTGTCACCCATTGGTCTGTTCACAGCAGGACACAGAACACAGCCATCAATACATAACTCAGATAAGATAAATCAAAGCATTGAACAAGCATGAGTAAAAGAATAAAAAATAAACGCAGGTAGGAAAAAAACACCCGAAAAACCTCCAATATTTTAATATTAGGGCTCTTTAGTCTATTACTTAACATGGTTCTTTGTCATTAAACTTGACCCAAAACACAAGAAAATGTAGTTTTCAGCCAGCCAACATTTAACACTAATACTAATTGAACTTGCAACACATTTGTGGTTAATTACGGTTTAACAGGGGGCCATAATACATCACTTAGCGCAATATGTGGCTAGTATCTTAACAAATCATTGCCCATTTATGTTTATTATTATACTATGAGAAGAGCAAAAAAGGAGGCAAAAATGGATTAGAGGAAGAAAGTGGCAAGCATGTGGTAAGGTCTAAGAACTATGACAGAATACAAACCCATCCTGTCGTCCTTGTCATGTGTCCTCTGGCAAGTGAGCTGAGTTCATCGGCAGCCAAAAAGCAAAAACAGGTGAAGCAGAGGTTAATGGATGGGTAGGTGTACCTCCAGCATCCATCTTCCTTTCTGAGCATGATGTCAGGAGGGGTTTTCAAGCATGTGAACACAGAGAAAAACGCAGGACCTGATGGTATCAATAAGAAGTGTCCTCAAACTATGTGCTAACCAACTAGCGCTGGTGTGAACAATGATTTTTAATCTGTCACTGGCTCAGTCTGTCGTACCCACATGTTCCAAGATGTCCACTATCACTCCTGTGCCCAAGAAAACACCACCAGCCTGCCTGAATGACTATCAATGTGATCCACTAAGTGGCACTTATCTCTGTAGTGATGAAATGCTTTGAACAACTGGGCAAGGATTATATCCGCTCCTCACTACCTAGCACAGTGGGCCAATTATAGTTTGCCTACCGTCCCAACCGATCAATGGTAGACACCAAAGCACACATCCTCTACAAGACCCTCTCACCTGGAAAAGAAAGGAAGATATGTAAGATTGCTATTCAATGACTACAGTTCAGCGTAACACTATAGTTTTCTCCATGCTCGTCACAAAGCTCAAGGACCTGGGAACACCTTACCCTGGATTTCCACCAACAGTGGAACGGCTACGGACACAGAGCCGACATGTTCCACTGCGTGTCCTTGTCTGCCGTCCTTCAATACCCACCAGGTCCTGATTTGTTACGGAACGGCTGCAGCCATGACTGACAGCTTCACAACAATGAAATGGCCTACCTGAAAAAGTAAAGGACCTGACCCGCTGGTGTCAGGACAGCAGCCTACTTATGAATGGCTGAATGAAGAGATAGTAGTGGACTTTGGGAAGAAGCAGGGAAGGAACTACGCCCCCTCTTAAAATCAACAGGTCCAGTGAACAGCTTCAAGTACATCACATAGGGTCTGACCTGGCTGTTGCATACTGACTCAACACCAAACAGAACCACAAGGTCCTGCAGAGAGTGGTTTATTTGGCTGAATATGCAGTACCCTTCCCTGTCTGAAGAATACAGCAGGCACTGCAAGAAAAAGGCTAGGAGAATCATTAATGCAAAACTAGAGAACTTTTTGTAACTTAAAATAATGTTTCCAAAATCATTTTAGTGGTTCATCAACTTGTAACATTGTGAACAGCACCTCTGCATTTGCTTTGCGGCTCTCTATCGGCTATAACCGCATGTAAATTTGCTGGATTGGCTAGCGGATCTGTAGTTCGAATGAGACGTAATGGGACGATTCCGCTTCCAACCTGTAGGGGGACCAAAGCGGGAAAAGTTCTTTAGTGTTTCTTTAAAGGGCCAAAGCACCAGGGTACCAGCTTTCTTACCCTGTTGAGGTTGTGAGGTTGGGAAGAAGGCCAGCACTCCTCCTGAGGCTCAGGAAGAGAAGCTTCTACCCTCAAGCCATTAGGATCCTAAATGAGAACACCCCACATCATGCACATATATTTTTAGTACTGTTTTTAATGCTTACATTTTTTACATGATTTCACGTGGCAAATAATTTCACATGATGTGATTGATTGATTGATTGATTGATTGATTGATTGATTGATTGATTGATTGATTGATTGATTGATTGATTGATTGATTGATTGATTGATTGATTGATTGACATTGTGGCATAAGGCTCATAGGTGTTTTGGATTTTGGATTACCTTAATTACGTTCAGGCAGTTCTGCCAGTTTTAAAGATGAGATGACTTGTAAAAAAAGCTACGAACACAGTCAGCTATAAATCAATTTAAATTAACCTCACACCTCTTTCTTCATTTTCATTTGTGAGACTAGGAAAATATATACCCTGTTACAATATCTCTCCCAGGAGCAGGTACGTTTTGGGTTTCTGTCTAAATGATTCATATTTAAAATAATTTCAGGGACTCAGAACACCATAATACTACCTTTGAACCCAATTACACAACTGACAACAGTACCAGTGCAACTCTCTGACTTATTGCAGAATAAATGAGGCAAGCTTTCAGCTGCATCAGCATAAGATTTACAGAAATTATCTGCATAAATTAGCAGGCCAGTGTGGAAGCTTCTCTTGTAAAAGATGCAAAATAGTGAGAAACATGATAACAATCAAAGAGACTTTTTCCCTGGTCCCATAAAATGTGAATTCACTGTTTATTTTTTCAGATACGTGCTGCAATAAAGTACAAAGTAAAAATATTGCAAACATATTGCCTAAAGTACTTTTAAAACCGTGGGAGGCACTTTATTATTTGCATTGTTGGGAAATAATTTAAATGGTCTGAGAGAAAACTAGACATCTGCACCTCCTCTTGGCTCTGTATTCAGGCTAAATAAAATCTAGTTGTCATAGGAGACTTTGGCCAATTGCACATTCTGCACATGCATTGCCCATGCAACAAAGTGGCAAGAATGAGAGCTGCAGGAAGAGGTCTCACTCTAGTTCAAATTCTGCCGTATTTTGCGTTCTACCTACTGCAGCTTTAATACCACCGGTGGGATGTTGTGTACTGGACTCATAAAAATGACACATGGTCAGATACGGACTATACTAAATGATCTACTACAGGCCCAGCTAATACACCAGCTAAACCTCAAGTTACTTCATTGCTGTTCATACCTTGGTCTTTCTCCCTGTCTTTCATTTCAAAGTACTGACACAGTGATCACTGGAACACGCTAGAGGTGCCACACCTGCTCTGATTACATAAATGCTTACTCTCATAGGACGACTCTTGATAGAAGTAGCACGTCAAATAGCCAAGCACGGTGTTTTCGCAGCATTTAGACCGAGCACATTATATTCACATTATCATGCTGCCACAAGCACTTTGGGTTAAGGTGCAGCACTGAGCATCTAGTCTACACTGCAAAACAGTGTCATTCACAATGATGAATACTGATGAGTATGGTGTAAACTCCTAAAATTTGGAGGTTACACTGAAGCTTTGCTGCAAAGGATGAGACTGTCTGTATTTGGTAAACAATGATGGTGAATTGTAGAGTCAGTAAGAACAGAGTAAAGCATCTCTGTGTGCTTCTTTCTCTCTGCCCGGGCTGGAGAACATGACAGTTAAAGCAATTGGCCAGCAGAGTTCCCAATAAAAATATAAAACCAAAACAACACCCTTACAATTAGAGATGCATGGCCCTGGATGTATTATGCAAACATAACCAGCTGGACAGAGTGGTAATCAATCATGTTTGGTTGTATCACGAGACAGAACGCTAGGGCCAGAGCACCATGGACTGCATATGCATATGTTTTATTTTATTTTTTAAAGATTGTTTTAAAGGCATTGTTGCCTAGCTTTGATTGATGGCAGTAGGGAGCGACAATAAACACAGGGAGATAGAGAAGGAGATGACATATTCCAAATGTCCTTGATAGGATTTGGTAGATGGATGGTTACATTGTACATACTTAGACCAATATAACCCCTTGGAAACTGGCAAACTTTAGTCGCATTTTGCACAAACATATACCAAAGCATGTTTATTGTGTTATGTGTATTTTTGACACATAAGGTGTCATTGGCAGCATCAGAGGTGAACAGGTGTGTTTGGCAGGATGAATGACGAGAGAACGTAGATTAATGACTCTAGTCTGCAGCAGACCATTATATTGAAGGCCACTGCTGCCCACTGTGGGTGGGTGGGTTGTGTGGACCTTGACATGGCCAGCAGCTAAAAATAGCCTAAGAGAATAAATAGGCTGCTGCTATGACATGTTTCCTCCCTCTTATTGACAAAAACAGCACGTACAGACAAAGCTACACACACAACACACACACACACACACACACACACACACACACACACACACACAGTAGTACATACTGTACTGAACCATAAAGTACTTACAAAGTCTTCAGGCTCACAGTTGGTGGAAAAAGGTCCCACATTGATTGAATGCTTATTATTGTAAATTAAAGGAATGCAACTTTTGAGCCCCTCTACTGCAGAAGCTCACAGTTAATCACAGCTATATTTCTTTTGCGCTCTCTCTCTCTCTCTCTCTCTCTCTCTCTCTCTCTCTCTCTCTCTCTCTCTCTGACCCACACACAAACCCATTTTACATGAAAAACAATGTGGCTTTTTGGTTTAAATCTGCTCAGCCTTTTTACTTTATCTATAAGCACACAGAGATCTTTCTAACGAAGGCGTGATGGACACAGATGATGGTGTGTCTCTTTTATGTGCTGACAGCGTCAGAAGCAGACGATGTGGGGTGCAAGTGTGTCCATGGTGTTGTTTTGATGATGGAGTGGACACATTTTATGACAAATTGAAAAGGGGAAATACAGCAGGCAGTGACGGCTCAGGGATTAGGCAGCCGCTATAGTCACTCAACCATTTTTTGGACTGTGATTGATGGGAACATGCTTCCAGAAAGAAGAGGTGTAGCGTCCTCACCTTTGAATTCTTCTTTACTTTTCTCTGTCTTCACACAGAATGTACCGTATACTGTAAAACTCCTGCATAGCATTCAGTTTCTATTATCATGTCACATCATTGTTGTCAGGGGTGTATGATATATTCTGATAAATACAGACTGCAAAGGTTAATTGACCAAACAGTTGATTCAATCACTGTCAGCCACGCTAGCCTCTAGGTTTATCTGGCTCCATGGCCCAAAGTGATCCCTCAGCATGAGGGAACACTTTGGGCCAAACACACTTTGGTTGCCATAGCAGCAACCCACACAGGCACACATGCCCACATTGTACACAGGAATTAAAAAGAAAAAGCTTGCACAACGTCATCTCCATGAGCACCCTCTGGAAAAAATAAAACATTTTGTAGTCTTTTGTAACCTGCAGTGCATCAACACATTTCTATATAGAAAGTTACTAATTACAGACAGAAAGCTGCTAACTAGAGTTATTCCGCCCACTCGGTGGCTTCAACTCCCCAGAGAACCCGTGCACGCAGGTGGTGTTAGTATAGAGCTGGAAGCATCTATTGAACAAATTTGATATTTCTCAACACAATGCATTTGCCGTGGTGCACAATCCTGCTCTGCTGATTATTTTCTACCAACATTACTGATACCTCGCTCATCATGACTCATAGGATGGCTGACAGTTTGATAATGATCAATAACAGGGGGACAGAGTCAATTGCTTTTCATAATTTCCCTGTACCCAAAGTAATTAACAACTATGTCATCAGCGTAGTTTTGTTGACATCAAGACAATAACATCTGTCAATTAGGGGTTCACTGCTCCTGAGCACTGTCAAATTAATGTTATCCTTGTAGGGGAGAAAATGGCAAACTTTGTCTGCTAAACGTTGTAAAAACAACTTTTTTGCTTCTTAGATGCATATTTTTACACAACTCCTAGCCTAACCCTCTTGCTCTATTCAAATCAAATTTGCATGCAGCTTATATGTGCTGAAGTCCCCTTTCAAATAATTCATCAGGTCCATATGTGATTGCTATAAATATGGTGTGGGATTCTGCAAATATTATATCTGCATGTACCCAAGTGACATCTGGACAGTGCTAAAAGCCTTGGACTTTCAAACAACAGCCCGCACAGTTCAGACACGGTAGCCTATACATGCACACAAAGGCTGCGATTAGTCAATATGACGTTATTGACCTCTTGTCACTAGAAGGAAGGAACAGGGCAAGGAAATCCATTACACATATGCATTGTATAATCAAATTTCTTGGGAAAATGCTTGGCTAAGGTGGAAGGTTCAACTGACACATAAGCTTTATTCAAGGAAATATCATTGCTGTATTGAGCTGATATGAAGGGTATAAGAGAGAACACTCCAGTAGGTATAAGAATATTATATTTTTATTCATTTAAAACCAGGGAGTGGGGAAATCATGACATGTTGATAGCTAATAGAGACGATGGGGTTTGGGGCAATAAGGTGCATCTGCCTAAGTTTATTATTTAGTTGTCACCTTTGAGGTTTTAGCTGTTGTACTTTTACAGTAATGGGTGGCAACACTGCGAGTTTCTGGGAGAGTTATGGGGTGAAGGAAGCAATTATGTGTTCTGAAGTTAAATTAAATAATATTTTATATTAGTCTTTAGGGACAATTCTTCGCATCACAGCAAAGTAAAAGCCCAGGCCTTATCGCGCATTTACAGTATGAGGCCCCATTACGTGTCATGGTCATTTCATTAAAAGTTGCCTGTGGAAAAGTGTGCACTTACTGTAATATACTCTGCCACCAACACTTCAAAAGCAGCCTTTATGGGGATGTTATTTCTAAGATGTATGATAAAAGGTTATGGCACGTGTATGTGGTTTTGTTTCTGTGTGTGTGCAACAGCCTATAATGTTATGAAATCTCATAATCAACTCTCTTTGCGTCCATACTTCACCCTGCTCCTACATCCAGAGTTCCAAGTCACACATCTCGAATTAAAACGAGTTGGTTTAATTTAGTTGTGTAACGGAATATGATCTGCAGCTAAATTCAGGTTTTCACCATATGGCGTAGCCCGCGTGCACCCCTCTGCTCCTCCTCATGTACTGTAGTATACACCGGGACACTCCGCAGTTCGCTTATCCCGTTCCTTCTCGTTGCCTTTTACGCGCACGACGTCTGCAGTGATTCACAGTGATTCAGTAAGCCAGTCTTCTCTGCACTGTGTGCGCAAGCTTTTGGTTGAAGACAGCCTGGACTCTTCCCACAGTGTTCTGATGGCGAAACAGCGCTGGTTCTGTTCGGTTGATCATTTCTAGAGGAAGACAATCACGCTTTCCCCAGTCTCTTCTCGACTCATTTTAAAAATGTGGGACGCGCGTTGTCCGCGCGGCGTCCGCGGAGTGCTCTCCTCAGTTGTTGCCGCTTGACTAAAGGGGGATCCCGGCACCCTTTCCATCCTCTACTCCCTTAGGAACACGAGGAGTTTGCATGCAAAAGGTGGTTTATCTCGGCAAGGTGAGAGAGATTATTTTTCTTTGACATTTTTCTTTATTTGGATACTTTGAAAACAGTCGAAAAAAGGTTGCGAGTACAAATTGTTTAGACTGATTTAAATAGAAGGTGTGGATGATAAAAACCTTACTGGACATATACTGTATGTTGTAGCGTAACAGGTCTGCAATGCTTCTGAATTTATAGGACTGCAGAGCAAGTCAAGACACATACATTACTAATGTGTTTACACCGCTTTACATCCCTCCCTATATTCATTTTATCCAATTTGCATAGTCAAATTGTCTGTTTTGGCCATTGTTTGGTACAAATAGTCAAGCGGTGTCAAATGTCACTTAAGGCTGTTGGATTCAAGAACATCCTCTTATGTGCATTATGCAGGATGATAAGCCCTGCTCCTTATAAAAATGATTCAAGTAATAATAAACTTCAAATAATGTTGAGGGCTTATTCAAGTGCTAAGGACATTCTAACCATTCTGTAAACATTTACAATTCTACACTGTGGCTCTTTTGTGATGTGCAAGGGATGTCAGAAAATGTTATTGTTATGACCTAAAGTGGCAAGGGAAAATATATTTAAAAATGAATAAATATAAGTCCAGAAATTGCTGTCACAAACGCCTCCTTGATTCAAATAGTAAGAACACATACATTCATTTTAAGGTTTCTTTCTGTTAATTTGCTTCCTGATCTATCACCGAGTCTCATTTTTGGCCGATGAGGCTCCCTACGGAAAGTAATGCTCCAACAGGAGTTCATTGCTTCACTGCAGCCATAACAATGCTGGAGTGGAGTACAAAGCAAAGCAGCCATATAGGCTGTTAAAACAAAATCATTGATTCTGCCTAACGCCTTCTTTGAAATGTAATGAAAGGGATCAATAACCCTGTGCAGCTGTTACTATTTCTAACTGTCAATTTAAAGTAACAGGTGACTGTGTCCTACTGCTGATTAAAAGGAGCTTATCAAAACATAAAAAGATACATTTTGCTAAATTACAATTTGATCAATTTGTGTCGTCTTTAAGTCATCTCACAAACTGTCTCCTTTGTTTTCACAGCCATGGAGGGACTTCCCTAAAGAGGATCCAACTTAGTTAAAAATTTGCCGACCTTTTTTTTTTTATATTTTCCTTTTTGTGTGTCATCGTAACATCTTCCCCAGTAAATCTCCTTTTCCATCACTATGGCTGAGAAGCTTGGACCAGCAGGGCTCAAGCCCACCAACATCCGAACCTCTCCCTCCCTGCCCCCCGAACCCATCGACATCATCCGCATCAAAGCCCGCTCCCGTAGAGTCCGCCTTAACGTCGGGGGTCTGAACCACGAGGTCCTGTGGCGGACCCTGGACAGGCTACCTAGGACCCGGCTCGGCAAGCTTCGAGACTACAACACCCACGAATCCCTGATGGAAGTCTGTGACGATTACAGCCTGAACGAAAACGAATACTTCTTTGATCGGCACCCGGGGGCTTTCACCTCCATTCTGAACTTTTACCGCACAGGGAAATTACACATGATGGAGGAGATGTGTGCCCTTTCATTTGGCCAGGAGTTAGACTACTGGGGGATTGACGAGATATACCTGGAGTCCTGCTGCCAGGCCCGTTACCACCAGAAAAAAGAGCAGATGAATGAGGAGCTGCGGCGGGAGGCAGAGACAATGAGGGATAGGGAGGGAGAGGGAGAGTTTGATAACACCTGCTGCTCAGACAAGAGGAAGAAGCTGTGGGATCTCCTGGAGAAGCCCAGCTCCTCGGTGGCTGCCAAGGTAGGGAACCGAAACTGGAAGTGTGATCACACCGCCCCCATCTCACATTTCCTGAACACATTCAAAGCCGAACACTCTGCCTGGATCATAACACATTACAAGCACACTCATTAAAAGCCTACTCCCACCTGTAAAAAAAATTAATCATGAGTTCATCAAATTTAATCTTAAACAGGCGTGCACTGTACTCTCATCAGGTGTTTTCTTGTGCCATCTGTCTGCTTTACACATTTGCAAGTAGCAACAGTGGATAGGATGGATTAAATATAGAGGAAGCTGCAGTCTTTGTGTAACAAAATGTTTGTTGATGTAATGGAAGAAAGTGAGCAGAAGAGATGAAGAGATGAATAGATGAATTAGGTGTGTGATGTGCAAGCAAACGTCTTGGTGTAAAATAAAATGTGTAGTTCTGCCAGTGACACATTAGTAGTGGAATCACTGCATGAGCTTGACTTAGGCTCCATTTGCTTTGACAACCTGCTGTAATTGGTAGGCATTTCTAGTGTTGCTTTCTCTGCAGAGTTAAAGTTTGTCCGTGTAGACCAGATCTGTCAATGTCAGTCAGTGTCAGTCTGATTGGATGAGTCAGTAAAAGAACAGGATGATGTCCAAAGTCTGTCGTAGGTGTATCAAAGAATACTGTTAATTCTGAAGTCATTTACTATATTTACTTTGACCCAATTAGAGTCATCAATGCTTCTCCCTTCCCATGTCCCACATGTATAGAAACCTGCTGCATCAGTCACGTGCAGTTTTCATTTGTGCATGATAAATCTCACATAAATCAAATAACTGTGTAGCAATGTCCAGGCTGATGATGACATCTCTTTCAACTCCTCATCCACCTGCCCTTCATCCCAACCCCCATTCTGACTCAGTCCTCAGTTAGGTAGGTAAACCTTGATGAAATCCAATCACCAGTAATTTACCTTTGCTCTCAAGTATCCTGATCTCATCATCGGGCAGGGATGACCGGGTCTATTTTGTGTGTGTGTGTGTGTATGTGTGTGTATGTGACCAAAATGATCCCCTATGTGGGGGAAACACAGCTCCTGATGTGCTGTTTGTGTGGTGCATTGTTGTGGCATTTTGGAAATCCTGCTAGATTAAATTTCAGCCCCTTGTGCTAAATGTATAGTGCAGTATTCCACTTTAAAAAATAACATAAATATGCCATTGAATACATAAAGTTCAAATTCCTAATAGAGCTGCTATATGTGTTTTCTCTTCCTTTCTGTATTATTCCAGCATAGCGTTGCTTGTTTACCCTGAATCATCTAGTGATTGTGACTGACAAGGAATCCCGCCTCAGCTTAATAATTGTATTCAGCCCTCAGCTGTACTGTATATCACAAGAATCAATTATGAGGAGGCTGCCGATATCTAAGGCAAACTCATGTGACAGCACTGGGGTAATTTGATACGCTGGGTGATATTTAAAGTGATTTACCTCCTCAATACAATCTCCCATTATCCAGACACATCTCGGTATTGCTGACCTGTTCACTACCGTGTGGGGGAAGCCTGTGGAACCTTAAAGGGAAATCCCACCTTAATTCAAATTGACATTCCGCTGAGTGCACTTCGAGGAGAACTTGAACGTGACTTTAATGGCTTAGCCTTGCGATCGCACTTAGGTTATCCACAGCTGAAAGAACATTTAGGAATAGACTGCCGGGGCCGCTCGACTCATCAGATGGCAGCTCCCTGAGGTCAGGGAAGCCTTTTGTGGGGCACGCACAATACAGTGAGAACCCTTGAAAGCCCTTGACCAAGGAAGTACCATGACTAGGCACACAACCCTGTGCTTTTATACAAAGAAACCTGAGCCCTTTGTCAAATGCATTCACAGAGTCTACTGGTATACACGTATTCTCTCTCCCTCTTTTTTTCTCTCACTCCATTTCTCCTACACTGCCTTAATCAGATATTAGAGTAGACTGTGCTGCTCTATAGCACCTATGGCCCTCTCTGGCCTTAAAGAAAGGTTAAGCATGAGAGGACTGACCTTTTCAGCATGGTCAATCAAGTAAGGATTACATTAATCAGCAATAACAGCAGTGCACACTTTGGGAGTATGGGTAGGTCCTCCCAGAATGGAAAAGATTAATGCTCAGTGGACGATGCATCAAGAAAAACTGGTTGAAGAGAAGGGAGCAGAGAGGTGAAAGTTGAGAGAGAAAGCCACAAGTGAAGGAAGAGAGGTGGTGGCAGAAAGGATAGTAATAGAGGAAAGCCCTGAGAGAGAGAGAGAGAGAGAGAGAGAGAGAGAGAGATGCAGTCATTTACAGATATGCCTCAGGATGCTGAGCTGGATCTTTGCGAACCTTTCCCAATGAATAATGAATGCAATGGTCAACACAAAAAGGACACTGGCTGATGCAGTTGCTTCACTGTGTAACTGCGTGACTTTTGGTTGAGTGCCCCTGCTGTGTAAGGAGGAGCAGGGGGGTAAGTTTATGTCCGGTTCTGGTAGCTAGTGTATAGTAGGGCATGTCACAGATGAGCATCCAGACTCCTTTATGTGTACTCCTGCAGGAGCTTTCACCCTTATTAAAAAAACAAAACTAATAAACAAAACAGTCTTTCTTAAGTGCTACATCTCTGCACTGTTAAGTATCCCCACAGCTTCTAGCCATATGCTATTAAATTATATAGGAATAGAGTGGCACTCTCAACATCAAATGGATGTTGCCATTGTTTCCTTACTGTGGGCTATAATTTCTATTAATCCAGTAGAACGTGTCATCCTTGATATTGAGCCAGAAGGATTTGTGTTGCCCTGACCCTCTTTTGTTTACAGTGAGTCACGGGTGTAGTTGTACAGCACTACACTTAGCACAAGCTCATAAAAGGAAGTCATATCTAAATTGCTGGACTGCTTTTTTTCTATTTCCCTGTATAAATGTATTACCATCATTCCTGCAGAGACAGATCTCAATGCATATAACTTGTGTGCAAAGGTAGTTTGTAATCTTTCTGTGTTCAGATAAACACAGTGATATGAAGAAAGCATGTAATTTACTGTATATTAGGACCTCACCAACCGTTTTCCACACAATAAGTGATTTAGTAGGAGCTTCAACATTAACATATGAGTCAGGCTGTGTTCCTGGCATTCTAAATGAATGATATTAGGTGCTACATTGATGCCCCAGTTGTAATAGCATAATTTGCAAGATCAGCATGTTTTTATTTTGATTTGTGTTCATGCAAAGCTTCTAGATAATAAATGATCCCCCGTTTAAAGTTTTCTTCACTTCACAAGAGACCATCCAGTCTGGGCAGTGTGAGAAAGTAATGGCCAAGGATTCAGAGCATTTTAAAGAGATCAATGTTTCTACTTGCCAGACATTTCAAGTTGGGTTTTCTATCTCCCCCCTCCTCCCTACACCAGTCATGTTCAGCATTCTGCTTGCTCTTAATGTGGATGTGTACCACTACTTTCCCCTTTATCTAATAATCTAGTCTAGCTAGTGGGAATGCTAAGCAATGGGCCTGTATGGGGGCAGACTTGTGCTGTTTGGTCCTCCCACACTTGAAAACAGCCAAAGTCAGTCCACTGCAGACACTGTTGATGATGATGATCACACAATGTAAGGGAGCTGTAGCATATTACTGTAACCCGCAAATGGCAATCTTTGTCAATTTTGTCAAATTCATCTCTGTTAATGCAGTGCAACCGCAAAATGCACAGTGTTGTTTTTTTGATTGATTTATAGAAATAGCGCAAGTGAAAATATTAATGCATATAGTTTTAAGTGTGACAGGAGCAAATTCAATGAGCCCACTGTAACTTAGCTCATTGCAGATAGCCTCTAACGCTCCATCCTCCCAGGCTTTTATAACACTGAATCAAGCATTTGGCCTTGTGCGTGTGTCTTGATGGAGTTCCTGATAATAGGGGTCAAAGGAAAGGGAGGCTGGGATAGGAAAAGTAAAGAAGAGGCCTTCAGTCAGCATTAAGTCACATTTTCTGAGCAGTATGTGCTCCCAAGCCAAATTCAAGCAGCATGTCCCCTACCTTGCGTTTGATTCTCATCCTTTCATCTCAGCATGGATTGCAGTCAGTCTTCAGAAGGGTAAATCAATAGGTATTGGCATTGTATGGAAGGAATGCTCTAAGCTTGCTAGTTTTTTGCTTATTTTGTAAAAAAAAAAGGCCTGCCCACTGGATGCTGACATTCACTGTGTGTTTGTGGGTCATAAGCATGTCTCAATGTTTTGAAGTCAAGTTGATGGCTCTATGCAAGAGGCAGAGCAGTTGATAATAACTCTAATTAATCTTATTATTGAATTTTGAATCTTATTTGGCCCTTAGCAAGTTATCAGAAGGCATTGCAGGAGGTGAGTTTGTCATTTATAGAGCACACCTTCTTCCCTCCTGCAGCCTCCTAGTTACATAAGCCTTCCACCAGGCATCTAATCAGTACAGCCTAGCATTTAGGCACCAGCACCTAAATCCTCTTTACCCTGCAATCATAATCAGATAAGAGAGGACCTCCTAGATTATAGGTGGTATGGGTTCTTATAGTCCCCGCATGGGCAGAGGCAGCATCATTTATCATCTGGATGTCACTTTAACCACGTCCTGTTCACTGCTGTCTTTCTTTTCTATCTAGAAGTCACCTGCAACATTAGGATTTTCTTAAATTAAAATTAGTTCTGTACGAGTTCATGTAAGAAATGGTTATTTATACAATATTGGGGTTGACAAGAAGTGAAAGCCTTTTAAATGCACTCTGGTGTCAGTTTCATACCTTGTATACTCTGGCTGTTTCATTTGTTTAAAGCATTTCTAAGTGATCCTTCTGTTGTTTTCGTGAAAAGTGGCTGATTTGTTGTATATACACAACGAATACTCAGTAGTTTGTTTGGCTAATTACTCACGCTTAACACAAATTTCCTCATATGTACAACAAACTGTGTGAGTGCTGTAAGCAGTGCATATTACTTTCCACTCTCTGCAGCTTAGTCAATACTGTTTGAATTTATATTACTAAGCGGCAAATGCACTACTATATACCATACTTTCATAACAATAGTGTTGTGTAGCATTTACCGGGTTTGTGTTATCTGTTGACTGTGATACACTCATATCACTTTAAAATCTATGGAATGGTGTTTTGTAGCTCAGTTTTACACTCGTGCTGTGGGTGCATATAATTTCCGATAGTGTTGATGGACCACTATATGTACTGTATAAAAGTAAAAATGTTTGCGACAATGAATACACACAGGAACATTAAATCAGTTCTTATCATAAAAGCAATCTTTGAATTTGAAATGGTCTGAAAAAGCTTGTGTCATATTATTTTTCAGCTGACTAGATCTCATTTTGGTTTTACAGAGGTTTCCCAAAGTTATATTCAAATGATGAGGAGGACGCTGCAACCCTTTATTGATCTAACTACAGTGTTGTATCTGTGACTTTCACCTGCAGGGTTCAAAGGGAAAATGTGTGGTGAGGCAAAGGAAGTGTTGATGACGAACCAGATAAGGCTATTGATACTGCTGCTGACCCTTAAAATTGATCTGTTAATACATGCTGTTGTACATTTTTAATAATTCCACAAATGCTCATTGATTAATGTGTTCAGTGCACATCCATTCTCTCTTTTTGCTTTGCTTTGCAAAAATAACCAGCAGCCGCTTTCTTACACTTTCATGATTACCAGTGGGAACTTGCATGCAGTGGAATTACAGTCTGGATGCAGCTAGCGGCAATGGTGTTCCAACAGAGCCTGTCTTATTGCACTTGACCATGCATGTAGTGATTCATGAATGGAGACATCATTAAGTGAAACCCATGAGCCATGGCTAATAAACACTATATTATTTGCACCCTTTCAGGAACAGAGAAGGCAGAGAACAATGGGCAAAATTGGATTCAGTTTAATTCACAAACTCACTAAAGCAAGTCTAGAATAAACAACATAGCCAATATAAGCCAAGGCTAATGATTGGCCAGATGGTGTGAGAAGCCTGAACGATGAAACATCATGAGTAATTTTCCAATCATCCTCAGAATACACCCTCACATTTCCAAAGATTCCTAACAAATCTGTGATGACTATGGCTGCAACTAATGATGAACACTATATTATTTGCATGCTTTTGGGAACAGAGAAGGGAGAGAACAATGGGCAAACCTGGATTCAGTTTAATTCACAAACTCACTATAGCAAGTCTAGAATAAACAACATGGCCAATACAAGCCATGGCTAATGAGTGGCCAGATGGTGTGAGAAGCCTGAACGCTGAAACATCATGAGTAATTCTACCATCATCCTCAGAATACACCCTCACATTTCCTAAGATTCCTAACAAATCTGTGATGACTATGGCTGCAACTAAGCATTATTTTCCTTATCAGTTCATCTGTCAATTGTTTTTCAAGTGATCATTTAGTGAATAACATGTTGATTTCCCAGTGCCCAAGGTAAGATCTTGAAATTGGAGTTGTGTTTGTGTCTACCTGATGTCAAAATATTCACTCTCATTTCAGCTCTGTTTTGGGCTCCACCAACTCCCAAATGGAAATATCTGGCTCTTTAGCTACTAAATGCTCCATTATGTTAACCAGCTAGTCACTCGCTTTGGCTGTCTGCTGTTTGGTGCTGAGCAGGTATTCTACAATAAAACTATTTTAATTGAAAACAACTCTATATGAGCTGTTAGAGAGAACCAAAACTGTAAAGTTGCAGGCTGGAAAACAAAAAGCAATGATTTAAAATATGCTTAAAACTCAATAGAGCTAATGGGAACTGCAGTGTCTGGAGTTTATAGTCTGTGGGTTCATTATTACATTACATCACTAAAAGAAAAATATTGATTATGGCTTCTTTAAGTAAGCATTAATCATGTTCCTACTATTTCTTGTTACACAATTTTCTATGAGCACACATCAAGCCTGCAAAAGGTCCAGGAGATGTAAATTGGCGAAAAGCCCCAGGTTTGAGCACAGTCGAAGCGAGACATAAATCCCACTGAAGGCTGGGAGTGGCGGTGGACCAGCAGCCTGCAGCGCTAGCTGGCACTGCCAGGTTGAGTGACACTCTGGGTAAGAGGCTAATGTGTTCCTTCCTCCTCCTGACGTCCTCATCTTCTCCTTAGTCTCCTGCTCATTACCTCAAATGCTGCCTCGTGTGTTTAGCACACCATGTCTTTTGCTTTTTTTCTTGTCCCAGAAGGCATTGGGAATAGGGAGAGATGGGGAAAGGAAAGGTTTCTATTTGTGAACCCCTTTGTACACTTAAACACACACTATGTAGTCTACTCAATCAGTCTTCCACACTTTTGCGCATACGTCTACATTATGCCCTCCTAATAGCACACAATTGGGTGTGCCCATGTACACACACACACACACACACACACACACACACACACACACACACACGCACACACGCACACACACACCTCTTTATCTGAGAGCCTTTGAATACTGCTGAGCCAGCTTTCTGTGGGGGGTGCCACGACATAGTGAGTGCCTCACTCTCCCCATGCCATCTCTCTTTCAATATCCTTCACTTCCTCTTCTCTCCCTGTCCACTATTTCCTCCTATAACTCCGACCGCCTACGCTCTTTCATCTCTCTGCTCTGTTTTCCTGGCCGCTCCCATTCAAATGTTTTTTTTGTTTGTGTTTTTTGGGCTTTTCCAGCTTTAATAGACAGGACAGCTAGATGAGAAAGGGGAGAGCGAGGGGGAAGACATGCAGGAAATTGTCCCGGTCGGACTTGAACCCTAAACCACTGCATCGAGGCATAAACCTCTGTATATGTGTGCCTGCTCTACCAACTGAGCCAACCCGGCCATGCGGCCCCTCCACATTTCTATCTTTATTTACTTGCATGGGGAAAGCTGAATTGTGATCCAGCCCACCGTTCCATCATGCAAGCGGTGATATGAGACTGCATTGGTATTCATTGTGCTGGTTTTACATTTGGCTCTTTATCAATCATATTTATGAGTCAGTGCCACTGGTCAGAAAAGTGCTTCCTCAGGGGTCTTCACTTCCTGCAGCACAGAGGTCTCTTCTGTTTCCTGATACAAAATCTGAGTGGCTTTACATGCAAAAAATATGCAAACAATACAGACACCTTGAAAACTGAGTGGTGGAGAAGCAATAACCAAGTGATACATATTGAGTGTACTCAATAAAAGGGATATCCTGTATAGTCCTAGCAGTCTCCACTGACCAAGAAAACCCCTCCGAAGAGCTCTGGAAAGGGAAAAAAGCAATGTGTAATCAACTTCATTTTACTTGTTTCCTCGAAAATGCTGTGTTTGCGTAGTTCCCATGGTGACCGTGGTGTGCCTTGGTGACTTATCAACACCCAGGGAGCAATTCATCTCTATACAGGCTGTGTGAGAGGCAGAGCAGGTGGTAACTCAACCCCCACAACCAACAACAAATGAAAATGTAAGGGATGCTGTACAGTCAGCACAGTTCAGGTCTCACTGACTTAAACTTTCCCTCATGCTTTGCTTTGGCACTGGGATGATGGGAAGTATCTTTTTGTGTCATTTCTACCAAATGCTTTAAAAGCTCTGACTGACTCTGAAATTGCCTGCAATTGTGCGGCGGAGATGAGTTCACACACTCACATTTAGAGCAGTAACTACTGTGATATGATGACTGTAAAATACCTTTCATTCATTTAATTGCGCCAAGACGGAAGAATCTGTCCTCCAAGTTCAAGTTGGGTTAGTGTTTTTACGTGAAAGAAAGAAGAAGAATGGTGCCTTTCTTCTTGCGGCCCGGCTCTCCAGGGCGATCACAGGGTCTCCAGAGCTTCAGCAGCAGAACAGGGACTTGATTTAGTAGGATATGAGAAATTAATTTAAAACCTCTGCTATACGAAGGAGACTCTCAGGAAGTGTAAGAGTAAAGAGACAGATAATGCAAATGAATGATTGAGAAGGGTGAAAGCCACTTGTTAGCCATTGCCTCATGGAAACTGGGTGACAAAGCAGAAGCTATTGTGATTGGGCAACGGATTTCCTCACGTTTCCCTCTTACCACCTCCTCCTCCTCCCTAGTCTTTTCCTATTATAGCTCCTCTGTAGGACCACCACCATTTCCACACACCGTCTTCCCCTCTTTTTCGCTTTGCTTTTCTCTTGTCATCTTGCTGTTGGCGTCACTGTGGGCTATGTTGCCAGCTGTTTGCTGTCTCCCAGCACGCCGGGAAGTGACACAAGAAATTATTATATCTCCTGCTCTGTTGTGAGTGTGTGGGCCTCTCACGTCTTCTGCTGAGCCACAGGAGTTCCTCAGTGCTGACCACAGTAACTGCCTCGCTTCAAATGCTTTAATTCCCCTTGAATTTCAGTTCTTCTATATCTGACATTCATAATACAAAAGCTTTATCTTAAATACTTTATTCTCATATATAGTCATAAAAGTTTAAGCACAACTTCTGCCTGCCAGGAGATACTTCTGCTTATTTCAAGAGTTTCTTTACTTGATTTTTAATTAAGATATGTGCCAGTGTCTGTTAGTCCATCCACCACTGTGGTTCAGATAGCTAGCTACACATATTCAAGTTGTAAGTTGTCCAAATGCCTTTCAAAGGGATAGACATTCCCATTAGCCCCAGCTGTACTTTTATCGCAAATTAACAAATGTTAGCATGCTAACATTCTAAACTAACATGGTGAACATTTTAAACATTATACCTGATTAACATCATTATATTGGCATTTTCATTGTGAGCATGTTAGCATGCTGGCATTAGCATTTAGTTGTTTCAAAGTACACACACATTTTCTTTTGTTCACTTCACTCAGTATTAAAAAACAAGTTACATGTATTTATTTTTAAAAACAAATCATATTGGATCACACCAAATTGTTTTTGCACGTTTTTATTTCGGAAAAATACATTTTACATAATAATTAAATTACTAAATTTAGTGCATGTCCTCTAAACAACAGCAGCCTTACCAGTTAATGACATCTTTCTGTAACCCAAAGGTCAAAGCTTTAATCCCCAGCTCGGGGATGAAATATTAAAATTAATAACTTTATATGTTCTATTCATCCCATTTTCCTGTGCCATTTAGTTTTCATCCAAGCCATTCACGAAATCAGTCAAACGAATCACTAAGTGTTCCCTCCACTGGAGCTGTGCGTCTGTGCGTCTAGTGAGGCGAGGTGACAAAAGGCATTGGTACAGTCTTTTAGCTCCCTAGTGTGATTCTAATCAGCTTACTTTCATTGAAAAGATCTGGCTGGCCCGGGGGCACACAGGGACAAAGACACACTAAGAACATGTGACCGGTGTCAATATCAGGAAGCCAAGGAGTGGGCCAAAGGATCAGTGTCTGACACACCTGAAAGGTCACTTTACCTGCTGCTTTTCTCTGGTGTACAGAATGTGTGTGTGTGTGTGTGTGTGTGTGTGTGTGTGTGTGTGTCTTCAAAGTAAATAGAAAATGTGTTTATTTGATTTGATGTATTGTCAGGCATAGCACAGCACACATTTTCTCTGTGGTTTTCTGGTACTGCCAACCAAAGAAGGATGTGTCCTCAATTTTTGCAGGATCAGGGAAGTTTTGGGTCTGTTGGGTGTTGACATTTGGTTGAAGCCTTGCCAATCGATAGGATGACTCTCAGATATTGACCGCAGTGTTGGAAGGCGCGACAGTCTTGTTGTATTTCAGAGTACAAGGCCGTGTAGTATGTACAATGCAAGTGTCAACCGTATAACACCATGGACCAAGCACACTGTGGTGAAGATTTTTAACACTTGTATCTAATATTTTCTGTTTTATTAGCAGATATTGTGCATTTCTGTCAGGATTCTTATATTTATTTTTTTGAATTTGGTGCTACTTTTACAGCTCTTTTCTTTATGTGATTTACCTTTGATTCTCTTTATGTCCTTCCTTGATTGTCTACATCGCTGGTGTGCTTGTTAACCTCTTCATTATTGCCCTTCATGTTACCTTAGTTTCCTCCAATTATTCACCCTTGCTCCCAAATCACCTGTTTCCGCTTCAGTCGCCTCTCTTTTGTCTTTCCAAACACTTTTTTTGAGCTAAATTAACATTTATGGGATTTCTACACCTACAGTTTGTGTATTTAATTTCCAATGTATGCTGGAATATAAATCAGCACAACTCACTAGATAGCTGTTCTGCCTTGCACTCGCACATGCCAGTGCTGCCCGCTGCTTCTGGCATTGACCCAACTAAAGGTTTTTTAAGTATACTTGTTTTGCATGACATATCAAAAGGCCAACTTGCATTCTTAAAGTGCATATTATGAAAAATTCCCTTTTTTGGGATTTGGTGTGTTATTTTGTGTCTCTGGTGCTTTCACATGCATACAAACTTGGAAAAAAAACTATCCATGCTGTTTTGAGTGAGATACGGTTTCTAAATGGCCTTCAGTCTCTAGTTGAGCTGTTCTGAATCTGCACGGCTTTCTACTTAACTAGCCGAGACGAGGTGGCTAACCGTAGCATGCTAGCTTGTTCTCAATGGCAAAACACTACAGCACACACTAGTTCACCATACTCTACAAAGAACTACTTACATATCCACGTTCTGCAGGTACTCCACAAGTGCACCCTTGTTTAGAAGTCTCCCAAATAATCCCGCCTTGTACTGACCAAAGTTGGAGAAAGAGTTATCTAACTGATGTGATCTTGCCTAGGTACTGCGCATGTGCATCTCCCAACAAAGCTAGTATAGAAGTGAGATGTCTCACTTTGTAGCTAAAACAAGTGAGATGTCTCTCTGTAGCTAAAACAGAGACCCAAACACACAGGGTGAAAAGAGGATCTGCAGTAATGTACAATAACAAAAATATGGTGTTTTTTGAAAATGAAACCATGTAAACCTATTCTGGTACAACCTCAAAATACAACTATGAACCTGAAAATGAGCATAATGTGGACGCTTTAAGCATCCCTAGTTTTCACCTCCTGTTCCACGGTATTGAATAAAGTGCCTGAAATAACAATACTAATTTTGATGGATGACTGTTGATACAAAGCAAAGTAGCACCGGCTGTTGTCACGTTTCCAGTGTTGCTATTCTCGCCATTTTGAGTGGTTGCTTTCACCCACTGTAGAGTAAGTAGTCTTGCTCTATTTGGATCACACTAATACTGCTTTAAAACTGCATTAATGTTGCCATAAAAGTCATCTTACGCCACAGATAAAGCTTAGCATTAAAAATGCTTAACACTTTAAGGCAGATGTAAAGGATAGCCCACTTCTAAAAATACAAAACAAGGCAGCCAGTGCCACCACATTACACATTTAGTGAGAGTAAAACAGTCCAATTGCAGAAAATAAAACCTGAAAAATCTAGATTTTCACTGGTTTATTTATCCGGAAATACAGGGAGATTAGGAGTTCTCATTTAAACATATAGCTGCATTGTGAATGGGTAAAGGCTAATGCGGATTATATTGCAAAGCATTAAATCGGGTAAGGCAGTGAATCATAGATGCATGATTCATCTCCTCTGTTATTACCTCAATATGTATTTATTCCCTTTCTTCACATGTCACAGCTCACAAAACCCTGGTCTTTAATTTTAGTTAAAATGTGAAATATTTAAAAAAAAGTGACGCACTTCCAGGATGAAATTTTGGCAGTGTGTTTCTCAGACGGCATATTAGTCTCGAGCACACAAGAGTACATACACAGATTCATGTACATTATGCACAGACTGAGAAATATTCAAACAAGACAGACGAAAGACCAAAAAAGATAACAATGGTGTCAGTTTAATTTCCATTCCTTTGGCAGCAACTTTGTACACTTAAATGATCACTTTCTCCCTCAGGCAGCTGAATAAGTACAAGGATGTGTTATCAAAAGATTAATAGTTATCTGTATTTCTGTTTGACATGTCAATTTAGTTAACTTTTATTTATTTTTTATTTTGTGTCATGTTCCTCCACTTGAGATTCACTTTGCTCCTATATCTGTGAGTTTACCACCAGATTTACAGGTTAATCCAGCTGATGAATCCCGTCAGAGTTGGAGGAATGTGCCTGGAGAAACAGCACACACTTTGGCAGTGGAAAGTTGTGACAGAGGAATGCTGTTTATGTTTAATAGTTTAAAAGTTTCATAAATATTAATTTAAAAATGTTTACCATTTCGCTGTGTTTAAGTAGGGCGCCGATTTAATCATGGCAGTGTAATTTGTCTTGCTGAACACAAGAAAATTCCACAAATTACTCTTTTCCTAATTGAAAGCTGGAGTCTTCTTGACTTTAAGGATTAACTCTGGTGCCGAGAGGTATAAATCCAGCCTCCTGTCTATCTGACTGACAGGCATACACCCCCCCCTAACCTGATGTGCTGCCATCCTAATCCCCTCTGACGACACTACAGACTCTGAGAACAGAAATTGTCAGCTGTGACATCCCGTTGCTTGTCAGCGCAACAACCACGCACTCATGACGATAGTGAATCAATTGGCATTGGTGCATATATCAGATTAAAGCTAAACAGGGCCAGAGGTGGGCTCATTAAAACAGTCTGTTTAGCTTGTCTAATAAAAGGCCAAGCAGAGGCTCAGAGGCATTAAGGGGCATTGTGGAGGCCTGGGGTTCACTGCCTAATCTGGTGCCATTGGCTTCTCAGTCTCCAGGCTGAACAAAAATCAGAACATGGAGGAACAGGTGGAGGTGAATTTTTTTATTATTTTTTGAATGGATGTTGCCTTACCTTAAAGCTGCTCTAAAAAAACTATTTGCATTAACAATGGGTCAGATGACTGTGTAATGTGAAAAATGTTGCTTTTAGTGACAGACAGTAACCCAGGCAATGCTCACCCAACTCTATGGCACATTTTAGCATTTTTCATCTTATTGTTTTGATGTTTCACCCTGCAACTTTATTGTTTTGGTTAATTCTCACTACTCTCATTAGCATTAGGAAAATAGCTTATTATAAATACCTTATTTGCCCTAACCACTATCTTTCCTTAAACTTTCCTTTTTTAAAACTTTTTTGGAGAATTGTCCAAAATCCTTTGTGGGGATATGATTGTTCAGACAACAAATGGCATTTTTTCCATTAATTGTACCTGCTGGATGGCCGCGGTGCGCCGTCCTTATTTTTCCATTGCAGATTAGTACCGCCTCATGCGTGAGGTAATCCGTGGCTGGTCGTCATAGCAGGAAACTACCATGACCTAACGCAACCCACACACAGAACGTCGAAGGTGTGTTGCTTTTGATTCTCGGTATGTTGCCACAGCCAGAAGACAAATTAATTTCTAATGAACCTGGAGGCAGCAAAAAAAAAAAAACTCTGGCTGAACTATTTAAACACGGCGCTAGCAATGACGCAGTGAATGCTCGAGTTTTTTTTTTTGCCTCCAACGTTGCCTTCCAGGCAGCTTACCCTAACCTTAACTCTAAACATAACCATTGCCGCACTGCCTGGAAGGCGATGTTGGGGGAAAAAACACCAAACACCGCAGAGAATAAGCCGAGTCTCTCCAACCAATCAGTAGTCTGCAGGTTTTCACATCACATTTTGCTATCGCCTCAGCTCGCTTGGAACCTCGACTGAGGTAGTACTACAAAAAGTACCTGTTAGCACCATGCAGTGGAAAAACGGATACAGACACATTTAAGGATGTATACATATATTTACTGCATGCCCATTTGTATTTAACAATGTGTGTGTCTACTTGCATGTGTGCCAACATGTATGCCTCTTTTCCAGTACGTAGGTAAGTAGCCTGCATACCTGAAGAAACAGACGTATATAAAAGTCTTTTTTATTGGTCCCCACAAGGCCCTGTACTGAAAGATACAGTGTTCACAGCTTGCAGATTACATTAGTGCATGCTGCTTAAATGTGGGTATAGTGCGTGTGTTAGTGTTCATGACCGTGTAGGACTGCAAATGCAGCACACTGTACCCAGCCATGTAGAACATAGCAGAGACAGCATCATGCAAAGCATGTTGCATTTCAAGTGCTCTGCCGCAAGTGTGGCACTCAATTTACAAGAATACATTTGACATCATCTCAATAGCAAATGTCAAACAAATTTCCTTTAAGTTCTTTGTCCTTTCAATTAAACATGAGCTCTGTTTGATCTAACGTTTTGCTGAGACAGTTTTTTTTTTTCTATGAATTTGAATAGTATAATAATGATGATCTCCAGTCTCAACAGTCATAGATATCTGCGCTATGCTCTGACAAAGCACTCATTCGTATCTGGTGGCACCAGCAAAGCGCTATTGTAATGGAGGAGTTAGTAAGGGAAATGTACTTTGATATCAAATATTGATGGCCAAGACATACTTACTTGAATTGCAACAAAGTGCTCGCAGACAGAAACAGCGAGCTTTGACACAAAAAAAAGAAAGAAAAAGATAGAGCAAGGACAGGGAAATACCACAGGCGGGGGGGGAGGGGGTGGAGGGGGTGAGATATAGTGTATTAGAGTAACAGACTGCAGCAGTTGGACAGATAAAAGCGTATTATGAAGAAGAGCGGTAGACACAGCTTCACTGCAATGGTGCTTTGGTGGAGGTTGTGACTCAGTGACCATAACATGGAGGTGGCCACAAGATTTTACAGATAGTTTCTCCTCTCCTTTCCTCTCCTGCTTGCAACTGCAGCCAGACTACCTCAAAGAGTGCCACGTAAAAGACCGAACATAGGAGAAAAACACACTACTGAGGTGCAATCAATTGTCCCAACTCTATTTACTTGATGCTCACCACGCTCTCTGTCTCTCTCTCTCCGTCTCTTTGGCCTCAACAATTGAGGTAAATGTTTAATGACCATGTGTGTTCTGCCTGCACCTTGAAGTATACCACTCTTTGCAAAGCAAATGTTCCTCTGTGGATTTGTACAGTAGCACAATAGAAAGCCTGTGCATTTCCTTAACCATAAGTGGATGTACAGTTATTTCCCATTTTACGTGTCTCCTCTCCTTCCTGTGAGGTCTTGAAGTTGTGAGGTTGTGAAGGTCAAAGCTTATGTTGTATCTCATATCTCTGTTTATATATACGAGGCATATTTGCATTCAGCCGCTGAATATGACAGGGCATACTGTACAGTAGTACAAACAGAGCCAAGTCAAGGTGTCAGGTTCAGTTGGATCAACTGCCATAAAACACAGGAACATCAATTCTTTAAATAATTTTTAATTCCTCTCATTTATTTCTTCATCTCTTTCCATCCTGCTGCTTTATCTGCTTTTCTCTTCTTTTTCTTCCCCTGATGCCAATCCCTTTTTCCTGGCCTCTATTTGCTTCCACCCACACACCCACCCACTATCCTCTGCTCCTCTAGCCAACAGAGAAAACTGCCCTGCATTTTACCTCTCCCCTGTGGAGGACACTTCATGTAACCTCTATCATCCCAAACAGTATGTTACATTTGTACTTAGAGCTATTTAATATTTCATGCAATAGAAATGATGCCCGAATTTGTTTTGTTTTTAAATGTGACCCTTTTTTTGTGTGTGTGCATCCTCTAACACTGAGTGAATTCTGAATGACACAGGCCCGTGCAGCAAGAGTGCAAGTCATCACACCACCTAATCTGAGGCCACCACGTAAGGCAATTTAGGCAAATTAGTAAGTGAGCCGTGCGTGCGCCAGTACTAATCTGGCATAAACACAGTGGGCTATTTAAAGTTCAGTCTCCACTGTGACAAGTAAAATTTAGCTCAGCTACAGTGTGTACGGGTATCACTTTATCATCCTGATAACTTAATCCCTTCTTTGTGTAGTCATGCAAGAGGCAGAGATGGAGGGGATGCAGCTGGAGGTTGGATGGGTGTGAGTGTGTATTATTAAGCTCATGAAAGTCTGGCTGGAGCAGAGCAAAGAGAAAATACTGCATACTTCTGGTGGTACAAGAGGGTGATGGAAAGGGAATGACTATGATGGGCTTTGATAGTGATAGATAGCAAGTTATGTTTATGCTTCTAGTTAAAAAAGAGTTTTTTTACAAAAATGTTTAGAGAGAATGTGAAACTTGTCTGGGGTTAAAGTTGACGCAGCATCAAAGAAGGAAGAGGGAGTGCTTGCCTCAGATAGTGGGACGTTTAAACACAGTGCACTCCCACACAAGTGCTTCCAAGAAACTGAACAACCCAGTGAAA
Source organism: Percina caprodes (assembly GCA_013375575.1). Taxonomy (NCBI): domain Eukaryota; kingdom Metazoa; phylum Chordata; class Actinopteri; order Perciformes; family Percidae; genus Percina; species Percina caprodes. The sequence continues at coordinate 763,468 of JABXJD010000269.1, read as the reverse complement.
TTGATGTTTACTTAATTCCGAAATACACTTCCAGGCTACTAAGATATGTGTATGAGGTTGTGTCTACGTATGAGTGTGGTGTACACATTTCCCTGAGCCCTATTGCTACTCTCTGTGCCACTGATTAGCATTTAATCACTCTATGCTGCAGTGTTCATTTGACCATAATATAATTATGGTTATATCCTCATGCAGGGCTGTGTAATTGTCGGCTTGGGCGTATTATTGCAGGACAGGGTATGTGGAAAATGGGAAAAGTTGATGAACTGTAGCACAGAAAACAAAAAAATGTAAATGTGTGGATGGAACATATGAAGTGGGAAAGGCGTGGACAGAAAGATCAGAGGAAATGAAAGAGAGAGATGAGAGAAAGAAACAAGATGGTGGGATGGAGGGCGGGGGGACTAATGTGTCCTTCATGGGGTGAGGCTGGACAGAAATGGCTCAGCATGGAGCTAAATTGACTCCATTACAGGAGCGGTGCACCGGAAAGCATTAGTGACATCACCCACACATCCCAGACAGGCAGTTACCACTGGGAGCAGTCTATCTGCAGGATGCAGCAACTACTGTGGTTTAGGCTTGTTTACTGCTGCTTTGCATGTTTTAGACGTGACACTGGGGGAAAACAACACTTTCACCTGCAGTGAATCATGCAGGTACATACACACATGCAACATCTGTATTGCACTACATGTATTACTGTACATAAACACATTAGCATGTGCCTGTGTGTTTGTATTGAAAATGCTGTAAAGTAATTTGTAAGTCCGAAGAAATATCCCTTGCTGGTTTACAGCAGATTCAGTTTATCAAAGTTTACATTTGTATTTAACACATCTGCTCTTGAGATAATTGATATTTCTTTAATTCAAAGTCATTTATCAACTTTCAGTTGAGTATTATAAAGAAAATAAGGGCTGCAACAAAGAATTATTTTTATTATCGATAAATCTGCCAATTCTTTTTTTCAGTTCATCGATTAATTCTTTGGCCTATAAAATGTCAGAAAACAGTCAAAATAACTTTTGTGCTTTCCTAATGCCAAAGCTGACATATTCAAACAGCTTGTTTTGTCCAACCAACAATGCAAAGGCCAAAAATATTGTGTTTCTTTGCAAAATAATAATAATAATAATACCAACAATAAGATAATAATAATAATAATAATACACTTTTTTTATATTGTAAAATATTTGCATGAAATGCAACACAAAGTGCACAAAGTCAGTTTTCAATGCCTTAACTATAATTTTAGTATCTAGAAACAGTGAACATTTGGCTTTTTTTTGTGCTAAAACAGTGGGACACACAGCTGAGCTGGCCTGGCCCTGGTGAAGCCAGCTTTCTTTGAGAAATCTATCTGGACTAACATCCAGTATATAGCTGCTGAAACCATTTCTATGTTAGCCTGTGTTTCACAGAAAACAGGTGCAGTTTTTTGTACACATTCAACCATCAACACCTACACTAAAAGCAGAGTGACTATATTCAAAATGCAGTTAAATCTGTGCTAAATCCTACCTGCAACCCAGGATCAACATCAACACACTGGAATCCTTATCGGCTCAACCCCAGTGTTGGATTGCTCCGGCACAGGCTTAAGAAAAGGTCATGCTACCACAAATATGGGAATCACATGCCTTTGTGTCATGTTGCTTTGGGTATTTGTTTCCTAATACACCATATGTTTATATTCATTAACTAAGCCTGATTAGTGATACAGTGACAGATTGTGTGATTTTATGTGATCAATCTCTCTTGTCCCAATTTGCCAATTAATCTGGATCAATACAGTTTTTATAAGGACGTTCAATTTACCTGGTTTCCAATGTCATTTCTTCTATTCTGCCATTCATTTTTGTTTCACACTGTATTCCAACTGTTGACTCATAACAATGGGGGCTTCCTCTGAGTTCAGGCCCTTTAGTGTTATTTATAGATGCAGAAACGACAAGAGGGAAGATGTTACCAAGACAACAGTGGATACTTTCACACTTCACACTGGATTGGGTTGAATGGAAAAGAAACCATTCAATTATGTCTCTTCCCTTACTGTGATACAGCTGCCTGATTATAGAGACGGAACATGCACAAGCTGGTAAATACATCCAAACAAAGGCGAGTGTGGAACAGAATGTGCAGCATGTAAACACTTTTCGGACAATAAGACCTCGTAAAACATGTCCACCAGCGTTTGTCTTTGTCTCTAAACTGTTTGTGTATGAAGTTTGTGCCAAACTTATACGAAGCAGTGTTTCCGTTAGCATAGCCTGCGCTCCACGTTACCCCAAACAGTCATCCCTAGCTTTGCATTAGGGATGAGCAACACGAGCAAAGTACTGAACAATGAAGGGCAGAAAAATATGATATGCACCAAGGAGCGACTGATTAGGGAAGGTTAGAGGAATAATTATGCAGCTGTAGTTAATTAAAAGGAGGTCTTGGCAGATCGAGCATCTTAGACACAAAGAGGCACAAGATGGCAAGGACATTGGGAATTGTGCAGCTGCGTTCTTTCTGGCGACTGGCCCAAGCCTCCGTTTGGCCACGGACTCTCCTCCATTTTTCCCGATCAATTTACAAAGCCCGACCACCTGCTCTCTGTCCTTAGCCGGACTGATTTCCATCTGCTCTTTTTTGAATTTCCTACAGTAAGAAAAGTAAGCCAGAGGAAGACAAAGGGGGGAGCTCCTCTCAAGGTTAATGTAACAGAACTACATTGTCTACATGTCTCTTCTCTCATGCCCTTTCCATTATTGATGCCTTTTTCCAGAGGAATTGTAGGGGTGCTGATTTCAGCCAGCTGGTTTTGATCCATGAGTGACAGTCATAGATCTCCTTTAAATGAAAATATCACAAAATGTCCAACTATCCTTCATACTTTAGCCGACGGAAGTGCATGTCCTGTATATCATATTTCAAATTTCATCAATCCTAATGTGAAATATCCCCTTAGATCTTTTGTTCCAGCATAACATTTGATACTTCTTGATAGATCCTAATCCTTGTGTTTGTCTCGCTGTCATTTTTGTGTTTGAGAGAGCAACAACAATAGAGATTATGATTCCGGTTTTGTGTTTGCCATGGTAAGTACTGTAGTAATTAGCGCATCAGAAGAATACGGAGGGACATTCTGGTCTTTACAATTCACTTAACCCCTATTATCTGCACTGATTTGATCTGGTCCCCCTCCTTACTCTCATTAGCAGGGTAATTATCAAACAGTGGCAGAGCCCCAAGACACAGAACCAGAGCACAACATTTAGGTAGAGCAGGATAGCTCTGTATCATACTTCTATTAATTAGACACATCCTGACTCAGCGTTTGTTCTCTGAGTCTCCTGTAGGATCGGAAACTTCTAATACCTGCAGCATTGTGTCTCTGTTGATGTGCAATCAGTGCCCCTGTATCTCCTCATTTGCTAACAACACAGTGACCCTGCTGAAAGTGTGATTCCTCTGGCCCCTATCACTGCAGGACAGCACTCTATCACCACAATTAAAGCTTTGTGTTTCAGGTCGCCAGGTCACCCACTACAGAGGAGGTGAAATGAAAGACGCTGGATGTTAAAGGGGGCTTATGGGAAAGCAGGCATTGTGGAAGAAATGAAAGGAGGGCGGGTGTGCATTGAAAGGATAGTGGGATTATCTGTCCTTGCATTTATTCTAATAAAGACGTTTCCTACTTCACAGTGTTTGACAGAGAGGAATGGGGTTATATTCTATCAGTGGAAAAAGAAAAAGGATGATGATGAAGGGAAAAGAGAGAGAAATGGGGAAGGGAAGAAAGAAGAAATAGTTGCAATGAAAGGCAAAGTAAAGGACAGATGTCTTTTGATGTTGAGTTGATTTGGCTCTGGTAAGAGGCCCATCTTTATTGTTCAGGTGCACTTTGCCCAGATCTAAAACGGGCTGACTCGGACGCCTCTTTGGAATCCTATAAGGCTTATTTCCTTATCAAAGAGAGCTACCTCTTAGAAACCGTGACTGCGAGGCTGGCACACTGTCTGCCCTGTCAGTTTATTTAAATGAATGCAGCATTTATGCAAGCTAGTCAGAAGAACAGGTCGAGCATTTCTTACATTTCCATTTCTGTCTTCGCATTGGAGTACCACCTCACTTTGCTCTAGCTGATTTTTTAATATGGCTGGCAGTGAAACATTTTTCCTTGTTTACAGTTTTTGCTTGCCTATCTAACCACACCTTTTAAAGTTAGAATTGTTTTTCATGAAATAAAATCATTTTGGTAGTACTTATGGTCATTATTTTTTTCAGTAATATCCATTAAATGTTTATCTCTCTGCATACTAGCTTTCTTTGTAAGTGGCAGAGTCCGCATTCATTAGCACAAGGGATTCACAGAAGATGATGTATGCTTGAAATCTAGCATAACATTTTACATTCTTACTGGGTAATTTCATCTAATTGATACCAGCCTCCTGCTAATGTAAACTGAACATATCCAGCATGAAATAAAATCATGGTTTATCATGGCCAAGCTGCTCAAGTAGCATTTGCTGTCCCCAGAATTCTGGGACCGCATGTGCTGTCACCTCCAGGAACCAAGGGTGTTGCCAAAGCAATCAGGATTGAAATTTGAAATGTAAGATATGGATTTTACTGAAGCTGATAAGCCTCACCTTTTAAGGTCTAACCCTGCTCCAGATTTAGTGGCTGAATAATTAAGCTAATTATAGGCATGCACTTTTTCAGAGGGTTTTGGCTTTTGTTAGTTTGATCAGCCATTCATAGTTTAGAGCAGAAATATAAGAAGGAGAAACATGAACAAACCTGTTTGGTCTAAATATATGTATAAGGTGGAAACAGACAAGGCTGTCCCTGTGGGCTCTCTGTCCCAGGCTTTATTTTTGCTCTTTCAACAGCAGGAGTGACTTTACTGCGCTTTGCCTACCTGTCCTGTGAATGTGGCAGACCCCCCATCCTTCTGTAATTCTGCCCACACAACAGCAAGCCGACATGGCCGTTGGCAATGTTAGCTTTTGCGCATCCATAAGAGAGAATGTACACACACACATAGAAAAAAACAGTCAGAAAAGGATAGAAAGGAGAGTGTGGCGATGTAGAGAAATGAACATGAACCTGGAATCACCTCCAAGATTAAGGATAAAGACAACCGAAAGAAAGAAAGAAAGAAAGAAAGAAAGAAAGAAAGAAAGAAAGAAAGAAAGAAAGAAAAAGAGAAGAACCTAAGTTGTTGAACAGATATGCAGGAGAAAGAAAGAAAAAAAGAACGGAAAAGATGAAATGATGGAATACAGTAGAGACAGCTGAGTCACTTGGCTTGGTCAAAATAATCAGATATTGTTATTCATGTGGAGCAAGCTGCTCTACACTGCCACGGGCCATGTGCAAAAGCTGAATGACTGCAAAGAAAGTGAACGACAAGCTAATGGAACTGGGAGGGCAAGAAAGCACTCTGAAGGAAGATATGCACACTGTTTACTTGCTGACATTTGCAATATCATCATGACTTATTATTGGGCTGTTTTCTTTCTTTCTTTTTGTTTTTGCAATAACAGAAGGGCAATAAGAGAGAAAGCAAAGTGAGCTATGTGTTTCCTCCTATACTTCATCGGACTGGTAGTATAGCTATTCACCTTTTTATCAGTGAGATGGTGTTGGCAGTTTGAAAAGCAATCTCTCTTAGATTATTCCCTTCTCTTGTATTTACTTCAGAGAACAATACCTCTATATTACATGACCTACCCAAGCTGGGGCACACACAGACCTACACAGAGATGTATACAGATATACACCCACACATCCATGTAGAAACACATATAGAACAATATGCTGCAAAGAATCAAAGTGATATACTAAAACAGATGATAACCGTATATGCATAAATGCACATGCCCCTGTTACAGAGGTGAACAGACACACATGAGTCCCCTTACCTCATCAAACCTCATAATACCCTGACATTTCATCTAAAACTCCCAGGAAGGAGCCTGTGAGCTGTGTGAACCGTGTGCAAAGCTACTGTAATATCTTTAATGTTCTCATCCAATACAAAGTGCAATCACACTGGTTTTCGCTTTGTTACCCCACCGCTTTGTGGTATTAGCCCATGTATTCTACCACTTAAAATGCATTGAGAGCACCATTCTCATGTATTAACTAAACAATGAGACAGTATTGTATCCTCCTCTTCAAGTCCTACAATACTGCAGACCATCAATTATGAACAAAGGCAGGGTTTGATGTGGTACTGAACAGCTGGATATGATAGCCTATGTGGAGAGTTGGCAAATTTGTTATTCTATGTGTAGTGTGAATGAATGGCTTTCCCCCAGACGTCTCTGAATTGTTTTGCTTCACCTCATGCAGGTAGAGGAGGACCATGCCAAATATTAGAATTTGTATGTAAGTGATATTACATGATGAAATTAATTGTGCAGCAAAAGTACAGAGTAGGCTAGCCTAGTATAAAATATGTAGGCTACAATAGTGAACCCGGAGAGACAAATAATTATTTTATCCTGTTTGAATCGAGCCATTGATTACACATATCACATTAGTCAATTTAAGAGAAAGAAATACGGAATTGACGAACATCAATTATGTAAATTATGGATCAATTAAAACGGATCAAATGATATTTGTCTCTTCTCCTTCATAAATGGATTTATTAAGAGAATGGTCAAAGTGTATTCTTACAGCATTTGTTACTTTACACGTTACTAATGCGTTACAGCCTCTGTTCATAGTTCCACTATGAACACTCTGGCACATATTAAGCCAGTTTGGCAATGCGAGACTAGTTTAAGGGTAACTTTAAAGGAATTAATTATTCTTTGTAATTTGAGAAAAAAGAAAAAAAAAATCATTTAATTAAATTAGATTAGAAAACACTTCCATTTCACTTTTTATCTTGAAGGTAAAGTTCAAAAGTAGTGCAAGTTATAAGCTGGTCGGTCTTTATACATCTTGCTGGGTTTTAGACTTGCAGTATTTCAAAGCAAACCTTTCTGTGGTGTGGTTTTTTTTTATTTGTTACTTGCCTGCGGGCATAACATCATTAATACTAAGATCTACTGTAATCTCCATAGACCTCTCACAAGTCAGTGAATTGCAGCCAAATGAAGTACAACCTGTCTATTTGCTGTAATAGTTTTTATGTTGCAGCCATCTCTGGAAAAGCCAGGTGCATGTGATAAGTGATTTGTTATTGTTATTACTCAACAATTTACTTGTGGTCCGGGAGTAAATGCAGTTATCAGCAAAGGCTGGAAATTGCAGGAGAGAATTTGCAAATTAGTTCATATAAGCTAAATTTTGTCCCACGTGATGCAGTTGTCTAATGCATTAAGAAAGGCCTGTGTAGCAAAGCGTTGTGCAGACTTGTAGGCTCCTATAGCTTGTATTAATTGAATATCTGGCTATGGAGGAAGGTTGGGGGGAAATGTTGCATTTTGAGGACTGTTCTATCCCATATTTTCCTCCTCACAGAAAACCATTATTCTGTTTCATTTGTCACATGAGGCATGCAGAACAGCCCTGTGATTAATAGGGGCTTTATATGGGTGTGCACAGCTCCTTCCTTTCCCCCTTACATTCCTGTCTTTATTTTATGCCTGTCTCTCCTGTATCTCCTAACACTATTTGCCTATGCTTGTTCTGTTTATCAGAAACAGCAGAGCATTTGGTGAATAACGTGTCTTTCCCTAATTTTTGACAACACCTAACAAATGCTTAAATAAGTTGTGATTGATAGGGATTAGGAGGAAATATGGGAAGACAGCTGCCAGTCACCTTGTAGAGCATATGATAGATAGATAGATAGATAGATAGATAGATAGATAGATAGATAGATAGATAGATAGATAGATAGATAGATAGATAGATAGATAGATAGATAGATAGATAGATAGATAGATAGATAGATAGATAGATAGATAGATAGATAGATAGATAGATAGATAGATAGATAGATAGATTCAATGTTGTCTAATATATTGCGCATAATGCACAGACTGGTAAATAAATTATGTGCTGTGACTCCTTTTTTTACTTATCAGTGTAATCCATTAGTGTAATTTGACATTTTGGGAACACTGTGGTGCCCAAGGTTTGGCAAAATTCAAATACAATATATTACAGTTGTCAGATGAACCAGAGCTGAAACATAGTCTGTCCTCCAATTTCATTTTGTCGGATGATGAAATGAGAGAGTTTCCCTTCTTTTAAACTCTTTAACTTTGTGGTTCTGTAAAAGAAACTCCTCTGGACCTGACCCTCCCTGCCGTGGCCCTCACATCCCTGGGGGATGAGAGGATAAGCAACAGTAATTAGCGACCCTATTGAGATTGGGGTGACATTAGCCATGATCTAATTTAAGGCAAGCTGATTATGTGACACACTGACACACCTGAAGGGTTTCATTGCCGTACTAGAGCACGTGAGTGGAATTTATGGGTTCTGCCCATAGCCTAATGATATCATTGATTGACTCTTGTATGAAGAGTACCTGTAAACCGTTTCCTAAGGTCCAGTGCTATTAGTAATCGTGTCTCTGAACAGAGATTTGAGAGATGTAATGAGTTTCAATATGAAGCCTGATTTAACCAACTCATTATAGAACATTCCCCAAAACTGTATCCCATCAAATTGCTGGCTGTTAAGAGGGATAACATCATATGTGGATGATTCTCAATGATGGGAGTTAAATATGTGTGATGTGTGTTTGGCAGGCTTAATAATGATCAAGAGGCCCCGCTGTGTCATCTTATTACTATTGAATGTTGTAATTTGCTGTACTCTACATGAAAGCTGTCATTAACGTGAACAGCTGAATGACACTTTGTTTGCTGATTGCAGGAAGCGGTGCGGAATAACTCTGTTGCAATGTTCCTTTATATAGATTCACATGAAACACACATAGCACGTGCATCATGAGTTCATCAGGTCATTAATCATGCAGTATTATCACTGTACGCAGGCAGGCGTATGCTCAAAACCACACATACAAAGACACAGATTGCAAACATAATGTGCAAGTAGGATAGTGAGGCTCATCCCTGTCTCAGCAGTGTGTCCCAGGAAGCATTGACTTTATTACTGCACCACTGACGGCTCCACCCACTAATACCCATCAGCTGCATCAGCCGCTGGTCTCAAGCACGTCACAGTTCATTAACGAGGCCATTATCACTGACGATGCTTATCAGAATGGGACGGGCACTGAACATGGATGTGTGTGTGTTTGGGAATGTCTACAGGGAAAATATTTTTTGCAACTGTCAAGGACTTGATGACTTTCTTCTTATCCTGATCCAAGAAAGTCCAATGTGTGTATGTGTAGTCTTGTCATGGTCTGACATATAGGATGCGCCAGCCCAGTCAACACACAGCGCAGCAGGTGTGACACTGCTTGAAAGGATCTGTTAACCAAGACAGAGAGTTTGTCTGTGTCCTATTATTAGGCCCATTTCAGGAAGCTAGAGAAGCGAGCCATCATCGTAGCGTAGCCCCGTTGTCCATCTCCGCAGCAATTTGCAGATCCAGTCTAGTAGCCAGCACCAGCGCGTGACTCAGTGCAAGCCAATTATGATTTATCCATGGCTTTTGCCATGTGAAAATGATTCATGGCTCTACTTTATCCAAACCCATGCAGCGCACATGGAGTCTGGCACACTCCCTATAACTGCCTGCATTGATAAATCATGTTCTGAATATGTATTGATTTGCTTTTATGGTAGAACTATACATTGCTTATACAACCCACAATTTAGTGTAGCATCCTCACCTGGTGTGCAACATCATACACTGGCAGTAACACAGATTTTCGTGGCATTACTTATTTTGATGTGCCTTATATGCAAAACCATTGATTTACTTTTTCATTATTTTTTTTAGAAGAGCTATAAAATGATTGTAAATGTCGGAAAAGACAGTTTGGGTTCATAAACAATACCACATTAGGATGTGCAACACATGAAAATGTGCATTAGCATCAGCTAATCCACAAAAATGCTTTTGCGGATATTAATGATACACTGTGGTATCCCTGTGAGGAAGCTGCTAATTGTTAGATATTGGAGCCTCCCTAAAGTCTGGTCTAGGAAGTAGAGATGGTAAAAGCTCTTAGAGATCACGGCCATCAAAGTGAAAAGCTTTCTCACCACACGTGGCCCTCCTCACTTGCCAGTACAACGGCACACTGTGTTCTTCAGTCAAAAGCTAGCATTAAGGAATTCATATGATATGACTGGAGAAACTTATGACTATTGATAATTTATTAGTACGTTTATTTGACGTTCTGTTTCACTATTGTCTTGAGATGTATTTCCCCATTAACAAAATGGGGAAAAACAAAAACAAAACATACTTATATTAACAAGAAGATACTCTCAAGATATTGCCTGGTTAGTTCATAGATATTTCTGTGATGCAATGTAAAGAACTACTGAACTCTTTGTATTTAAACACATCTGTGAACTAAGTGGTTCTTTGAGCAGCACTGGAGAGTTCACATTGTTCCTCTTTTGGTGATCCGTTCAACAGTTTATAGAGAAAAAATGTCATGATGTACGTTTTGCGAGAGCACAAGACCCTCAGACTCAACAGTTGAGGCAGGGGCAGTGGAGCGTGCTGTCTCCAAGTTCATCATGTCTTTTTTTGTGTACTGTACTGAGTGCCCTCCTGGGAAAGACTACAATGACAGTTAATAAGAGGATGGTTGTTGGCATTCAGCCTATGTTTCACTTTACTAAAGCTTGACGCAAAGCAACACCCAACATGTGCACACAGTGGGGCAAAGTCACCAAAACACATAGTGTATAGTTATTTATATTTACACATCTATGCACAAAAAACAATCAAATATATGTACATACATACTACCTACATGTGCAGATTGGAAAGGTTAAAACAGAATGGATCTACACTTAAGGAACCCCCACCCCCCCCTCTGAGATATGAAACATCAATTGGCTCTGCATTGCCTTTTCCACCTTCACTACAGACAATGGTGCAGGACATCCATAATTCATAACATCATTACGCATGTACAGAAGGATACTCTTTGATTTGTCTTTGTGTGTGTGTGTGTGTGTGTGCGTGTGTGTGTGTGTGTGTGTGTGTGTGAGAGAGAGAGAGAGAGAGAGTTGGGTCATGTTTAACAAGCATCATGGTCAGGGTTGCTGTACAGTCTGTCTGAGTCAGTGTTGCATGTTCACTATGCGTTTAACTGAGGTTAATCTAGTTAAATGGGATTGCACAACGCAGTGTGTTTGTGTTGGCTATGGCAGTGTTTGTTGCTATGCTGTTTGGGATAAAAGTTCTCAAAATGTGTGGATAGTTGGAATGTGCTAAATTTGTTTATTTAAAAAAAAAAGGAAAATCCTAATCCTCCTACTGATAAATTCAGTCTTCAACAGTGCTACCTCCATAAGTATTATGGAGGTCTAAGGTCACGGCCGCTGTGCATGACATGACCTTATGTCTGTTTCTCCCAATTTTACGAACGCCAACAACTGATTAGATTATGTAGGTTAAATTTCACTGTGACCTCACAAAATGCTTGATCGACCATAAGAATTCTTAAGCTAATTATGACAATATTTTACAAAAATGTCTTAAAGAGAAAATGATAAGGGGATGGCATTTTATATCTCAAAGGTCGAAGGTCAACTTCACTTTTGACTTCATAATGTTCTGCAAAAATGCTTTTTTGGCCATTATTCAACGCTACAACTCAAGACCGGCTCTTCTGTGCTGCCGAGTTGAAGATGTTTGTGTGAAGCGTCCATGTTTTGCCAAAAAATACTCTTAATACAATTTTATTAAATTGCTTCAAATTGTTCACTACATATATTATGTGAGCCTGGACAGACATTGATTCAGACTGCAACGTGACTGGTTTGGCGTCAACTTTGATATTCTACCATGTGTTCTAGATTTGCAGAATGCTGTGGAATATGTGATTTATACAGGAGAAAAACGGTAAGAGGGAGAAAAGAATCGTTACGACCTTTATGAGTGCAAGAACAAAAAATGCTTCTGTGTCCTCTTATACTTAGAGCTTTTTTTCTCATTGTCTGCCTGTCTCTCTCTTTCTCTTCCCATGACTTGGAGCTCATCCTGCACAACCCTAATCTTGTGTTCCGATGGGGATTAGCTCAAAATTCAGACAGTTCTTAAACCCTGGGATCACAGTCTTGCCTCAGCAGGCAGCTCCACACACATTATGTTTTAAGATTAGGATGCCGACTATATGCTTTATTCTCACAGCTCTCTAAGACCGAAACCCAATTTAATTAAAGCACAACTGCAGCTCTAATTGTTTTCTAATTGCCATTGCATCACTGGCTTGTTGGCAGAGTCACTAAGATGTCTTGGTGTTTTTTCCGGAAAGCTGCCCACCCGCATAACAGGGAGGGATTGTACCGGAAGTTTTGAGTGGATAGAGAAAGACCCACTCGGATTGAATTACTTTGCCATTACTGACCACTTAACAGTAGAGACTTTGGCTTCCCCCCCCCCACACACACAGTTGCATCTAGGTTATGAAGGTCTAGATGATAGGCACTCTATCCAATCCACTTTCCGGAGACAGAGGTTGAAGAAAGTAAAGTAAGAAACACACATCAAGCCGCCAAAGTCTACTGTTGGGACTTGACTGAGTCTCTAATGTAACATAAAAGTCAGAACTGTAGGCAATTGTGAAAGTAAAGAGGTTTGATTCATATTATGACTTAATTTCTCTTTAAGAAGGTTATTATGAAGCATCAGAGCTAGGCCTGCACGATTAATTGTTATAAAATCACAATCTCGAATTCACTGTGTTCACAATTTAATTTTTAAATGAATTTTTTTTTTTTAATGACTTTGGTTCTCATTTAATTTTATGATCTGAATGCATCACGCACGTTACTACTTTCTCTTCTGTGAGTTTTAAAGCGCTTCCAGCCCTACAGTGCTCTCCCTTCTCTTCATTGAGGCCTCTATGTTTACAGGCTTGTGGTGATGTGCAATGTGCTATAGGTGCCAAAATAAATCTATGTTTGGTTAAAATTATTGAGCATATGTCCTTAGTTTTTGTCTCTGTCAATGTCTTTCATAGAGCAAATAACGTTATCTTTCCGACCGTGACATTTCCCGTAGACGTGTATAGTTTCCTACTGGGAACCCAGAAATTCCGTTATTCCATGTAAAATAGCTGGTTAGTAAATATGCATGAACACCGTGGGGGGGAACTATTAATACTGGGATGTCTACACAACTGTGTGAGTCGATTGACTTCAAAAAGTTTGCCACTTTACTCGAACCAAAGTTCAAAACACCTGTTGATGCCTGTCTTCTTTAGTCTGATGGCTGTTAAGGTTTCTCTCCTGGAACACATCAAACACATACTGCACTTACTGCTGCGTCTTGTGTTGACTGTTTACATCTGTGCTCATCATCATATGTACCTTGTTTGTATTGTGAACATTGTGAATACATATTTCTAAAATTGTATGATGCTTTTGTTGAGTTATTATTACACAATACTTTTTCTGACCTTTTTGAATCCCCCAACTAATAACCCATATTACAAAAAAGACTAAACTAATAACTAAGCAACTAACCAAGCATTTTCAAAAAATAAAAAATAAACTAGCAAACCCACTTTAAAACTAATTTGAACTTTTAAACTGAATTTGAAAACAAAAAGTCAAAACGAAATAAAAATAAACTAATGAAAAATGCAAAACTATGATAACCTTGGTTTGGTACTGCCAATTTGTTTTGTTTTGTAATGGTCCAAAAAATTGTGGCAGCGAATTGTGAGATCAATTCTAAGCAAAAAAATCGTGATTCATATTTTTCACTGAATCGTGCCGGCCTAATCAGAGCTGTGGTTTGTGGTTGATTGATGGTTAAAGGATGATTGTGGGTTTCATTATGTGGCATTTGTCAGTTAACTCAGCCTTAATGTCTTGATTATAACCCACAAATCATCAGGAGCATAATGAAGAATCGAATTGCTGTCTTAGTTTTCATTTTAACCACGTTACCACTAAACACACAACAAAAAATCTTCTTATTCTGGCCACTTGTGCACCAAACATAAACATCCTTACAATAAGATCAGGAGGAATGATCTGCAGAGAAAAGTCTATATTTGGCTGGTTACATGCTGTGGACTCTAGTCCTGGATGTGTCTAGTCCTTTCTGCCGAGATGACATCCCTGCACAGGTCAAATCCTTGGAAAGATTTGAGGTCAATTGACAAATGACAAAGATGTTTAATGCTGTGTGCTGATAAGACTAGTTACCATGGTGACAAAATGTAATGGGCCCCTGAGTTCTGCCTTTGTTGTAGTGATTTGGATTGTGATAAGATTAGTCAGTTACACGGCTGTATTGTAAAAGGGACATGAAACATTTACTATTTTGACATTTTAAAGACAAAACCCAAGAATTATTGAACCGGTGAGTTAAGGGTCAGGAACATGAATGTATCAAGGAGAACTAAACAACGTGTTTTTAAAGATGCTGCCCCGTTCATTCCTTTTTTCAAGTTGCTCACTGATCATTTGTTAGACTTCAGGCATACACAAAATTAGTTTGTGTAACACTAACACTACTACAGCATCTACGTTTTTGGTAAGAATTGGTTTGTAACCAAAAATAGAAAAGAGAACACAGTCACCTCTCCTGTAAGATGAAAACAACTCTCTCCTCTCTGTATCCTCTTCATTTATCTAGAGCTGTTTTTCTCATATTATTAAAGCAAATACAAAAACAACTTGCATTACCGTGTTCACGTTCCTTGGTTTCATTAACTGAACCTCCTACTTTCCCTCTGAAGTGATTTATTCATTAATTAGCTGAAACAGTGCACTTTAGAGGCAGAGCTTGTGTGCAAGAATATCATTTATTCTGAGTGGGCCAGCGCTGCTGACCCTTTGCTTGCTGCGCGGATGATTGTTTGCTCCTCACTTCGTGTAACACATTGTTCTGTTCAGTCAGGTCAGCATGGAGACGCACTTGTTGTATTGGTTATATAAGTGCTGGTTTTGGAGAATGAATATTTGATTGAGGCCCTTAATGCAGAGTGAGCGTTCAGATGAGGAGGCGGTCAGTAGGCGGGGAGCAGCGAGCTGCATCGCTGTCCAGGGGTTGGCAGTATGCCAACACAGAGGAGAGCTTTTACTGTACCCACTCTTCTACTCTTCTATCTACTCTGCAATGTTATTTTCCTCTTCTCTCCTTCATTTCTTGGCCCATCTTTCTTTGCACTTATGTTGTCAGTTTTCACTCCTCTATTGCCATTAGATTTCTCTTTATTGCTGATTTGCGTCTTCGTTATCTGGTCTCAAACTCCAACGTAGTCAACACAAAGTCAGGGGGCATTTGAGTGTTTTCCTAAACATTGAAAAAATATGACTTCCTTGCCTAAAGAGGGTGTGAGATAATTTGCATGGAGGGATGTGGGATGTGTGTAAGGGTATGACTGCACATGGCTGGGCAAGTGTCCACTGCTCATGTTTATGTATATGACTACATGTGCATCACAGCTTGGGAGAGACATGGGGGAGTTCAGTCACATGTTTGACTAATGACGGTTTATACATGTCATTTAAGACCGTCCGTGTCCGTGAGTAAGCTGAAGCCTGTTTACAGTAATATGTAAATGTAAAGAGTTATGTAAACATGAATAACATAACTAGCTTTGCAACTGATATCAGAAAAAAATCAATGCTGAATTATTGATAATGAGGATATGTAAGACTAGTGGTGGAGGGCAATCCCTGTAGGTCATAGCCTCCGAGAAAATAACAGCAAAGGAGTCAGGACAGCTTTTCCTTGTAATTATCTTTTGATGCTTTTCAAATCCTTTCTAAATAATAGAGCGGGAAACCATGTAGAGAAGGGAAATGAGCCTCAGGGCCGCATTCAGTTGTAGAATAGTAAATAACTTCTCACCTGCTCCTGACAGAATGCTGAGCCCTTTCAGATACCCCACTATATTATCACAGATCTAAGCTTAACCTGCGTCACCATGGTTATTATCTGTCTTGAAAAATTAAATGACACTCCTTCAAGGACATACAGTAAGTCTTATTTTATGTGTGTTCCTGTATTGTTGCTGGTGGTGTTGTGATTTATTGTGCTCTACAAAACACAATTTCCATTAATTATATTTGTAAGATTGAGACTGCTCAGAGTGTTATGTGCTTGATTGGTGAGATGATTCAGGTTGAAGACAAGTTGGTGAAAAAAATGTATGGCTTAACAAAAAGCCGAATTCCTGAGAGTAAAAACATAAACAGGCATGGGTCATTTAAAAAAAGCACAAACCAGCCGGGTCAGGTTGTGGTGCAGCTGGTGTTTTCGCAGACAAGCGAGATCAGATAAACTGAGACTGCTATAAGTTATTTCACCCCCTTGACTTCCCTTCTACTGTGGATAAGGTTAGACAATTGGACAGCCACTCTGTCACGCACCTCTTTCTATTTTTTCCAGCCAGCTTCTCCTTCTGTTCATCTAGGGGTTTTCTTTTTTAGAGGTTATAGCCTTCTAGGAAGTGGTGCAGCTGTGTGCTGGCGCTCTCCTTTCTCCGTTCTGTCCTGGCTCACATGCTTTCCCCATGGGGGAGGTCACAGAGAGAGGAGCTTTGGCTCACCATTCTAATATCTCCCTAATTGTCGCTCCCATGTGGGTGAGTGTGGGTGAGTGAATGATAGGGAAGAGGAGGGAGGGGTAAGGGAGGGATATGGGGATATAGGGTCAGCTCTCTAACAAAGGCACAGGCTAATGATAGCAGCGCGGACGTAGAAGGACAGCCAGGTATTAAGCTGTGTGCCTAGTCTGCCGGTAAAGGAGCGACAAAAAGGGTCCATGGTCCATGGTCACACAGACATTCAGTGAACATTCCACTGTGCAGACAGCCATATGGGAAATCAGCATAGCAATGGATAAACATGCATGGACAAGGCAGATGTAGGAAAAGAGAGGGAGGAAGGGAAAAAGGGACAGATGGTGAAAGGTCAACAGCATTAACGCTCGTATGGATTTATGGTTTTCATAACATCAATTTACAATAAGTGTTGCTGTTGTGTCACTGTTTTACATCTTGAATAATCAGGATTTAGTCAAAAAGTGTTTTCTCTCAAACAACTTGTTGATGAGTAGGGGTGGGGGGGGGGACGATACAGCATAGTGTTGCAATATTTTCAGTGGCAATACTGTATGTAACACAGGCGCCAAGTATTGATCTTTTATTAAACATGTGTTGGTCAGTTTGTCTGCTTGACAATCCCATTTTGCAGCAATAACATTGAAGTGATATGAACAAACAGAGAAATCTATCTTTTTAGATAAAACAGATGTTGACAAAGTTTCCTTTTGGGGAAATTGGGGAAAATCAGAAGTTGGACAAAAGGTTATAAATTCCAATATATCGCAGAAAATTGCAAGATTTTTTAAAATAGCAATAATATTGTATCGTGGCTGAAGTATTGTGATGATATTGTATCGGGAGGCATCTGGTGATTCCCACCTCTATTGATGAGACCTCCTGAATCAATTCCTTCACAATTCAGATTTGTTAAAGACAGAAAAAAGGACCCCACAGGGCTCAACAGTGCGAGCGTTTCACTTGCATTTGAAACTAAAAATACACTCACCTATAGGATTATTAGGAACACTATACTAATACTGTGTTTGACCCCTTTTCGCCTTCAGAACTGCCGTAATTCTACGTGACATTGATTCAACAAGGTGCTGAAAGCATTCTTTAGAAATGTTGGCCCATATTGATAGGATAGCATCTTGCAGTTGATGGAGATTTGTGGGATGCACATCCAGGGCACGAAGCTCCCGTTCCACCACATCCCAAAGATGCTCTATTGGGTTGAGATCTGGTGACTGTGGGGGCCATTTTAGTACAGTGAACTCATTGTCATGTTCAAGAAACCAATTTGAAATGATTCGAGCTTTGTGACATGGTGCATTATCCTGCTGGAAGTAGCCATCAGAGGATGGGTACATGGTGGCCATAAAGGGATGGACATGGTCAGAAACAATGTTCAGGTAAGCCGTGGCATTTAAACGATGCCCAATTGGCACTAAGGGGCCTAAAGTGTGCCAAGAAAACATCCCCCACACCATTACACCACCACCAGCCTGCACAGTGGAAACAAGGCATGATGGATCCATGTTCTCATTCTGTTTACGTCAAATTCTGACTCTAGAATCTGAATGTCTCAACAGAAATCGAGACTCATCAGACCAGGCAACATTTTTCCAGTCTTCAACTGTCCAATTTTGGTGAGCTCTTGCAAATTGTAGGACTGCCACATACTGGATCTTTTTCCCTTTTCACACCATTCTTTGTAAACCCTAGAAATGGTTGTGCGTGAAAATCCCAGTAACTGAGCAGATTGTAAAATACTCAGACCGGCCCGTCTGGCACCAATAACCATGCCACGCTCAAAATTGCTTAAATCACCTTTCTTTCCCATTCTGACATTCAGTTTGGAGTTCAGGAGATTGTCTTGACCAGGACCACACCCCTAAATGCATTGAAGCAACTGCCATGTGATTGGTTGATTAGATAATTGCATTAATGAGAAATTGAACAGGTGTTCCTAATAATCCTTTAGGTGAGTGTAGATGTGTGCGAACTGTAAAATGAATTTAGGAGCATGTGTGTGAATGACTTAATAACACAGCTAATGGGAGCCACTGGCCGCCGCATTTGCAAAAAAACGCGGCGGCCAGTGGCTCCCATTAGCTTTGCGACATGTAAGTTTTAATTTGTCGTCTTTCTGTCTTTGTTACTGGAGAACATATAGAGTGTCTCAGAGCAGCTTCTTCCAGCTTGTCAATACAGGCTATTATATTGCAGCGAGTCTGCAACTGCAGCGTTGCTGGCGTGGGGTTTTCAAAAAGAAATCACAGTTGCAACTTCTTTATGAACCACAGATGCTGGAGGTAACCGGTTCCACCTAGCCTACTGCTCCCAAGAAGTGACAAAATAACGGCAACATGTTCCTATTTACATGTTGTGATTTGTATAGTTGAAGTGTGTACAAATAACAAGGTCACTTGAGATAAAGCCATATTCTAGCCGTGTACAAACTGTGAACTATATTCTCAGAAGCCAAAGCAGTTGGAGCCGGTTACCTCCAGCATCTGTGGTAAGCTAGGCTAGCAGTGGGGGCGTCAGACAGAGTTACAACACGCACGGAGACAGGAAGGGTATAAGGTGAATAAGCTAAAGTCCCTTTAAGTCGGCGTGTTCCTTTAAAAGCAGCAGTAATACTGCATTTCAAACTGTCATGGTTATTCATTTCATTAATCCGCGGTTCACATGCATGCCGAACCGTCTCAACATCATTGACTTTATTAAAAAAAAATAGAAAATATTTAAAAAAAAATAGAAAACATTACACTCCATGTTTTATATTCATAACACAATGAATTATTGTAAAAATGAGTTACACTGTACACCAACAGTAATAGCTGTTACCTTGTAAGTCACTCTAAAGCTGACTGGATTGAATTCTCCAGAGGTCTGTCGGGATCATAGACCGTATATAACTAGGGGTCTGGATTCAATGGGACATTGTTCAATAAATGAACCTTGAACTATGTAAAGTTTAAAGCACTTTAAAGTCTAAATAATTACACAATAATGAAATAAATTTGAAGCAGAAATAATTAAAAACCCAGTATACTTTTCTAAAAAATTCAAATAATGAAATCAATTCTCTTGTAAATGTCTCCTTGTATTCCTTTTATTAAACAAAAAACACATTATTTGGTACACTTGCACCCCTTGCAGTTTTTTATGCACTCCTAAATCTTTCAACTTAGGTGCACACGTGCTCCTAGGGTTAAAAATTAAGCTTTGCGCCCTGCACCGGTGTTTGTTTAATTTCCCTGGAGTTATGAAGTGCTTTATTTGAATATTCTTTTGACATTTAGTTGGATTTGGGGTGTGAGTTCCCAGTGGGTAAAATGTGCTCCACTTGTGCTGTGGCATTTAGCCGTTGCCATGGTCGTGTGCTGTATTTACCGACTGTGGACCACAGTGAATTCTTGACGGCTGTGTGTGTGCAAATACGTAAGCCCAGGGTTGGGCTTGTGTGTGCTTATGTATTCTCGCATCCTACACTGAGCTGCTTGCAAACTATTTAAGATGTGTGAAATTAAGTTTTAGTAATGGTATGATTACTGTATGTGTCAGTTAAAAGCTCTCCTCTGCCCTTTATATGCTGTACCCTAAACTGTACCCTACCCTAAACGAAGCCACCTCCTGCATAAATATGGATATTTACACAAAGATAAAGAGTCAAATAACATTCTGATTGTATTGTAATTAGGAGTGATTGATTCTCTGCATCATTGTTATTAATTTTGTGAAGGGATCATTATGTAAATTAAAAGGACTGCATTTCATTAAAATGAACTGACAGCATGAGAGGAGAGACTCATTAACTGGAGCTGCAAGGGTTTCTTGTGAATGATTTTTCTGTAGCCCTTGCTCCAAAATCGAGTTATTCTTAGCTTTGGTAGCTCCAGGCAACTGTTGCCATGCATACATATCCATATGATATGCTTTGTAGCACTGGCTGTTTTTTTTTTTCAGTAATGGGGATGCACAGGACGAAAAAGAAGGTGATTGGTGAAATGAACCCAGGAGACCGTTGATTTTCAAAGTTTGTTTCTATAGCGTATGGAACCGTGAAATGTCCATTGTTTAACAGTAATGCTTGTATTGTCTCTGGGTCGATGGAGAGGTTCCCTGGTGGTGTGCAAAAGCATGATATAAAGTTGAAATAAAAATATCAGGTATGGCGTAAATTTATATGAGTAGTTGTGGATTGTGCAACAAATGTGGTTGTGTATATGTGTGTGTATACACATGTGAGTGCATCAAGCAGCGGCTTAGTTCTTCCTTCTGGCCTGATGTGGGCAGATGTTTGCGGAAAGCTTCTCAGAAAAGAAAAGCTCCTTCATGTAAACATTTCAACAATACCCTAAGCTTCTTATAGACTTACATGTCATTGCTGTGTTTGACCTGCATGGCTTTTAATTTACTTTTTTTTTCTGCCAAAACTTTAACATCTCAATACCTTGATGGGGAATTGCAGCTGCACTGGCAGCAGTTTGAAGAGGACACTTGGATGGATGGAGAGGATGTAAGAGATGCAGTGTGTAATTAGCTCCTTGGTACATTTACACTTCCTTTAATAGAATGTGGTTGGATTACTTAGTTGGCTTCCTTTTCGATCTGAAACTGTACTCTGTAATTGAACACTTGACCGAACATGAATGTGATACCGTGACTATTCTGTGACTGGTACATATCATTCCTTGTTATCAAATTACAGAATCCCAGCTTGAATTAATTACTTTTTTTTTAGAGTGTGGGCAGTTTAGGGGGTTTTAATATTTTGTTATGAACAATTCTACGACTATACTAGTGGTGTCACGATTTTGGTTTTAAATCAACAATTGATGGAAACAGTGATTCCCCAGTATATTTCCCCCAGTATTTTTTTTCTCTCTCCACTCCCATTTACTTGCATGCGTCCAAATAAAAAAACACAGCGTAGCTTACTGCAGGTAGCATGTAGCTAAAGACACAGAGTAATGTTAGCTTTTCGGTAGCCTGCAGCTGCTCTTTTCCAGACACCTGAAGTCACTGGTGTGGCAACATTTTTCCTTCTCCGTTAGTGAGTTATATAAACAGACAACAAAGGCTCCAGCAGGACTTCATGGTGCGTTCATGTACATCTCGGTTAACTAATGAGGCTCTCAATTACAGCTAATTTAAAAATCAACTCAAACTGTTGTTTTAAAGTACTGCTTGTACGCAAGTGCAAATCAATGTTGGACCTGTTGACTTCTGACCACGCTATGCAACTGAACTGAAGTGTGCTTGATCTGCTGTCTTTAAAGTAAAAGGCAGGAAGATAATAGATATATTAGATAGATTTATTTTTATAGCAGTGGGGGCAGGTCTGTCCGAAAAACAAAGTCCCTCCCACCCCCCGCCGCCACAAATGTTTTACATATGAAACAGAACTGACACTTTGTTGCAACACAAACAAATATATTTATTCAGCTCTATTCACACACAATGAGGCATATTTTCAGTTGAGATTGAACTGTACTTTTGAAGAACTGAGGACGATGAGCTGACAGAACTGACAAGTTGAACGTCGTCCAATCGTCTACAACATTGACGTTTTTGGTCGAGCTGTTAGTTTAATAGTCAACTAGAAGAAAGAAGAAGAAATAGAAGAAAGCTAACATTTTGACAATAAACTACATCAACGCAGTATGTGGAGTTAAACTGGACGGGGCCAATAACCTCTGGATAACCGCAGGATAATTTTAAAGGCAACTGCAACTACATTGTGCGTCTGCCCTATTTCTGATACCGTGGTGGCAGAAATTTAGCCAGGGCCACCACAACATAGAGGAAACACTGTAACAGGTGAAAAGGGGTGTTTCCAATGTAAGCCTTAGTAAAACAGTCTAAAGACATTTGGATTAAGGTTTTTTTTGGTTGGTTGCTCTCCCTCTATAACTAGATTGGACTTGATGTATGGAAGCTGTATCAGCTAAATTCTCCAATGTCTGATGGCCAGTGATTACAAATACTAAGGGGACGAGAGAAAAGCCTGTGTGTTAGCCTTGGCGGCAAGGGTTAGGACAACAGATCGAATTTCTTCAGCTTTGCTTCATCTATACATGGATTTTCCCCAAGCGAGCCTTAAGCTGGCATTATTACCTCATTAATTCCGGTCTGGAAGTGTGTGTGCGAATGTACGTATGTGTGTGTGTGTGTGTGTGTGTGTGTGTGTGTGTGTGTGTGTGTGTGTGTGTGTGTGTGTGTGTTCCAGTGCTTGCTGACAACATGCCATTCCCATGTCTTCTTCACTTCAAAGCACAGGAGCAGTGCTTAATAGAAAGTGGCAGTGTGGAAAGCAAAGGAAACTTGTCTCTGCCAACTTTTGAACTCATTGATCGGCTCCTAATCAATTTGATTATTTATCTTTCAATTTCATGGAGTGTGAGCTAAGAGAATGAAGAATGCTGTCTGCATTAGGAATTTGGTAGGAAGTTGAGGAGGCGTTATTTCCCTTTCCTGGTACATGGCTTGCACTGCACCACTAAAACGTTCTGAAGGATAAACCAAACTTGTGTTGTGATATTCTTTACAGATTTTAAAAATAAATGAAGAGAGTAAATTTGTCATATAATAATCACAATCTTGATGTCATTCTGGGCCACAGAAAAAATATAATCAACTTAATTTCAGCATGCACCGAGAGAAACATTGTCCCTCCCAACAAAGAGAAACATACTCAGCTAATCAAAGTCTCACTGGGTGCCATGAGTGACCGTAGCTGCATTCGACTCCTAATTTAATCACATACATTAGAGGCTGTAATGTAATTGAGTAAAAGCAATGTAATGGCGGAGGGAATGTGCTAAGTGTTACAGCAGATTATGGTTCGTTTATGTCAGGTTTTCTCGTGTTGTTCATTTAATAGTTAATGGAGTTTTTTTTAGACAAAACAAGTGAGAGATAATACATCTTTTCTATTACCTAAAACAAAGTGGGCAGACTTAAAACCAACTCACACCAGCATTTAAAATGGTGAAAGTCTGTGGTAAAAAACAACATTTATTCCAATGGAATCACAGCAAGTGGATTTGTTTACAGGGCCAAAGTAAATCTGCACAAAATCACATTGAGTTCAGCGTTGGTGACCCGAGAATTTGCAAACTGCAAAACCGTCTTGACAGTGCTGACCTCTTAGGGAACAAAGAGCAAGAGAGTCCAAAATAAAAGCATGTTTTATAGCTTATTAGCTGTGTCATCATTTAACACCTAAGCCACTGTACTGGATTGGAGATCTTTTTTCTCTCTTCAGTAACTCCTTATTGAATGAAATTATGGTAGCACGCTCAAAATAAAACACCAGGGCTAGTAACCTAGAATAAAAATGGGTAGACGAGGGAATTGAGGGAACTATTGTGACTGACTAGCGCTAGCATGTCCCCACTTCCTAGTGTGAGAGCGGTTAGATTACCAGCTACAGTAGTTAGCCAACTAGCTCAATGCTGGTAGCCCCTTCATCACCAAGCCTTAGGACGTATTTCAGGAAGCCACAGGTCTGATTTTTGCTTTCACTCTTTCTCCTGTGACCACAAGATACAGGCTACCATCCATCTTATTTACTTATTTACTAGTCACAATTTTGAGTTGCATGTCCCTAGTCCCAAAAAAAGCCTGCCGGGACGCTACAATGTCCTGGTTTACACAAACTACTATGGAATTGTCCCGGTTGGCAGTAATTACATAGCTGTCGTAGTCTGACTCTCTGTGTGTGTGTGTGTGTGTGTGTGTGTGTGTGTGTGTGTGTGTGTGTGTGTGTGTGTGCGTGTGTGCGTGTGTGTCAGTCATCATGCATAATGCATAATGTAGCCAGCGTAACAACGTATATTTGTAAACATTGTTGCAATGCCTCTTATCTGTCTCATTTTACCAGTCCCTCCGGGAACTGGTAAAACGGTAGTACTTCATTCCTAATGGAATAAAGGAATGAAGTAATGCACAAATCATGAATTAATTCATGCATGAATTCATAATTCATGTGCCCTTATCGTAAAGTGTTAACATAACTTTAGTTCAAGCCTGTGGCAGCAGTTCCAAATAATTTGTTTAGTGCCATGCATTAAAAAAATACCTTTTCACAAAGTTTTTCACAAGTTCAGTGGGTGCATTTTCCAAATTATTTCTTAGATATGTAGGCTTACCAAGAATATCCATGAATATGAACTGAGAAAACCCATTATGTTGTGAGCAGTAGGCCTACGTGTGCTGTTGGCAAAATTGTGTCTAATCTGTCTGTGTCTAAGTCGGACCTGGAACATGTTCACGTTAAAAAGCATGTGCGTGCATGAGCACTACGGTCATATGCAATGTGTACTTTTTTACTTGACTACAAATTCATATCTGAGTCTTTATTTCCCAACTCGTAATGTACATGTACAGATATTCTCCCTTTATCTTTACCTCTACACTGTTCTTGCCCTACTTGCAGACACCCAACCAGCACAGTTTAACATCCTTATCCTTGTCCCATTTCCATATTGCTGACAGTCTCTTCTTAATCACTACCCTGCCGTCCTGTCCCCAACGATCTGACCTGCCTCAACCTCCTACCTTGTCATGTAATCTTTGGCCTGAGGATTCATTTTACCTCTGAATTGCTCTACTACCATCTGTCTTCCTGCAGTCTCCTTATCTTTCTGTAACTGTCACTGACTGGTCTTCCACAGTCAAGGGCTATATCTTTATGATTATGCTTTTGAGTAAACATGACTGGACCACATACACGCATTTCTGCATAGGATAATATCAGAGAGCTGCAAACCTGCAATGTGTTCCTAAAGACAGGAGAGCCAGTATTTAACATCCACAATCTGCAAAAGAAATGCCTCTGTGGCTTTTTTCTACCCAACTTCAAAGTTATGTTTTGAGCTGTAATTGTGTTTTCTGCAGTAAGAACTAATTAAAGAACTTAACTAATGTGTTAAGCTAGTTGTAACAAGCTTATCGTAATAAAGCAAGACAGTTTTATGCAGCATTTTTATGCAAATCAAGCTAGTCATAGCTGTGTCTACTCATTCTATTTATATTGCTGGTTGGATGTTACTATTTATAACATCTTACTTTTGATTTAAACCAAAACAACACTGTGCAGCAAATGGAGAGATACAATGTGAGGTAAAGCATCAATCAAGACCTCTCAGTACAAACAATAAGACAACTTTGAGTGCTTTGTGTTGCCGTATGGTGCCTACTGATCCAGATATGCAGGTGATAAAAGTACTGTATAACTAATGTAATGTTGTAATGTAATGTAATTGTCTGGTGCTGGGGTTTGAGGGTTGAGGTGTGTTGGCCTGCCTGTCCATCTCATATTGACAAAAGCTGGAAGGATGTGTCTTCGCAATGTGCTCTGATATTTAAAGCTGCATTAATCTATATTTCTGAATCAACATAGAGTCAAATGAAACCAAGTCAATTCCAGTTTCTATAAAGCTCAAGGCAGCCACTCCCAGGGCAGAAGCTCCCATAAACTGGTTGAATGCTACCTCACATTTGAACTGTTTTTGCCTTATTACAGCAGAACATTGTGTTTGGTGGCCTCATCACTATATCACAGTATGGGTTTACATGAGATATTGGCGAGTGATGATAAAGTAGCTCCTCCTGGCTGGAGCCTGCAGGTGGATGCTGGGGTGTTGGTGAGGCAGAGACAAGGAAATGTGCAGCTTAAATAGACCGCCAAATTGAGGGGCTGTCTTTGGTAAATGATACGGGGAGTAGGGCATGTCACGTGTGTGTACACAATGCAGCTCAAGTTGGCTGCCTGAACTAGCTTTCAGGCGTCGCTCAAATTGTTAACAAAATTCTTAGTACAAATTTAAAACATATACTCAAAATCCTACATTAGGATTAGAATTTTAACAATTATGAAAACATGCAAAAGGAGGTGGAACACAGTTCATTGCACTGAACTTCAATTTGATTTACTGACTAAAATATTTCTTCATGCAAAGTTCATGCAAAAAAAGAGTTATGAACTGATCATTTGATAATTTTGCCTATTTTTATTACAACATTTATCCAATCATGATATGTACTGACCGTGTTTCGCACAGGTTGAGCATTTTACTGGTGGTGGGTAGTGCAGGATGTGGCAGCGCGGTGTGTGATGGCTGGGTTCAATAATAAACTAGACAAACAAAGTTGTATTAACTATTTATTGAAGAAAATGACTACACAACATCAACAAATAAGTTAGAAAGAAATAACTATTTGCATAATAAACAAACCAGACGTAGAAGAATGACACAGATGAAGTGTTGCCTGATGTGCTTTCTCAATTAAATCTGGTTGGTTTGTCAAATAAATGTTATGGTTTAGCAAAAGAAATTTACTTTTACCCAAGAGCCATACTGTTATATGTATATGTATTAACAATTTAACATTAAAACCATACTATGAGCCATACAGAACGTTAAATGTACTGTATGTAGCTTAATACATTATTCAAATCGCTATACAAATATTTCGCAAATATGTATAGGGGTAGACAACCGGCAGACCCCTTGATGGAATCTAGCCACCAAAGTTGATTTGTATTAATTTTGTTTGAATTTTGTTTTACGGCCAACTTAATAAAATGTTGGGTTTACATTTGGGCTCAAGTCTATAAATACAGTTAATGGGTACGGGCACAAAGACGGTGATGACGGGAACAGGCTCAGTTGGCAACAGTTAGCTCCAGTTAACTTCATTGTAAAGACCAACTCGAGCCGAGCGGAGCAGACTACTGCGGAGAGGGTGAACAACCAGACTCTGCTAAATGACATCCGGGGCGCTTTCACAGTGTCGTCGCTGCAGTGTTTTTACGGTTTATCAGTACAGTTAATCCCACGGCAAGCCATAACACCACAAACCAGAATGCTACTGCTAACATTAGCCTCTGAGCCTGTTTTAGTTTATTTGTTTTATTTGTTATTTACTTCAGTCATATCTCCCAGACATACAAACTTGTAGAATCAGTTCGCCAGTGTATTGATCATTAGTATGGCTCTAATTCTGACAAAACTAAGAAATCCCTGCTTTCATGTTTCAGATAACTATAATATAACTTAAAACTGTGTTATGGTTGTGTGGTGAATCCACATACCACTGCGTACCCCCTCTGCATCTACTTTTTTTAATCTTTTTTCAGACTTTTCAGACAAATTTTACTTTTATTCCATTCTGTCAAAATAAAAAGAGGTACGAGTAAAAGGTGAAAAAGCACCCAACCTTACAGCCTAATGGAGGAGATTACCTCATAGTCACATATATTCTGCCAGTATGATATAGGAAAAGGCAATAGAAAATTGACCATGTAAAGAAATACGACTGTCATAGCCCATATTCCAGATACTTGGTCATCCTTACAGGCTGTAAAAGCCGACTTTTGCCACCAGTCCATAAGGTACGATAGATTTTACTACTCTATATGGACACCTTATCCAACCTCCTGCACTGGGGGCTGCAGAAAACCGTAACCATGGTCATTTCATTAAAGGAGTAAAGGAAGAGAAACAAAAATAATAGCAGAAGTAACAATCTTATAGCTCAACCAAAATACCACTCACACTTGCACATACACATATACACGAATATACACCTACACACTCACAAGCACTCTGTGAGTTCATAAATGACTGCCACATCATTTAATGTGAGTTATTTTAAGTAAGCAGTTACAGGAATTATTGAAAGTGGTGAGACTTCAGGTCAGGGATTTTTCTGTTGGTAATTGAATGTCTTTGAACAAATGTATTCGATAAAAGACTGGTGCAATTTTGACTTCATAAGACATAAGTTTGCTGAGGCAGTTATCCCCCACCGTAGCATTACTATATTAAAAAGCATATCAAAAGAAAAGCTTGTTAAATCGTTCCAAGGAAACACTTGGGATACTTCTCCTATCGTATTATCTTTCTTGGTCCAAATGTGGAAAATTCAATATACCCTCTTTGTCATTGTCCCTGGAATAGCTGTGGTAATATTGATCATGGTATTCTTCTGTTTTTGGCAAGGAGTCCTGGTCTCTCACTGGAGGACATAGCACTCAAAACGTGTTCCCCCAAAAATACACCATCCTTCACTCTCCTAACCAGACTGGCTAAAAGAAACCTGCAGTTAAATAATGATATCATTCCATTTTGGGGGTTTTGATCTTAGAAATGGATGTGAATCGTATTATCTAAATTTTCAGTTTCAGTTTCAGTTTGGGTTTGTGTACACTTTGATGTGGACATAAACTATTTTTTATCATCTAAGAGCAAGAGAGAGAGCGAGAGAGAGAGAGAGAGAGAGAGAGAATGTAAATAGGTGTCATATCTTGCAGAGTGAGGTCATTGGGCTAAGGCTGTAGCTTCTTTTAGGAAGATTTTATTAGCACGCTTCACAGTTGCTCTGCAACTGATAAATAATTGATTTGGTTTAGAAAATCAAGATGGATGAAGGTTAAAGGGATATCTATATTTCCCACCATATTTAATTATATCTGGGACTATTTCTCTGTCTTCTCTCTGGTGCCTGACATTGCATTTATTTGTAGTGACATATAGTAAGATTTTGAATAAAGAGTTGCTGGTTGGATAAGTTGCAACATCTTGTTCAACTCTGAAATTCAAAATGTATGCACAATTAAGCATAAGCCATATGGTCATTTGAAAGTACAAGAGAGGAAGGCGCAAGGCAAAACTGTTCTGGCTAATGATGCTAATTTATGCTGTTTGTTTTGCAAGGATGTTGCATGGACAAGCTGTTCAGCCCAGTCTGTGCATGATGCGAGGGCCGGCACGGTGCTGTGCTGGGACGATGCTGTACAGTATTTCTCTGTGTGTCACAGTTGTTTGCAGTATTCAGTCCTGTAGTTGGTTTCTTTTCTAAACACCAGAACGTTCAGGTACTTTCTTCATTTTCTAGTATACGTTTGGAAAGATGTTGCATTTACTGAACTTAAAAAAACAGTAAAACAGTTTACAAAATCAAAAGTTAATACTTTTTTTTGTTAAACTTTTTGAATTTCCCTTCAGAACACAAAACAAAGTAAGAGCAAAACGTAATGTGCAAAATAATTGTTTTTCTCTATTACATTGTTTTTCTGGTCGTTTAAATATATGAACATAAACAAAAGAATCAAAATGCGTGTGTGTGCATGCATTCTTCTAGACAGGTGTTAATGCAATTCTATCCATTTGTGCTTCAAGATTTTAGTTTTTATAACACCAAATGTGGTGCTATAAGAAAATTGTGCCCCCTGCAATCTGTTGTTGAATATCCGTGACATTACCTTAGAAAGTAAGTAATTTTTATAATTCAGAACATTTTAAAATTTCTATTCTATTATTAAATATGTATGCAGTGTAGAACCAATCTGACGACAAACATAGTTTGCAGTTTTGTAGTATTTTCTCTATTCTATATATACCTGCTTAACTCTTTTGTCAAATTCTGCTTGGTAAAGTGCTTTTGAGATACGTATGCATGCACACGTAGACCACATACACAGTCAAATCCTGGAACACACACTTATCTCTCCACCCATGCAACTAATTGTAACAGACCATGAGGCAGTAAAGTGGAGGTCACCTTGTGTTTGGACCCAGCTGATAAGCTGTAATGTTGTCTTTTATGTGATGCCATGCTCTCCAAGGACCCTCTGCAGCTTACAGCCACTGATCAATACACTAAATCAGACTCATTATGGCACTCATGGGCATGTGTGTATGTGTGTGAGTCTGCTCTACCATGCAGGATTTAATTTTGTGCAGGATTTAGTTTATTGTGTGTATATGAGAATTTTGCATAATATTAGCCAAAGTCTGTGTTTTCTCTGTGTGTGTGTGTGTGGGGGGGGGGTATTGTTCATGCATGCTGATATCTATCTTTAGTCATGTCATTATTTGCTCAGACATTAGCTTGCAGAATATATCAAATTGAAGGCAGTTTAAGGTTGCCACGCTGGATTTGTCTCAGTTGACATTTTAGCTAAATCAGTGCTGTTACCTAATATCATGTGAAATAGGGATTTCCAGGCAAAATGTCATTTGTATAAGCTATTTCATTTCACATTCTTTGATACCATTCTTCAGCTCATAAGCACATTTTAGTTTTAGCCCTCTAAATGTTGAATAAATGGCAATCAGTTGACTCGGAAACGGTAGCAAGCAACTTGACCTTTTCATGGAAAGTGGAAAGTCAATGCTTAGGTAAGATTTTGTTGTGTGTGTGTGTGTGTGTGTGTACGCAGGATCACATGTGAGCTGGAAGAATAGAGTTGATCCCAAAGCCTGTAATAGCTATGTTTTTAATGTTCACCTTCAAAACTCCAGATTACAAGTTGCGCCTACACCTTCCTCTACTATGATTTTCCTAGCCCCCTGTTTCCCATTTTTTTCTGCCCCCTGTTTTTTCATCTGCCTTCGCTGTAATTCATGCATGTCCTCAAAACTCATCACCTCGCTTTCTGGGAATGTCACAGCAATGAAAGCAGGAAAGCTCCTTCAGTCCCATTGTACGTGGTGTATATGTGAGATGCCAGTCTTGAGAGCCATATATATGTGTGAGTGTGTGTGTGTGTGTGTGTGTGTGTGTATATATATGTATATATATATATATATATATGTATATATATATATGTATGTATATATGTATATATATATATATATATATATATATATATACTGTATGTATTTATGTATATATATATATATATATATATATATATATATATATGTACAACATATATATGTAAAAGGAGGGTTCGGCCGATAGTCGAACCTCGGATTGAAGAGGAACAATGCGGATTCCGTCCTGGTCGTGGAACAACGGATCAGATCTTTACTCTTGCAAGGATCTTGGAGGGG
The DNA here is from genome assembly GCA_013375575.1 of Percina caprodes. NCBI lineage: Eukaryota > Metazoa > Chordata > Actinopteri > Perciformes > Percidae > Percina > Percina caprodes. Next base: position 731,971 of record JABXJD010000269.1, on the reverse strand, counting down.
GCCTGGTAGTATGCCCAACCGGTCTACATGTGTTTTGTGGATCTGGAGAAGGCGTATGACCAGGTCCCCCGGGAGATACTGTGGGAGGTGCTGCGGGAGTATGGGGTGAGGGGGTCCCTTCTCAGGGCCATCCAATCCCTGTATGACCAAAGCGAGAGCTGTGTCCGGGTTCTCGGCAGTAAGTCGGACTCGTTCCAGGTGAGGGTTGGCCTCCGCCATGGCTGCGCTTTGTCACCAATCCTGTTTATAATATTTATGGACAGGATATCGAGGCGTAGTCGGGGTGGGGAGGGGTTGCAGTTCGGTGGGCTCAGGATCTCATCGCTGCTTTTTGCAGATGATGTGGTCCTGATGGCATCATCGGCCTGTGACCTTCAGCACTCACTGGATCGGTTTGCAGCTGAGTGTGAAGCGGCTGGGATGAGGATCAGCACCTCTAAATCGGAGGCCATGGTTCTCAGCAGGAAACCGATGGAGTGCTTTCTTTGTGTAGAGAGTGAGTCCTTACCCCAAGTGAAGGAGTTTAAATACCTTGGGGTCTTGTTCGCGAGTGAGGGGACCATGGACCGTGATTACCTGATGTTTTCCAGCTGTCTCCCAGCCCTCTTGTCACCTACCTCTTGTTACCTCGTTCCCCTCTGTATTTAGTCTTTGTGCTTTCCTGAGTCAGATCTTCATTTCTGTTTGGTGTATCTGTGTGTTTAGTCGCCGTTGTCCCTCGATTCCTGTTTGTCTCTTACCTCATTTTGGATTTGTTTGCCTACCTGTTTTGCTGGGCATGTTTTGCTGTTTGCCTACCTGTTTTGCTGGGCTACATATATATATATATATATATATATATATATATATATATATATATATATATATATATATATATATATATATATATGTATGTGTGTGTGCGTTTAGTAACCCCAATTTCACTGCTCTTTTTCAGTAACTATCGTATAAAATCTCAACATACAGCAAAACTAGCATTTAACTGTACTGTGGGGACCTAAGGATTGATCGTAAGTCCCTGATGACTGATATTTTTTATATAGCTCATTGTGTGCTCATCTCACACAACCAGGCACAAAAGACGGTAATTTCTCCTGCCAGCTTGTTTTTATCTCCTCTATTAATGATGAACATAATTCTCCACTATTAGCGCAAGGCAGAGGAGGATTTCCAAATCTGCAGCGAGATATGTTGCTATAAACAATCCTGTGAGAGTATTTCCGGTTTTCTTCATCTTAGGCTTTAGCAGTGATACGTGTAGTTGGAGGAGGTGGAGAAGGTTGTGTGAGAAAAAGGTCGAGGGATTGTGAGCAGGACGGGAAGAAAGGAGGAGAAAGTCTCAGAGTCCGCCAAGCTAAATGAAACAAAAAACAAATCTTTCAATTAATCTGCTTAGCTTTCCTGTGGGCAGATGTTGGAGAGACTCCGACACGGCACAGGTCAGAGAAATAAATAGACAAGGGGAATCAGAACTTCATCGCTGCCCTAAGTTGTTACTTACCACTAACAGACCTCTACATAATCTTGTCTGCCCTTCCAGCCACCTTGTCTAAATCGTTGTTTCTATTTCTTTCTTTTTTTTTTCTATCCACACTAACCATCTGGGTTCTAGGGGGTACAAATAGGTCACCAGCGATGCAAGTAATTCTCAGAGTCTGTCTTTGTGCCCTAGCAATGAACTCATCCTTGACTGCTTACATTTTGTTGACCACTGAGACAACCTGGATCATGACACTTACCAAATAATGATGTACTAAAATATAGGATTCATTATCGCCTGGGATATGATGATTGTAATTATTGGCAGTCCCATACTGGAATTTTGAAGGTAACATAATTTCTCTGTACTTTATTTTCACTAGTAATGTTTTTTCCAGTCCAACGAAGTGCTACATTTGTATGCCCACCACTTAAAGCAAGGTGCTCATGGTGTATAAGAATACAACACTTTTGTTAAGGTTAGGGAGAGATTATGGTTTTGGATAAATATTGAAAAAGATGTAGCATGTTGATATGGGCTTTTTGAGACTAGTTTTTAAAAGGGGAAAGATTCACCAACCCTGATATGGCGGACAATTTTGGAGCTGGAATAAAAAAGACCTTGTCTATATGGATTGTGTACCGATTTTACATTTGACTATGCAAAGGTACTCACACGGATGCTTTCCTAAACAAATAACTTTATTAAAGAATATTTAACAATGTAACACATGATATATTGTCAACCAATTCTAGAAATGAACACTGAGAAAATAAAGACGAAATAAAACTAAAAAGCTCATAAACATCATCAGTCAATCAGTCATTTGCTGACCATTAAAATAAAGAATAAATACAAATGAAAGAAATAGCTTAACGACATTCCCGAGCATCGTTTTCTGCATTATATGTTCTTTAAAAAACGTTTTTATAATGTATGTGATAGACCAATATCAGCTGATAATATCGGCCAACTGATCTATCTGGCTAGTTCTAGTAAACACGTACTGTCATTGTTGACTTTTCCAATATTTAGCAAACATGATGATCTTTCCCTCACTTTAATCAAGTGCTTAGATCTGCCTGATCAAACTTAAGTTGCAAGAGCAGAAAGGCAAAAAACGAATAAGTCAACATCACATTGTGCAGTTTTGCAGATACGTACATTGTTTCCTTACCATGTGGTTAAAGCTTTAGTGCGTAACTTTTTTATATTAACAAACGTCCGTTACATTCAAGCCATTGCCAAATTAGTTGCTACAAAACCAGTTAAGACTATCAGCTCCAAACAACTCTCTCTGTATTTCTCAGTGTGGCTATGTTCTGAAGATTGTGGCGTCCAGAAGCTTGAGTTAAGATAATTACCTATTTTGAAAAGGCCATGTTTTTTTTAATCTTCCGTGTCCTCTTTTGCTACTAGCAACTGCATTGAGGAGGGGCGGGGCTGTGTGTGCAATCACAGAAGGCTTATATCATGTGGGTGTACTGACAGTGTTGTTGACATTATTTAGAATTCCTCATGGGGGAGACAGAAACTACGCATTATAGCTTTAAGAGAACATAATAGGGGCAGCATTACGTTCCTTTTAAATCTTATTTGTTGACGTAAATTTTTCAACATGTACACAAAAGTAATTTAGGAGAGACGGTTGGTATTTGAGTTTCTCTCAGTATTGCCCAGTGCTAATTCACTGGTTATTTTGTCTTAAATGACTCAATCACAATAAAATGACATATACAATGAAAGGAGATTTCATTTATCGACCACCCCTATTATGCAAAGATGATACCATATGAAAGAAATGCACCTTTCCTCTGTCTCCTCCCATGTGTCATGCTATCACACATCTTTATTTTTTTATTTTGATTGTAATTGTGCATTTATAGCTTGGTTTATTTTTTCTTATAAAAGAGAAATGTGAACTTAGCCTTTTTTATAATGGCAGAGGGACATCAGATAGGGAGGATGACAGGAGGGAGAAGTGGTGTGAAGGGAGGTAAAAACAGTAGACATCAAACATGTTCAGTGAACATATAGAATATTAAAATGTTGAGGGACTGCACAAATAGCCTGTTATTTACTTAAATGGGTATTGTGAATTATAGTAATTGAGTTTTTTTAACCAATAAGCTCCATTTTGTTTCAGAGAATCTATCTGCACACCACAGTTGATATTCCCATTTGTGAAATATGTTCATCTCCCAATCCCAAATAACACGGTGCAGTGAGCTACACAAACACGGTTGCTTTTGCTCAATCGAGCACAAATGGGTTTATACCTCAGTCTACAGTCAAAGATTTGAGTTATTCTTTCATAAGCAATAATTTGTGATAGGTGTATGAAATGGCTTTTCCTCAGGTATATATCTGCTGAGAGCTCACGGCGTATAGATTAAACTCTTTCTGACTACACTGGAGAAATACTTCCTGTGTGACATTGGTATCTCTTCTGCTGGAAATATTTGTAGATCTATTTTCATGGAGAGAAAACTATATGGGAGCGTGAAAAGAGTGTCTTGAGTAGAAAGAGAGAGATAGAGAAAGCCTGTATTTTTCCTCCTAATTGCAAATGGAAATGATTGATTTGGCTATTATATCTTGTAGGAAACAAAATTATGTTTTTCTGCCCCAGACTGTGGAAAAATCTCCGTTTATAGTTTCCATTAACATTGTCTAGTTTCAGCCAGCCTGTGTGCTGCATTCTCATTGTGGATCATTATATGGATTCGAGAAAATCTCAGTGTACATAAATCTTCAATCAAGGCTTTCCTGTCTGCCTCACAATGTAATCTTGAATCAAGTTAGTCAACCATAAACAAACTTCATCTCATGGCACCGTTATTCTTTTTTATTCTCACTTAATTTTTATGTGAAATCTCTGGTGGAAAATTTTATGTGAAAATGCAACTTTGTTATTTTTATTACAAATGCCCACATTCTAGACTAAAGTCATCAACATAAAGTGAAGCATATGCTCAACCATCACTATATGTTTTTGTCAATTCTTAATGAAAATGTGTTATTTAAAAACAATTCAAATAAAACACAAAGTTCAACAACACCCCAACACACACTGCACACTGTTTTCAAAACATCCCTGCCAAGGAATAGTGCCAATAGAAGCATAGTATAAGCCACCTGAGGCTGTTGGGAAGTTTTAAATGTGTTTAATATTTTTACCTGATAATGGTGTTATCAGGTGAGTTACAGTGTTACAAAGTGAAAACTATTCACCCTAAGGGGGAGATGAATGTCTGTACAAGATGTCGAAACACTTCAGTCTGGATCAAAGTACTGGGTAGGCCGACCGACCAACACGGCTATCCCTAGAGCCATGCAGCGTTGAGCTGTGCTAGCTGCACTTCCTCAAATTCTAGTTGCCCCGCCTACCTATTTATCAGCTAGCAACATCTGGTCCCTCTGCTCTGTGGGTAGTCATGTTGTGCTTGCTATCACTATAGCTTGCAGCCTTATTAGCACCAATAAATTTGTTCCTGACACTAATTATAGCTTCACAGTAAGCAGTGCAGCGGCCTATACAAATGAAAGGCAGCAATCTCCCCATCACCAAGGCCTTTTTGTAAGCACGAACAGTGACAGGTGTGGGGGAAGAAGTAAAAAAAACAATAGATTCTCTTCAGGCTGCTGGGTTAAAGGTCGCATCTTTGAAGAAAGGAAAAGGAGGAGTAAAGATGGGAACAGAAGCGAGGTCATCCGGAGGAAATGTCTTTTTGTCTTAATAGAGGATTGAATGAAGTCAAGAGGAGGTTCCCTGGGACTTAGTGCATGGCTATATTAGGAAAACTGGATACAGCGTTCGGCGGAAACCCCTGTACATTCCAATGAGACTGCTCAAAAGCACATAAAGCAATAATGGAGCTCAGATCTTCCGTGTTGACTGGGCATGCGCATTAGCAACAGTTTGTGTAGCAACATGCTCGTTCATGAGCTTCTCTCTCTTGTGTCTCTTACAAGTTAAATTCAAGCTAGTTCGTTGGTATACATGGTGAACTCATGAACTTGCCGTTTCATTGTCTAAAACGTTCAACGTGTTTTTGTTGTTCCTGGCCATTTACATGCTTTTCTAAAACTCCAAAAGATGGATGCATTTAGACAATCAAGGAGATGTAATCATTATGTCGTGCTACTAGCTAGCTACAAGATAGTGCTAGCTACTAAGGTTACTACACCCATGGCTTCCTATCTCATGCACGTTACAGGCTTTACAACATACAGCCCTATTATGTCTGTAATAACGTTATGTATATAACATATAGCTATGTTAGCTGTGTTACTGTTCTCTTAAGACATCCATGCTAGCTACCACTGATGCTAGCTACTAGACGATAGCCCCGGCAGTTTGGGAAAATGCTAATGACGTTACATCCACGTAACAGACTTTACAGCGTACATCCATAAATCCCTTGAATGTATTAATAGAACACATGGTAAATTACAACAATTAGCTATATCCATAATTACAGCTCGGGAGGACCGTCATATGAGTGTGCTCAGTGCAGGTCTGACTTTCATCATGCCTAGTTAAATATCTCTGGATTGGGCTACTAGTGAATGTTAAAAATGTTAAAAGCGTGACATTTTAAACAAGGACCTGTAAGTGTTTGGGCTGGTATGTTGCAAAAAAATTCTGCTGAAATATAGAAGTTTTTTTTGCAATGCACAGTCTATTTGAAAAGTCTTTCTGGGCCATGGGGTGCAGTTCCACCCTGATCCGCTAAGCCCATGGTGGCTTTAAGACATGACTTCCTCTGGGCTTGCCTTAGTGCTCCATGCATCACTGATGATGACAGAGGTGAGGCTTTCATAACCAACAGTAACAGCTCACCATAATGGTTTCCATTGCTGTTGTGTGAGAACAGCCTGCTTTTCCCGTTACAGGTTTTAATTCCAGTCTATATAGGTCTATCCCCATGTGAAATGAAAGTTTGCTCAGTACATCCCAAGGAGCAGTGATGCCCTGTGACCATGCAAGTATCTAATAATCTAAAAATGGAACAGTTCCCCTGATGTCAAGTTACTCTCAACTTTCCAAACATCCACTGTGAAGGCTTATGGTGGCTAAATATTAGCATGGGTTATGGGCTCACTCACAGGACTTACTACTTTAGAGAAGTCAGGATGCATCTGATGATGAGGAAAGTCTGTAGGCGGCCCCACCAACGCTGCTGCAGATCAGTGGAGAGAGCAGCAGGCAGGAGGTGCTCTGCAGTATACACACATATACAGATACTAACTTGTGCTCCTACACTCTATTGCTCTGAAGAGAAAACAGTGAAAGACAGAGGGATGAGCCTGTGCGTGCGTGCGTGCGTGCGTGCGTGCGTGCGTGCGTGCGTGCGTGCGTGCGTGCGTGCGTGCGTGCGTGCGTGCGTGCGTGCGTGCGTGCGTGCGTGCGTGCTGGGAATTGTAGATCATAAAGTAGATAGCAGGGATTGTGCTTGTTTCTGGTCAGGGATCATAAGCTAGGCTACATGATGCCTGGAGCATACTTTAAGCAGCTGGGAGTACAGTCACTCTTTCAGGATGGCCAGCATGCTCGGTCTGGCCTCTTATTTACAGCTGAGGTTGTTTTAATGTCACACAAGGGTTGTCATGGTTTGTTTGAGCTGACTTTGTTGTATTTTATGTGCCAAATGGGTTGGATTTTGTCACAAAGGCACCTAGCACCAGCTGGAGTTGCAGAAAGTTCCTGGAAAATATTTTTATGTCAGTTTAAAATTACATTTCTGCAACATCTGGCACATCTGAATAGTGCTGATGTCGTAAATGCCAACCTTCAGGCAGTCCAAGCAGGGTAAAACAAACATTAGAAATTATTTGGAAAGGATTTTTATCCAAGGTCCACTGGACGTACACACTGTACTTGAAACTTGGCTTGACTGACAGCGATACTCAGAAGCACCAAATATGGCGTGGATGCGGCACAGACTCTTGGGGAGATTCTGTGGTCCTCCCACATGTACTCCCATCTGCAGTATTTTGTGGTAACGTGTGACTCACCTCTCCTTCCAACCATCACATGCACGCACACACACACACACACACACACACACACACACACACACACACACACACACACACACACACACACACCACACAAGCATCAAGTCTATCACACCTGCTGCAGATCTCTCATTAGCAGTTATTTGGTCACTCCCTGGAAGTTGCAAAGGAAATTAATCTGAAATGAGAGACTGGGGACATTTGCTTCAAAAGTACAGTCTATTTGTGTCAGGAAGTGGGAGTCACCAAGGATATCTTTATTCATTTACTCAGAGAGTTGTGCTACTTTTCTTTTATCTTAAATCTTTCTTAGATTAACTCACGTGACACACCCCTACCTCTCAGGATTTCTACCTCCAGAAGCATTCAAGAGTTTAGATAGGACTTTTCTCTCTCTGTGGATTGTTTTCATACTTCATCCATAAATATGCACACTGTCTCATAATCACCCGCACCTTCCTGAAAAATAAATTAAATGTGAATGTCTTGATTGCAATTCTACAGTAAACAAACAACTAATGGTCAGTCTTTGTTAGTTTCTCGACCACCTCCCTTTGGGATCCTTGAAAAGGCATTGAACATTTGCAACTTTTTAAAATAGCCTACGTGCCCAAAGTGCTGATTCAGAACCGGCAGATCCAAATAAAGATAGAGCCAGTCGAGGGTATTTGTAACATTTCCTTGCGGGAATATCAGCATTGTATCATGTCTGTGTATCCATTAAGGCCAAAGTAATTGCACACCTGGGAGATATACAGACAAAGTCAACTAATACTTGAGAGAGATTAATTATTTTGCTTGTCCAACTCAATTGGAATTGGTAAGTTGTCTCTGATAATCAGTTTCTGATCCTCTGAAGGTCCTAATTAGAAATAAACTAGCAAGAAGAAATTAATGTTTAGCATATTTATGGTGTGTTTTCTGCAACCCCTTTCACCCTTAAGTCATCCACATGTTCGACTGTATGTTCTCTGGCTTGCCTCACTTCCCGGCGTAGTCACACCTTGGCCTGCGCGATTAATCGCTGTAAAATCGCGATCTCGATTCACCCTGTTCACGATTACATTTTTAAATAACTTTGAATTTAATTTAAAAAGTGACTTTGATTCTTTTTTAATTTTACAGTCGCTATTACTTTCTTTCTGTGAGTTTTAAACAGACTGTATGAAAGGTTTTAAAGTGCTCCCAAGTGCTGCAATGCTCTCCCTTCTCTTCATTGAAGCCTCTATGTTAAAAAAAAACAAAGTTTGGTTCAGCCTATTTGATTTGTTTTGTCATGGTCTATGTGTGCAATAAACATTATCCTGATATCAATTCTAAGCTAAAAAATCGTGATTCCTAGTTTTCCCAGAATCGTGCAGGCCTATTCACATGTCATCAAAGAATATTGCTTGTTTAACCAGCAGCATACAGCCATACACATCAGTGCAATGCAGCATATGAGTGGGGCCACTTATTATGATCAATTTCTGCCTTGTTGGTGTTCATAAACTTTACTATGTCACATACTGTCATTAGGGGGTTTGCTTGTCAGGCAGGATTGTTCTTAAGCCTCCTCCAGATTGCTCCTGCAACTTGTCTCTTTTCTTGTCCAGAACAGAGACAGAAAAGAAAACAAAGACGGTGTCACACTGTGTTGATTCTTCATCCTGTCTTCATCCTGTAATGATGTGTTAGGCGTAAGAAACTGCTGTTAGTAGTTAGGCTGAAATGAGGAGATACATTTAGAGGAAACGTGGGAGGAGGAGAGGTAAAAGGGAAGGAGACATCCCTCAGAATTAAGAGTAGGATATTAATTACATGACACTCAAAACATTACTGTATTAAGCAATAATGACCATTATGTAGTTCAGTAAAAAGAAAGAGCAGGAAAGCGGAGGTGAAATGGCATATAGTGCCTTCTTTCTTGCCAGATCCTGGAGTTCACGTTCTGTCACAAACTGGCATTTAGTGTTCCCCTTTAATCCTAATCTAGTTGTGTATACTAATTTTCTTCAACCCTTCCTATTAGCACATTTCCAAAGAATAAAGAACACACTTAGAAGACACAGCATAGCTTACCAGCCACCAGTAGTATGCAGCTAAAACACTTTTTCAGACGCAATGGCCACTGCGAGAGTCAGAGATGACAGAAACAACAGAACTGGAAAGCAGTGTAGCAACATTTTGGCCTCCACCGTGAGTTATGTGAACAAACAGTGAATGGTAAAGGTGCACCTCGTTAAATCTGAGATACTCAAACAAATATAGTTTTTTTTTAAGTGTTTAAATCGAAAACCTGAATCAAATTGTGAATTTGGAGATTCGTGACACCGCTATTTATTTGCCGTAACCACAATCTCTCACTAACCTTGACCATACCGTAGTTGGCAGAAATCTTTGTATGTTGTTCAGGGGTCTTATATTTTCTGTTCTATTTTTCTGTTTCCAGCTAGTGTCAAGACAGACAGAGTTCCGTAAAAGACAGAGCGGTTGTAACAGGACATTTAAATGAGAAAGTGAGGGGATAGTTTGAGAGAAATGCAGTATGGCATGCAATGTAATCTTGGTGCCAAGGTTAAAGCCACTGTTGTTCATGTGGCAACTGTTCTTAGACCCTTAGTGACATCAGAGTGGGGTCTTCTGTCCCAAAGCCTAATTTAGCAACGTAAACTGGCAGCCATCAGATCCACTGTTCCTGTTTGTCAAACAGAATCTTCTGATGCCAGCAATGACATAATCATTCAGATACACAGGAAAGCTTTTTAAACCAGAGACATGCACACTCACACACACACACACACACACACACACACACACACACACACACACAAATGTACACATGCACACAGGCATTCAGTATCCCTACAGGAATATCATCTTTACATGCAACAAGTGCAGTCAATGTTATTTCTGTTACTCTGGTGTCATGTCACAGCCCAGGCAGGATTTCTTCTTCACCGGAGAAAAAAGGCGGTGAAGACGCAAACTGGAAGAAACAAAGAAATTATGTTTTCGCTTTGCAAGACAGTCATCATAAAGAGGGATTTAACTAGGATTTATGGAAGGAAAGGAAATTGGACACCTTAGACCACTAATCCCTGTGGTACACTGAAGTTTTCATACTGAATTCCTTTATTCTAAACACACACCTCACAGTTTATACAACCACATTTTCCTACTAACCAATCCCCATTAATTCTGATGAGAATTTCAGATGGGCTTTTCAGAGTAAAAGCTGCATGCTGGGAGGCCTTGTGACTGGACTTAATGAAAAAGAATTAATGTTTGACATTGATTGTGGGAGTTTCTGAGAGTACGTTGTGTTTCATTGGACCATTCTGTTACCTTATATTTTATATTTTAACTGGAGCGCGAGGCTGAACAGTAAGGGGAGATCAACACAGGATGTAAGAGCCTTCTAACGCTGCTCATTATTACTGATTGCTAATGGGCCAGTCACTAAGATCTGCATAATATACTATAAGCAATTATTGCAATTTACAAGCATACCTTAACACAATAGCAGATATATATACCCTTGTACTATTCTAACTTAGACAATTATGATCCTGTTGATACTGTTTATTTTGCTCTCTCTTACCATACTTTTAAGTATTGTGCAGTCAAGTCACATTTAAAGAGTATTAGATCCTATAACAAATATCCTGGGACAATATATTTCATAAATTGGGTGTGTCTCTTCTGGTCTCACTTTTCCTATTATTTTACTGACAGTAATTTTAGAGTTATTATACTATGCCGGGGATCTTCAACAGGGAGTCTGGGACTCCTAGGGGGACTTCAGAGTCACTGCATGGGGGCCTCCAAATTATTGTTAACTTTTGAAAAAAATTCAAAAAATTCAAAAGTCTTAACATGTTTTCAACATATTATTAGCAAACATAAATCCACACTGATGATAGGCTTACTGGCCTATAGGTAATGTAGTCATTAAGATAACCATCCACAGATACAGTTCATCCCAAAGGATTGACTGTTCCACATGTGTCTTTAACATATAATATAACATAAAATATGATTTATACAATTATGCCAACAATTTTTAGAATAGCTTAGTATTTTGCAAAAAAAGATATCTATAAACACTTTGGGCTGCCCTAAAAGTTATTGTAGGACCAGATCAATAGGCAACTTAATTTTATACAATATATGTATTAGGGGGTCTGTGATCTCTCTCTCTTTCAGTTAAGGGTTCCTTGGCTTAAAAAATGTTGAATAGTACTATGCTATTTCTTACTATGAAATTTATTCAACCTAGTAAGCCAAGGGCAGAAGTTTTCACTCATTATATTGTTGTGTTTGTTTGTGCGTGTGTGTGCGTGCGTGCGCGCGTGCGTGTGGGCGTGAGTGTGTGGGAGTTAGAGCTGCTGTTTCCTAAGACTTGCCACAAGTGTACCAATTGTGTTAACTTGTGGAAAGTGGTCATGTTTGTTTGCCCAGCAAAGAATTGCTATGTGAGGTGTTAGCAAGTATCACTATCAGGGTGAGACGGAGGCAATTTATGCTCTTGTATCCTGGCTTAAATTATGTAGAGGAAGAGCTCCCCTGCCGTTTGGGGGGATAACTATAATACATTGTTTACTTGCCGTTACAAAGCTTAGGCAAAGTATCGAAAAAATAATAGGAAAAGTGAGAGCAGAAGAGACACAGCCAATTATTTTGACTTCAAGTTTCTCCAACTTTTACAGTGTGAAGTGTGGTCTAACTGTTACATTCTTTCTATTTTCTGGGACAAAAAAGTGGAAAATAAAAGTTGAAAAACCAGAACGCCAATTACTGCAATACTGAAAGTTTTGGAACAATTACTAATTAGTTCTCAACTTTTTCAAGACCTGAAGCCACAGTTAAAAATTATACATACCAGAGTTCATTAAACTTAATAATTAAACTTTTCATGAAAACACAAAGATTTCTTTTACACCCTTCACTCACAACAACAAAATACGGCAAATATATTTTAAAATATGCTGTGTAGCTCTTACATCAGAAACCAACAAGCATTGGTTTTTGACGTGAATAAGACAACAGCTGCAAAATCGAATGCTTATCGCAGAAATGTACCTGCTATATAAATCGAATAACTTACATTACTGTTTTAAATGGACATGTATTTAAAAGATGCTTACAGATTTTAAAGGCAAGGATAAGGTCACTGGAGAAGGTTTCTATTTTACAACCTCTATGCAAGCTAAAGAAGAAATGCTCCTGCCTGTTTCTTAATCAAGATTCAATTTACTTCTGATCCCACATTAACCTGATCCCACATTAAAGTGTTTTCTTTCTGTGGTACATGGGAATTGTTAGGCTTTTAAAAATGTGATAGTTCCCTACAAGGCAGCAGTGTTTGCTTTTTATTGGTCTATGTAATAAGAGTGATTAACAGACTCTGGCAGTGCATTTACCTCAACAAAATATATTATCATCTTACCAGAGATTTGTGGTTGCCATCTTTTAATCAGCAGAACGTCTTAACTAAAAGCAGTAATACAGACTTGAAAGAACTGCTGATTCACATAATTTAGAGAGGATTTCAAGCGATTCTATAGCAAGAAAGAGGATGTCTTCTGTAACACTGATGATCTGGAAGTGTCATTATGATTCCTGGTTGCATGAGGTTCTCAGGAGATGGCTGGCAGCATTAGAAGTAGCTTGTGTAGAGCTCATGTTCAACTCATTTTTGCACCATCAGCCACCAACAGTATTGTCTCTTCTCTGCCAATCTCTATCCTTTCTATTAAGTGTAATCCTAATCTACTGTCCTGAACTGTACGAATGGTATATGCTGAGTTAATATCATCTTGTCAACACCACTGATCTACTTCACAGTCCATTAATGTAGCACAGGAGTTCCTTCAGTAATAGGATTCCACATCCAAGAATGTCAGTGTGTAACGGTTTCATTGTTTTTTCCCTCTTCAATGGATTTTGATATGCACAACATGCCACCTACCTTCTACTGAGTCTGCCCAGCAGCATAAGCACTGATTATTTGTGTGTGTGTGTGTGTGTGTGTGTGTGTGTGTGTGTGTGTGTGTGTATATATATATATATATATATGCATTCTATCGTCTTGTAACATTTACCACATGTGGTGCAGTAACAAAGACAATTGGTTGTAATATTTATTTTGGTTAATTTTTTAAGGTTCTATTTGATTTGCCACAGTTTTGTTTGGGATTTGGTGTCATTCAGCACATTCAGCAGTGCAGATGCTTGCCAACATGTGGACTTAAATGGATCTTCTGCATGAAGGGCAGCATCTCTTCTTCAGGGGCGGCTGTGGCTCAGTGGTATTGGAAGGTTGGTGGTTCAATCCCTGGCCCTGTAGTCCCATGTCAAAGTGTCCTGGACAAGACACTGAACCCCGAGTTGCCCCCAATGCTGTGTCATCGGAGTGTGAATGTGTGTGAGTGTTTATCTGTTAAACAGGTGGCACCTTGTATGGCAGCCTCGGCTACAGTGTATGAATGTGTGTGAATTGTGAATGGCTCCTGTATGATGTAAAAGCGCTTTGAGTAGTTGTTAAGACTAGAAAAGCACATTTACATTCCATCTACATCTTCTAACTAACCATGTTTACATTTTTTACGTGATCTGACTTATCCAAGCGGATCAGCCCCAAAGCATCATAACTATATTATTATCAGCTTTAGTTCAGTTTAGTTTATTTGAGAAAAAACTATGCATATTCAAAAGTAAACATAATAACAAATGCCAGATTTAGCCAAGAGGCTATTTTTCATCTAATCTGGCTATCACCAGGCCAAGCTCAATATATTTGAGATTGAGCATCGGTCTGGGTAGTCTGCTCTCTATTTTTCTGCACATGAGACAGTGACCAACAGGCATAGTTCAAATGACTCTGTACGCAGTTGGAAAGTCCTTCAACCAATCAGACCAACGATCCGGGTGACGTAGAAGCGACAGTTGCATAAATGGGTTTGCTGCGCTTTGGTGGCGTTCTGTGGCCGCTATGTTGAATGTAAACAAGAAGCTGCTTGGTTGCTTCTCTATCGTCATCATGTTAAACCCGCCAATAGCGCGCCAGGTAGGTGAGCCAGTTTGTGATTGGTTCCCGCAAAATTGTGAACTGAAGCAGGAGAACATGCAGGTTTCCAGAATGAGCTGCAGGGCAAAAATCAAATCAGAGTGGGTGGGGTTCACCCAGTCTATTGTTCATTTGTTGCCCCTGGCCAAGGTGTTACAAAAGACTTCCTAAAATGCATCAAATCAAAAAACCAAAACAGTTCATGCAATTTAAAGATTGGAAAAGGACACACAGTTGTTAAATGCAGTAGAAGTAGTGACATACAGTATACATACAGTATATACATGTAGAATAACATTGCAAACAGGCAGTTCAGTGCTGACATGTATTAGTCATGCATTTTTTTTTATTGGTTACTGAAAGATCTACAAGTGTTTAGTTGTCTGTTGTTAATTTAACTGATGTGACTGTGTGTGTGTGTGTGTGTGTGTGTGTGTGTGTGTGTGTGTGTGTATATTTACAGTAAATATATATGTGTATATATATATATATATATATATATATATATATATATATATATATATATATATATATATATATACTATACAGTACTCTCACCTCTCACTCTCCTTAAACAGACACTGACATCACTCACTTAAGGCACCCTGCTATTCTCGCTTTAACTTACGCTACTCTCAACCAGGGGGTTGCACTCCTACTCAAGTGTTGAGAATTCACTGTCTGTCTGTTAGTGTGACAGCACCTTTCAATTCGACTCTGCCCCCTGCAGGGACCTGTGGTTTTGGGTGTGGACTCTTCAGGGGAATTCATACCATTCAATCTGAGGATGGTTTGGGATAATTGTAATAGGATTTGAAGTCTATATTTAGTAAGGGTGTAAAGAGGGTTGTAAGTAGTTACTCACTCTTTCCCTCACGTGAGAGGTAATAGACAAATAATCTGATTGCACAGATATCTTTTCACTTTCAGCCGCTATCCCCCACCTGCATGGAAAAACTCTTGGTGTTTGCGGAAATGTTGCGGTGGCTTATCTTCTTATACACACAGATTTCTTAATCCTATTCCTGCTTTGACTCAGCTGTGCTAATTACCTGATTTGACTGGGCCATGAGCTGGATGGCCACGCTGACTCACATCACATTGAAATGTTTGCTAACATACTGTAAGTGACAGACACAGAAAACATTTCACACAAATCACTTCTCAGAGTCAAACATGTTTTATGAAACTATGAAATTACTGAAAGTAATTATGGTATAGACATTTATGATTGCGAAAGGATAATGCCCTGACTTTTCTTAAACGTCAGCACGAGACTGACGTTTGTAGTTTTCTAGTGAAATAGCATGACAATTGGATGGATTGCCATGCACTTTTGGTTCAGACACTTGTGTTCCCCTCAGGATGAATTGCCATATCTCTTGTAATCCCTTCCTCAACAGGTCATACTTTAATTTGTTCAATACTTTGGTTTATGACCAAAAAGCTGCAAACATAATGACATTCCCATCAGTAAAGCATTGTAAAACACTATACTAATATATTATACTGGTAAACCTGTAAAATATTAGCTGTTAAACATCAACATGTTAGCATTGTCAATGTGAGCATGTTAGCATGCTGACATTAGCATTTTGCTCAAAGCACAGCTGTGCCTATACAGCCTCACATTGCACGGAGCTATAAAGTCTTGTTATAACATATTCACCTAATTCCTCATGTGATTTTTAGAATATCTGTTCAATGTGAACATACTGACTATTGCATGCAGTCGTGTGTGTGTGTGTGTGTCTGTGTGTGTGTGTGTGTGTGTGTCTGTGCGTGTGCGTGTGCCTGTGCGTGTGTGTGCCTGTGTGAATTGTAATTGTGTCCTCATTTAGCTAGATTAATCAAAGGAAATCTCCCGTGAAGAATGGGGGCGTCTCAATCTGGCCTTCTCAAGGACAGGCAGCCTGTCAATAATACCCGAGCCTCCACCCCGACCTGCACACAATGCTCCCACCCGCTCAGATGTACACACATGTACACACACACACACACACACACACACACACACACACATGGGCATATCTCTTTCTAACCCCATGGAAACAGTAACCCAGTGCCGCTCCCAAGCCTGGTGATCATCACTCTCATTTGCAGGGGAACAAAGGCTGTGAAATTTGGTCTGTTATTACAGCTCCCTTATCAGCGCTCCCTGCTTGCCTCCGCCATGAAGCGGCACTTAGCTCAATTGCTCATTCATGGACATTTTTTTTTGCCAAAGTCACATTTCTATTGTGGTCTGTTGGCTGTTCTTTTGTAGGTGACGACCACTGAGTATGATCCAGCATGAGTCATCACTAAAGTAAACATTATGGCACATTGCGATGGAGAGAGCAGCATGTTGTCTTCTGTGTAAGGGGTTGCCCCAACTAAGATGATCACTGAAATCCCTTGGCTGATCCATGCAAGTTTCAGGAGCAAAATAAGATATCTATATCTTGATGGGCACAACATTTCTTGTAATGTTACAGTTTTTCCTGTGATGACGGCCGCTTTCAGCTATAAGAATAGGGGATTCCATTTACAAGTTTCTATGGTTACAGAGACAAGCGTCAACATGTTGTTTACACCATGGTTGCCAAGCCTCTCTTTCAGACGACAGTATCAAGGTGTTGTTTGGTAATTCAGAAGAGGACCAAACTGAAAGTGGTATAAAATAGGATTTAGGAATACCATGTTGGGGCAGGATTGGAAGCATCATTACAGGTTCTGAAATATCATTTCCTATGTAGCGTGATGACAGTTTCATCAAAAAAGAGGTTATACTGTATGTCTATTTCTTAATTAGTTCTTGTTTGTTGGCTTTGCTGTCTGGTGTTTGACTCTTCATTTACTTATTCACTTACAGAGTTGCTCTTGTGAATGCCTTGTTTCTCCTGTTGTGTCCATCTCACTCATGCATATTCATGTACACATCATCTGAGTGAATCTCATTAGAAAGGAAACATTTTTGTTGTGTTTCTTGTAGTAAACATAGTTTGGGTTCATATTCACCCCAGTTCCCCATAGAGGAAAGACAGAAAAGATATTCAGAAACATCAGGGAATGCAAAAAAATGTAAAAGTGTGTGTGCATACTTGTGTGTCGGTGATTTTGTGTTTGGATGGTGTTTGTGTGAGTGAAGTAATAAAGACATGGTGATGGAGGCACAGGACTGTCCTTGGAAGCAAAGATGAATAACAATAAGTCAGCAAAGCCACATTGGACAGTTTTGCACTGCAAGAGCACAACTTGAAAGAGACTTTGTAAGATTGACACAATGTGCACATAGATGAAGCCAGCAGTAGTTGTTGGGGGTAGATGCTGGATTCAGATGTGGTGGGGAATATAAATGAAGGGCAGTACCATTCAGGGCTCAGAGTTGTGCTTTATTCTTTATACTTGATTAGGATTAGCTGAGTCTTCAGTGACCATTAGTCTTCTTGCAAACCCAAATGAGACAAAGACAAAGAAGGAAACAAGGGATTTATTCAACTCCTCCTTTGGGCATCAAAACTCAGGAGCTTTAAACCAGAGTTTTCTCTCTACTTAGAACTGACCTCCCTGCAAAAAATGGAAAGAAAATCAACAAATCACAAAGTTACAAAAAGACATTTTCACTAGTTGAATTCGGCGCCACAGGGAGGAAGACCTCCCACTTGTGGGTGTACTGTTTGTCCAGCTTTTACTAAACTACAGCCCAACTGTAATAATGTATCTGAAGTCAGTTACAGCTCAGTGGGTGACCAGTGGAGTAATACTTCCATATATTGTGGCTCTTTTCACTCTGTGACAACTTTAATGTTCCTACTTGAAACCTTTTTGAACAAAAGTTTCCCCTAAACTGCAAATGTTATCTCATGTTGTTGAAATTCATGATGGCAGTCATCGTGGCTGACAGTTTTTGCTTTGCATTCCAATGCGCCAGGTAACCTCACTTTACCCTGAAATCTGTCAGTGTTGTCTTGCTGCTCAAAGGGCTTCTGCGGATCACTCAGCTGAATGGTAAAGGCTCTGTGCTTGACGGTGTGCTTTGGAAAGATAGAAAGAATTGAGGATATTTTACAAACATTTGAGCTGTGTGCGTGTGCGTGTGCGTGCGTGCGTGTGCGTGCGTGTTTTTCCTGTGAGGTTTTCCCCGTCTTACTGACAGAAAAGCGCCCCAGAGAGGTGACAGAAGAGTAATTCTTATTGTGATAGGCTACGTTTTTGGAAAGCACACACACACGCCTCTAACATCAGCCTCCAAGCTCAGATGGATGATGTTATCGCGAGACTAAGGGGTAGAAGAACTTGTAAGAGCTCTTTCCCATGTTGTTGTCTGCATACGTACAGGCGAAGCTCTGGAGCAGCCAAGCACCCAGTGAGTTGCTGCACTCACAGCATCATAAATATTAACTGTTACAGGGTTTGGACTGCGTGTTTGTTTCTCCTTTCTTCCACTAGTCTGTTGCTCAAGAAAGTGTGGGGCATGGCTGGGTGATTAACACAGGGATTGCTACTCAAGCACAGGGCCTATCACACTTAGTGGTAATTACACTTAGCGCTGTTGACTGCTCTCTCTCTGGCGCTCTCTCTCTCTCTGTCCCATGGAAAGGCATACGCCCCTGCGGGAACACAGAGATGCTCAGCTGAAAATTACTCAAAACTTAAGAAAGTTATCTTTTATGATTATGTTGTTATCCTTTGGTATTGTGGCTTTTTAAAATATTAATGTTGTGCGCATGCAGACATAGTACAATGAGCATGTGTTTAATTTGGTGTATAATTTGAACATATATGCATACTGGAAGAGCCTGTGTGTGTGTGTGTGTGTGTGTGTGTGTGTGTGTGTGTGTGTGTGTGTGTGTGTGTGTGTGCGTGTGCGTGTGCGTGTGTGTGCTGTGGAGGGTACTGGCTGTATCTGCCCTTCTGTTCTCTTCTCTCGCAGGGGAAAGTCAGAGTTATATAGGTTAATAATGCTGTCAAGCCATAAGGGCCAGAGGCTTGTTCTCCCTAGAAACACACACATACCATGCAGTACACACTCAGAAACATATGCACATGGCAGGGAAAGGACATGGGGGAAGGGCACATAGATCCTCAGAAAGATGTATTGTAATGGTAAGACATCACCAAAGCAATTACACAGTACAAAGTAATGTTAACAAAAGACAAAGGCGTAGGAACAAGCACACCTTCCACTTGCTCCCATATCTTTGTAATTTTGACAGTGTTAATAGGAAATATAGCTTTGTGTCTAGGGCTGCACGATTATGACCAAAATGATAATCACGATTATTTTGATCAATATTGTGATCACGATTATTCTCACGATTATTTGTTGATTTTAACCAAAACAAATGTTATTGTCACATAGGCTATTTATAACTGCTTTCACATCCATATTGTGCTACATTCTTCTTATGTTGAAGTTGTATGTTGTTTAGACATACAGCTGCAACACATGTAAATGAAAATTAGCTATCTGAAATAAATAACCTAGGATTTTTTTTAAATGTATCTCTGAGAAAGCTCCTTGTTTTTAACAATAACTGATTAAAGAACTATGGAGAGAGAGGGAGTGCGATGGACGTTTATGCTACTCACAGGGTGACGGCTGGTTCACAATGAATGGGTCCATCACGAGTCGAATGGCGGGTCAGCGGAGTTGCACACATTGTGTATATGAAATGTCTGTACCGTCACTGCTCTCCATTTTTAATCATTTTAAAAACTATGATATTCTGGCCATGGGTCACATCTCTTGCAGGTCCAGCAGGCTCCGTCTCACACGCTGTTACTCTACAAACTGAAGTTAGTGGCATTCAATAACTTCTTCAGTGTTTTTCGCCGTGGCCGCCGCGATAGCAGATAGTTTACCAGTGGAAATACAGGTTTGCCTCCCATGCTTAACAATATACAGCTGTTTTAGTTACAATTAAAACTGTAGACAAATGTCAGAAGTGTGGACCGCCGGCCACTGTGTGGCGGGGCTGCGCGGAGAGTAAGAGGAGAGATCCAACACAGACATGGCTTTACAGAAGAAATAGGTCATGTAACAAAAAATTAAACCATAGCCATATAAACAACATTGCAGCGGATGCGAGAACATTACGTGCACCGGTGCGTCCTAGAGGAAAAATAATACTCGCGCTCGAGCACTGTGAGCTAACAGACGCTAACTAGCACCGACTAGCACTGCTCACTGCTGTTGTCTGAAAAACACAGATGGGACAAAATGTTGCGTTTACTGGTAAACTGGTAAACCTTGAGACCGACGTATAACCGACTGCTATCTGTTGAATTGTCCTCCCGTTACTCTGTCCTCTGTGAATGTCTACATCTAGAAACTAAGCCCCAGTAAGCACACATACGTTGGCACGACGTCTGCAAATGATCGCTTCATCTGCAATTGATCGCGGGTCATTTGGAAGCATCGTTTATTGAGCGTCTGTACGTTGTATTACGATGGAAATCTATACATTGCCAATACGTCGTGGAGATGTATGTGTGCTTATTGGGGCTGCACCGTGCAGGGAACAACTCTGACTGGCTCATGATCAGACAGTGGTTTAGGGAGCGGTAGATTGGCTTTGCAAAAACCTCAGCGTTCTATGAAATGACGCATTTAAAATAATTTAATTTAATAATCAAATTTGATCGTGATTAAAAGTCTGAATTGTGCAGCCCTATTTGCGTCTGCCTCACAGTTAGTACAATATACTCTCCCCTGCGACGCCAAGTCTGCCTGTGACTGCCTATTCTCCCTATCTCTGTTTTTTCTGACATTTGTTTTGTGAAAGTCAAGGGCCGTGATTGGCTGCAAGGTGGCTTAGAGGGCAATAGTGATGGACAGATTACAGAGAGAACGACAGATAAAGAGAGCAACAAATATTGATTAGAAGTTTCCCGAAAGTGAAAAGAGCTAAAAGTGTTGATCTTACAGAGACTAATCAAGACATTGTCCTAAAGCTCAGTTTGTTCCTTGCATTAAAAGCTTTGTGGTGCAGTGTGTATGCCTTTCCTCCCTGCCCTTCCTGGGAGGCTTGGCCTCAGCTGGAACTGCTTTTACATCCAACTCTTAATTCACAAAACTGCTGAGTTGTCCACAGCACACTGTGGGAAATCTTTTTTATAATGCCCTGACGAAGTATTGTTGAACTGCAAGCACATCTGTGCCAAAGACTATACTGGGAGTAGAAATAATAATAACAGAGGAAGAGGGCTATGTTACAGGATCTACAATAGGACGGACCAACCATTAGATATTTATTTTAGTCAGCGGATGGCTCAAGGATCAGAGCTTTAAATAAATTAATCAATACACATGATTGAGAAGGAGAGTTGCAGAATTTCAAGGACCAAGGTTGAGTCCAGAAATGGCCTTGCTAGCTTGTGATGCAAAGATTAGCATTTGAAGTGTAGCTGTTGAGAGTATGACTGTAAACTCATTGTGTGGCAGCTAGCTCATAAATGTTTAAGCTTACCTGAGTGCTATTGTGCTGTGGCCTAAAAAGCTACGCTGGTCAGCAAAGCTGGATGTCACTCACACCTAATTGGCCTTCCTGTTTACTCATGAACTTAGATGAAAAAAATAATTAAAGTATTCGACTGGAGTTTTTCAGTATTTTTTTACATTCACACTTTTTAAACAATTAATCTAGCGATTATTTTTCCAATTAGTCGCCTAATCTAACAATTCATTTTTCTAACCATTAATCTAACGATTCAATTTTGAATTAGCGATTATTTTTCCCATTGCTCAATCATTAACAATTTACACAAAACAAATTTCAATAAGGTCCAAATCTTGTCTTGTCAAATTGTTTAACACTGCGCAACTCGCAGATAGAACCTTTGACTTCCTGTGCGTCAAAAGTTAAATTTGCGAGGCATTGCTTCATTTTAAAGCTTACAAACAAATAATCAAATTAATGCCAATAAATTTATTTTATTTCTAACCGTGCACGTTTTTGACCATCTGATCTGAATAAGTAATTGTGCTACAAAACAATGCAGACTGATGTAAATGTTTGTGACTGTAGACTGTGGAAGGTAACCATGACTGTGATATCGAGAGACTCATATGTGGTATAAACACTGATCAGATTACTGTACGGATAGGTGTAAAGGATTTGGAGAAGTTTGGCTAAAAGTTGGTCAAAAAAAATTATTATTGATGCCCGCGGCCCCTCTGGCATCTGCCCAAATTTCAGATTACCAGTTTGTCACTGGCAACATATGAAATCAGATCAAATAAATCCAACAATAAAACAAATTAACATTTCAAGTCACGTTCAGGAAGAAAACGCAAATAAAAAAACAGTAAAAATAAAAACTGCAATTTTTTTCTCTCTTGAGCTCGACTTAAACCCAACAATTTTTTAATATGTGGGCTGTTATAACTGACATTATAAAGGACTCATAAGATATCTGAAACAATCTGACATGGTTGCGCAATTATTGAAGACAGTGCTACAGATTGGGGGGACACAGCACAGTTTACCTCACATTCAAGTCATAGTGAGCAGAACTGACAGTGTTTTGCTACTGTTATCCTGACTCAGGGATCATTTTACAATGTCTACAGACTACCACGTTGTTGTTGGCAGGAAAATATTCCCACACAGGCCGTGTGGGAGCCTTTTTCTCAACGATTTCTACGTAACGCGTCCACGCAAATTATTTGTGTCGATGCATTTACGTGTTTGATGCTGTCGACTACGTCGACAAATGGTCCCAGCCCCAATTCACATAGACCCATATATTTAGCATGAAACTAATAAATATGTAAGAGTTTGTAATATTTTCTCTTTTTATCCTTATGTAAACAAAACATACAAGAAAAACTGTGTTTATTTGCTTTAACGTGAGCTGCATATGTTAGCATTCCTACCTAATTAGCCTATCACCTACAGTAGTTATCTAGCATTACTTTCGTAGCCTAGTAACATTAGCCTGACAAGCCCGACCCCCATCAAGATGTTGGGTCTGGGAACTCACCATTGGCACGGCTCAATCCGAGGGGCGGGATAAATGGTTGTCTTTCAAATTCCAGCAAAAGGTTAGCGCTACAACTAACCCGAGCAATGCTAGTTGATCGATTAAACTTTTGTTGTATCCGGTCGGCAAAATTCCGAACACATCGTCTTTTTTTATTCACACAGAACCGTCGCAACTCTTTCATCCTTGGTTTTTCCAGCTTGCAGAGAGTTGCTAGACTGACCCTGGCTGCAAACTACATTTGCTCCCGTGCGTCTAGATTTCTAGGCTATAGTAACATATCATTGGTTTATAACTACATTATTTTTTGGGATTAGAGTACAGTCCATTTTAAGACTTGGATATATAGCTTTAGCCTCTTTTAGCATCATGTCATCATGTGCATATTCTTTTTACAGTGCTCTTGTTCAAAAGTGAACAAGCTGTAAACATTAAAAAGTCTGCTGTTGACAAACTTTTCAGCCAACTCACGGAGCTAACATCAGCTAGCAGATGCCAGCTAATTAGAGCTGATAAAATCTGCTGGAAAATCATTTTAGCCAACGTACTTTGCAATTAGAAGTCTTTTGTTTGTTTTTCTGTGTGTAATCAAGGACCCATTGTTTGGACACAGGAGGTAGAAGATATTTGCCAACCTTTGACTCTGCTGGACTTTTCAACGATGAGTTTGTTTGTATTTGACAGGAGAAAGAAAATGGACAAACAGTGCCTTGCATTGATTCTCCTGAGCTTTTCAATTTCGTATTTAGTTCAGTTTCATCTGACTGCAGAGCAGGCCTGCCGTCAGGAGTTATGGTCCCTTACCACACTATCCAGCTCCATAGACCTTTGCGTGGGGCCCCGCTGGGCCTTGGGCAGGGGTCATCTGGACCCTTACCCCCTGACGGTGGATCTGCTGCAGAGTTTGGCAAAGGTTTGGAAAATATCTTTTATCTCAAAGTTGCACGTAGTCTGCACTTTCTGCCAGTATTATTCTTCCCCTGAAAACAACAAATTAATGGTTTCTCCTCCATACCACTGCAATGTGACTGCAACATCCCAAACAAAGTCAGATTCTTCTCTATGCTTCTCTTTCTATTGCTCTAGGCAAATCTCAGGACTCATAAGGGTTCATACGCTGGCCACCCAATGTTATTGTTACAGTGAATTAGCAATACTCCTAATGGCATTCTGGTCATTTGACTAACTTGACACTTGACTTGAACAAACACCGCCCCGGGAATTGTCAGTAAAATGTGTTAGCTGATACTTAATGTTGTATGTATGCTATTTCAATCTGCCAATCATGGTCACGTCACTTAACCTAAACTCATCTGAGGCTGATACACAGCCACGGTGCCTGTTTAGTGCAGGCGTGTTTGTGCAACTACTGGCCAGGCAGTTGAACGCACTCTGTGGCTAGAAAAAACAAATATCAGTATAAATAAATCCTGGAAAGGGGGATAGCACACAAACAATGTTACAAGAATGGGAAGACAAGGGGGAGACAATGATGTTTGGTAAAGAGAAATATAGTACAGTAAACACAAAGAAAATACACTCCACCAGAAGGAACAGTAGAAGATTGTGTGCATGGTGGAGGGACATTCCTCAATAATGTAGAAGGCCATAAGGTTCCTCTCAAAGGCTGTCAGCCCACTCAACCAATTTTTGTGCTGCTGAGTGAACCTCACACCATCAGCATATGTAACATTGGCTGAAACCCTAAGGACCCCTGTTGTTGCTAGCCTCCAGCAAGGATAATATGAAAGTGAGAGAGAGTTCTGTGTATAAAGCTTTGTGCTTTACAAAGAAATCATCAAAAAAAATAATTTACTTGGAAAGTTTGTCTCTAATGCTGATTGTAAGGCACCTCGCTGAGATCAACCCTGAAATTGTGACTTTAATCACATCATGTCAATACTCCTGATTAAAGTTGCCAAGCACAGATATAGTCTAGCTGACTGATGACAAATTAAATAGTAAGTGACACAGTATGGTGATGCTGCGTTATGCAAGACAAATCGGTTATATCCACTGCAATTATTGACTGCACTGAGAGCTGTCAGAGATATATCTTGAAATAATAAGCCTTTATTATTATGCACTAAACTCCCACTGCAGTTGCCAAAATTATTTTGGCAGATGGACACTGGAGTGGTTTCTTTTATCAGATTTTGTTGCAAAGTTGTAAAAAAAAAAAAAAAAAAGAAGCTTGGGACATATTTCAATTGCACACATATTTTGCCAGTATCAGGGGATTCAGTCAAATCAGTTTTGCAATTTTTTCTCTCCAGCACTTAATGGACTAAGTTATCTTATTCATAGACAAATGGCTTTAGAATTTAGGTCCATAGGGTAATAACTGGCATTCCTCCAAACCTTTCTGAACCTTTGGGGGAGTTGTAGGACAAAACCAAATATCACATTCCCCCTCTGCTTTTCTCTCTATGTGAAGTCTTTATAGCCATAGGTCAGCCATACGTCAACCAGCTGAATCTTGACAGGGCGGGAGAGAAGATGTCTCTCATCCTTTGTTGATTAATAATGAATCTCTCTAAGGGTGCATGTATTCAAGTCATACACTCACTATTCATGTCTTTACATTTAGGAGTCAGACTTGCCATTTGGATCCTTTTGAACCTATTTCCAGCATATGGAGCTATTGATCTGAATAATGAAATGAAATTACCCACAGGTTCATGTAAACTTAGTATGATAATTCATTAAATTAACACATTTTGTTATTCTTTGTTTTAATGCATGCACAAAGCTGTGTCACCATGTGACACCAACACCCTTGTGCATCATCACACTGGAAAAGAAGATGAAATAACACACAAGTCCTAGGATCAATCAAAATGACCATAGCAATAATCGCCTGGATTGATTCCGCTGCAAAAAATTATCATACCTGAGGAGTGGCTAAATTTTTCCAGCACAAATTGATGACACAAGGGTCAGTGGGGACCTCAGAGGTGGATCATGGTCTGTAAGAGCTCTGGGTGAGAAGCTTAATAGGGCTCGCTGGGCCTGGCTCAGTGTCCATAATGTGATGTGTACGCAATCGATAGCCTCCCCCAAGCTGGCAGATGGGCCACTGGTGTGGTGCAGGTTGTTTTCTTCCCCACGGCATCTTTTCTTCCTCAAACTAAGGAGTGATGGTGATGCAGAAGTGGGTGTGTCACTGTCACTGATGACAGGACATTTAGAGAGGAGTAAGTGGACCAATTGACTGCCTCCTGCAGGAACTAAAAGATGATCAGGAAAGATAATTCTCACAATTTCAAAAGTAGTGGTTGAGATAACAGGTAGCTGAAGATGGAAATCAAGAGAGGCTCAAAGAAGAGGCTCAAGGGTGCTCTGAACTCTGTTTTCTCTTCTGGATGATCTTCATTTGCCCTGCTTGAGTCTCCCAGGGAAATCAAATCCTACCTAAAAGGAGCTGTGGAATTGAAATTGTGAGAGTGGGTGTTGGTGTTGGTGGCTGAAGCGCATTTACTCCCTTGATGCACAAAAGATATTCTACTGAACTGCTGCCAACACTGTCACAGGCACTACTTTTTTAAGCTGACCCTTGGGGGATTGAGCCAGCCGATTTTTGTTTTTGAGGACATTCGTCAAGTGATTTGTTTTTTCATGATGTGTTTTATAACATGCTCAGGAGTACAGACCAAAGTATCCAAGGAAATCCTTAGAGTGTTGCATTAAAAATAAAAGTCATGTGACACTGAACAATTCTGTCTTTTTCTCCATCTGTCTTTGCTAAGCAGTGTTTGCAGTAGAATGGTGGAAAAACACGTGGCAACTTTAACTTTGTTTAAGGCCATGTTATTAATATAAATCATGTCTGAATTGTGACAGCTTCCATTTGGTCAATAATTTTGCATTTTATTTTGCTTTTAATCTTCACAGAATTGCTTTCTCTTTCAGCTACTCAGGATAAAAGCAGTTGTTATACATTTCAGTAAAAGCACAGTGAAATGTTGATCTTTATCAGACAAAAGTATAGGTATGTATGCAGGTAGCTTGGTCAGCAGGTAACATTGATTAGTTTAGTAAAATGATCAGGTCACTAGTGATTTTTTTTAATCCCAGTTATCTTTCTCTTTGAACTCCTCTTCAAAACATTTCTCAGGAGATTTGAAAGTGTCCGGTTTGCTCAAATAAATTATGTTTTATTTCCAGTCTCTGTTAGCTTTTCTCCACTGAGTCACTTCCAGGTCAACTGGTGTGGCTGTGCTATTTTCCATCTATTAATCTGGCACTCATGCTATTTGAAGCTATACTTAATGCAACCACACATGCAAATCAGGGGCAAGGAAGACTGAGTCCAAGTAATTGATCTTTTTAACTACTCCCACTCAATTACAGTAGGTTAATGCAAGCCACCTTAGGATTGCTCATCCTCAAGCTCAAATGTCATTTTCTGGTGTCTATGAGCAAGGGGTGCATGGCTGTGTGGGAAGGTGACATTGCATGGGTGTGGGTCAGTGAAAACATTAATCATTTTCTCTCTTTATCTTTGAGTGTGTTTGTGTCCATCCATTCTGATGCTCTTAGTGCAGTTCAAAAGGGCTCACTTGCTCCAAAGTGGAACAGTAGATGATGAACTGCCACCACTGAGGCATTTAATGAGAATTAAAATTGATTGAAAGGATTAGTTGACCTCTAAAGAATGAGTGAACTTTAGCATGTATTTTCATAAATTGATAGATTTAGATTCTTCTTGTACCTGTGTATTTGAAAGATTAAGCTGTGTTAAACTGATCAAAATAATGATCTCTATGCTCTAATCTACTCCTCTACCTTTGGAGATGACTTGGGGCCATCAGCAACAGGTGTTCAGCAACAGGAACACAAGCAAAAGTCCTCTGGTTGAGTGGCTTGGCACAAGGGGGTGAGCCTCATATGTGCTTGCCAAAATGTTCAGCGGTATGGAAGCAATGTACGTCCTTACTGTGACTCTACAGTCTTTCCGCTCTCTGCTCGGCCAGGCCCAGGTTGCCTCACTTAGCTGCTAATAGGTTTAACTTAATCAGCAGCAGCGTTCAATTAGTGATAACACTTCCGGTGCTGAGCAGTGACACCCCATTGTTTGCTATCTGCCTCGACTTTTTTACTCTATCTTTCTTGCTTAATAGAAGGACTTTCTTAGGTCTATTTCAGGCAGTGTCACTACCCTATGGACACTTTTTTTCCAGTGTGTCAGTGCTAGCTAGAGGCTAATGAATAGACTATAGAAATGGCTGACAAAATCAGCAAAATCCTTGAGCTCCATCCCTGCATGATATTCACTAATATGTAATATTTGCTGAATTTGGGAAGTCTCAAAGGACACGTGGTGACTGTCTCTAGACGGCACTGTGTATATTTATGTAAGATAATCAGTGTGCTCTGCAACTTGATGCGATTTGTGATTAGTATTCAGGGTGCCTTGTTTTTCCTGTCTTGACTAAGGCTCTTCAATCTTTGTTCATTAGATTTTAATAGGTTTTATGTTGCTCAGGTCATAGAGGACTTTACACCAAAGAATGCAGATTTTTTTTTTTCCATGCACTGGATTTCAGTTGATGGTTGAGGTTATGCTGCAGTAATATGGTGTGTAGGACTGAGACTCTTCACCTGTGTAGGTTGAGATTTTGGGCTTAGCAGAGTTGATCATTGCAAAAGGACATCAGGTAATCCCTGCAGCATTGGAAGGAGGTGCAGAGGCACAAATGACAAGAGAACCATACTTCTTACTAGGGCTGGGACAATATGCTTTTGTCTCCATTAGTTTCTTATACAATACATGGCTGCCAATTAGATTTGTTTTGTGATTTTCATTAAGTATTGTGATTCGATAGTATTGAGTACTGACTTCATTGGGATTATGCAGGGTGTTCTTACCCATCCGTTTACAGAGCAGAAGCGCAGGAAACTATATCAAAGCATTGTAAATTTCACGAGAACACAGTTTTCAAAAACTTGTTTGCTGTTGCTTTTCTTTTATTACTGAAAGCAATACATTATATTCTGAGACAATGAGGAATTTTGGTAATTCTTTGCAAACAAGTGGAGCACAATCCTTCATCCTTTTATCTGTTTTATCTGTTCACACACACACAAACAAACACACTCTACTTCCAAAATAGATTTCTGGCCTAGTTATTTCCCCTTATGTAAATGTTCTCCTCATTTAATAATCTATCCCGCAATGCTGCATTCATGCAAAGATTTAATTACTCATTTGGTACCTTTTTTTCCATCTTTTTCATGCTGTCTCCCTTAGTCATAATTTATACTTCACACCTTTAAATGCATCTTTTTCTGTCCTTAATTCAAATCAGACACTTATAATTACAAACTACTATAATATGACAAACTACTGAGCCATAACATGCTGATTGAGAGAGACAACACAATATCTATATTTTTAAATTTGTATTTTGTAGTGTATTATAGTTTCTTGGGATCCGGCTAATATTTATTCCTTTCTGTGCTCTCTTTTCAGATTCTAGCCATCATCTCGATCCTGTTCATTATCCTCTCCACCATCGCTCTGTCTCTCAACACCTTACCAGAGCTCCAGGTCATAGACGAGTTCGGCCAGGCCAATGACAACCCACAGCTGGCCCACGTGGAGGCTGTGTGTATTGCCTGGTTCACCATGGAGTACCTCCTTCGCTTCCTCTCCTCTCCTAATAAATGGAAGTTCTTCAAAGGCCCACTGAATGTCATTGACTTGTTGGCCATCTTGCCCTACTATGTCACCATTTTCTTAACTGAGTCCAACAAGAGCGTGCTGCAGTTCCAAAACGTGCGCCGTGTGGTGCAGATATTCAGGATCATGAGAATATTGAGGATCCTGAAGTTGGCCAGGCACTCCACAGGGCTCCAGTCTCTAGGGTTTACTTTGAGAAGGAGCTACAATGAACTGGGGCTGCTTATTTTATTTCTTGCCATGGGCATCATGATATTTTCCAGCTTGGTCTTCTTTGCTGAGAAAGATGAAGATGCCACCAAATTTACCAGTATCCCCGCCTCGTTCTGGTGGGCAACCATTACTATGACTACAGTGGGCTATGGTGACATTTACCCACAGACTTTACTTGGAAAAATTGTGGGTGGGCTCTGCTGCATTGCAGGAGTGCTGGTAATTGCCCTGCCCATCCCCATTATTGTAAACAACTTCTCTGAGTTCTACAAGGAGCAGAAGAGGCAGGAGAAGGCCATCAAGAGGAGGGAGGCACTGGAGAGAGCCAAAAGGAATGGCAGCATTGTTTCAATGAACCTAAAAGATGCCTTTGCACGAAGTATGGAACTGATGGACGTGGTGGTGGAGAAAAGTGAGGACAAAACCTCCCTGGACAACCATTTGTCGCAAAGCCGCTGGGGTAGCTCAACCAGGCACGCATCCTCCGAGACTGATCTGAAATCTGTAGATGAAAGAAACCCTGAGCCACAAAGCTCCCCTAATCGTATAACCATCAACACCACTGGAAATCCCCAGCGGACAAACAGAACCCCACAGCACCTTAATGTGCAGAAACTGGAGGAGATGTACAACAAGATGACCAAGTCACAGTCTTTCACTAATCTCAACACTACAAGCTCCATGAGCACTCTGAGCACAACCATGGCCGCCCCCCTCTCACCGAGGAAATCTCAAAGCCCTGAATTTACATTAAAAGAGGAAGTAGAGCTGGAAATGAAGGAGGTCCAACCCTCCTCACCAGATATCTTTCCGGCCTGTTCAGCAGAATTTCGAAAACAGGACTCCAACTCAGATGAGGAAGATGCTGGGCCCTGTCAAATCCGACACCCCAGGGCACCACCCTCTTTGGATCTCAGCCAAGTAAGGGCTATTGATGACTACAGCTCTCCTGATGTTGTACTCAAAGATGGCCTCTATGAATCTGTCAATCCAGGTGATGCAGACCTCCACATAGAGGAAGGGGAGAGCTTTAACAGTGCTGTGGACAATATCCAGAGCTCTCCAAGAGGGAATAATCCTCTTAAATTAAAAGAATTAAAAGTCAACTTCACCAGGACCTCTGCTGAAGGCCCGCTTACACCACCAAGCACTACCTCTCCTGGAGACATCAGCTCCAGCATCCTGGAAGACGATTCCCCAGAGGGAGAGATGTCACCGCTCATACTCAGTACAGAGGATCTGGTCCCAGTCACAGAGGAGGAGTCCTGCCCGTTGTCCCCTAAAAGGCTGGTGGTAGACACCCCACCCGGCGATGAAGATCAATCCAGAGAGAGCCATGAGGAGAAACATCTGATGGAAGTGGCGGGTGCTGCAGTTGCACCCTTGTCACCTAAGACAGCAGCACAGAATTGCACCCAAGGTGTGGTTGGGCCAGGTGAGGAAGTCAAAGCTGACAGCAACCAAAGTGGACACAAAGTAGAGAACCACATGTTTACATCCGATATCCACCTGATACCCGGGGACGGCAGCCTCTCTCCCACCTGTGAAACCAGCATGTGACTATAAGAGAAGCTCCAACAACCCACTGCAACCTCAGCCTGGTGTGTGTGTGAGAGCAGGAAAGAAAAGACAAGGGTGCAGCTGTAGTGAAAGATTTTTTTGCATGGCATGACAAGTCTCCTTTACTTGTGTCGTTGTGTATTGCTGAAAAGAAACTGCAGTGCTCCATGCAGATTTGAGAATGACTTTGGGGAAAACAGTGGACTCAGAGAGGAGGCTCTTGAGGAACTGAGGGAATTCATCAACTTATGTAGACATTTTGGTCCTCCCAATGTACATAATGACAGTCTCCTTTTTCTAGCAAAAAGAAGGAAATGCACAGAGGGACTTATCTGTAAAAAGCATGCATTTAAAAAAGACAGAAATTTTACGGTGCTTAGTTTGCTGAAAGCGCTCCACTGTAAATACTAGGACATCTAAGGCAATGAAAATGCACAGGATGGCAATGGAAAACTGTCACTGAAGGTACAATGTTTGTAATGTGAAAAGGGAGGGGTGGGGTGGGGGTGTTGAATGAGAGCCCTCAGACTGGGTGTTGCATCGTAGCGATCTATTAAAAAAATCAACAACATATCATTACCTTTTGTGGAAATGCAAAGTGTTCCCATGATGACCCTGTTATGTTTTTTCGTGTGAATAATGGTGTATGAAACTGTAACGTTGACATTATTGCTTTTGGTTTTCATAACCACTGTTGAACTTTCAGTCTTTGAATTAAAGGGCCGTGGGCAAGATGGACAAAACACCTTGAATCCTCTGCCACGCATACACCTGTAGTTGCCAAATAAATGTAAGCAGTAACAACAGAATATCAGATACTACTACTACTGAAAATATTTATTAAGTGGTTTCCGAAGTAACAAGGTTTAAGATCTTTTATGCCTTGTCCATGCCTTTTGATTCCATTCACATCACAAAAATAAATCTTATTTACTCTCCGACTTCAAATATATACATCTAAAAGTAGTTTTAAGAATAAAATATGGAATATGTAGGTCTAGATTGGTTGTAGAATAATCTACAGTA
This sequence comes from Percina caprodes, assembly GCA_013375575.1. Lineage (NCBI taxonomy): Eukaryota > Metazoa > Chordata > Actinopteri > Perciformes > Percidae > Percina > Percina caprodes. The sequence continues at coordinate 698,962 of JABXJD010000269.1, read as the reverse complement.
GGTAAGTGAGATCCATTAAACAGAGTTAAGACTATTTATTTATTCAGCACAGTAGATCTGGTCATTAATACACATGTATGCTTTACACTAATTATCTATTTTGGAAATTCAAAAGGGATAAACTACCAAAAAATGACAATATTCCTTCTAATTTCAATGGACCAAAATCAAGCACACTGACAAGCGTTCATCTATCTCAGCTGCATAGTAACATATACGGTAATAACATGTATTATGACAGTAGTTATGTTTATGTTTTGTTTTTTTCCTTTTTCCCAGGTTTGTTTACCTGCGTTGTGTTCATTCTCCTATCCTCAGCGCCATGATTTCGTTTATGACATTTGTTTCATACTACTGCAAGTTTATCCCGTCCTGCTGATAAGTTTAAGGCATCTTTTTTGTATATACGTAGTGTCTTGAAATGTAATTTATTGTGTTTCATGTGAACAAAACTATTTTCAGTCAAACTTTTTTTTCCGTCTTTCTCGCTTTTGTTTTACACTGACTGAAAGTATCTGTTGTATGTTGCCTTTGATTCCAATTTCATTGCTGGAATAGTTGTTCATTGTTTCAGCATGACACTTGGCTGAGTGTACTAGTAGTGTGTTTGTGAAAGCCACACAAACCAGAATGGTACTAACAGGAAGTACGTGGGTGAATTTTTTGTTGTTTATTTTATTGGGTTTTTTTTCTTATTATTATCATATTTTTTTGTTCTCACAGAGAGGTGTGGAATGTGCAATACCGCATACTGCAATCTATGCAGGCCAAGAATTGTGGCACTTTATTTTCTGTCTATGGGATTTGTAAGTGTACAGGCAGAAATTACTTGTATTTTTCAAATGTTATATCTTTAATATGAGGCTAACAGTATTACAACTACCACAATCTTAACAATGCAAATGAGAATTTGACTTTTACTTTTTCGTATTATATGGCTGGCATATGCTGTCTGGCACCTTAATGCCATATATCAATGGACCTCAAATTTGATTATCTGTGGAAATAGGGATCCAAATTGACCGTTTTGGGCCTTTTATATTCTGTTAGATTTACATAAAAAATCTAACAAATATCTGTAGAAAGTAATGAGGATAATCTAATTTCAATGACCACACACAAAAGATTTTATGTTTTTTGTGAATTAACGTTGAGAATGATTCTATTTTTTCTAAACCAAAATGGAGCATGACCACAATTTCCTGCCATATGGTGGTTGAAATGATGCGTGCCTTTTCATAACACTTCTGTTTATGAGAAGGTAGCAAGTCATTTTGCTTTGTTCATATAGCACTGTACAGAAAATTCTAATTTTATAGGAGAAATCAGGTCTTTATGTAATAGATACAAGTAATGTTATTGAGTTCTCAGGTTTTCTATAACTCTCTGATGTTCCAATTGGATAGATTCTCTGTTTTTTTTTTTCCTTAACAGCTAATGTCAACTAGTTACTTCTGTACTTTTTGAAAGGTGATGTTGTCAAAATCCACATTGATGTCTTGGCTCCTGGCGTAAGGAGCTGCAATATTTCTCCCTCCTCTTGGGTAATCTGTGTACCACCATTCAGTATCCACCCCCATGAACAAAGGGAGAGAAGATTAACTGTTAGAGTTTAAAGAGTCCCTGTTATACTCATTTTCAACATCATATTTGTATTCTTGGGGTCTACTAGAATGGGTTAGCATGCCTTGATGTTCAAAAAACACATCATGTATCTCATACTGCCCATTGCTGCAGTGCCTCCACCTGCAGCACTCCGTCTGAGCTCTTGGCACGCCTTCTGCTCTGATTAGTCAACTGGCCCACTCTGTTGTGATTGGTCAACCAAATTCAAAAATGCCACTGGGCAGGCTTTGCTTGCTCAGGCCACACCCATGGGCAGCACATGTGAAAAAAGTGTTGTCTGTGAGAGAAAAAGCTTTTTTTGTACTTTTGTACATCTATTACATACACAAAAAATATATAACTCACTAAAAGATGGGGGGGAGCATAATAGGGGCTCTTTAAGAGAAAAAGACAGGAGAGTGTCTAACTGACCACAGACAGGCAGGAGAGAGATCCCTACTGTCACTGAACTGATACATCTGATTATTTCCCTTCCTGACACCACTGAGTGCTCTAATCCCTACAGCTTCAGAGGCTATAACCCCATGTCATGCCTCAGGCCCAGTTACCAGTGGGTGAAATGAAGGCAAGGATATGGGAAGGCTATGAGAGTTAAGAGGAGAGATGAAATGGAGTCCTCCTAAATGGTTCTATTGCATCAGATGATCAGTTGTGGTCCATATTTCCTTTTGTCTGTGTACATATTATATGCCCAGACCAACATAATTTAACTCAGTAATCAGATTTGCATGAGCACTCCTGGAAATGACGTTGAAAAGATTTATCACTCATCGGAAACACAGATTCTTTGGTATTATCCAAAGTAAAAATGCGGGGTCAGCGGTGGTTGTTGTTGTTTGGGGTTTTCATATTTTCTTTATGATGGAAGGTTTGATAATAACCTTCTCATTAAAGCTATTTCTTTTTTCTGTACTTCTACATTCAATGTAACGTTTTTTTCTTTATCCCTTGCTTGTAGCAAGCATGTCTCCGTGTTAGCCTTGAGTAATCCCTCATTTTGACAGGTAGGGTAGAGAAACAAGGGATTGATCAGCTATATTCCCTTCGGATGTTTGTGTGGATACTGAAATTAATTCTGTGAGTTGACAGTGAAAGGACTGCGCTCTGTCTTACTAGCTCATAGTGGCTTTATCATCTGTGATACCATACAGAGTGGAAGGTTTTGTCTTTATTTTCTCTGAGAGAATGGGTATTGTCCATGTCACTCATGCGTGCTTACCGAACCTTGCTCCCTAAAATGCATAAAGCTACATTGTTTCTTCTTGTGTGTCTATGTATTCTGTCTTTTACGGTTTTTGATTTTGTTTGTTTCCGTTCAGCTTTTAGGAGAACATTATCATTATTATCTGAGCAACAGACTGTTTTTGTTCAAAGTAACATCTTTGTATGCATGTAGTAGTCCGAACAATGATGTGACCACAGAACACTTTGTTATGGTACATGTATGTCAACATTTCTGTAGAGCATTGTTCCCCATTACGTCTATTAGCATATGCAGAATAACAAATAAATGTGTATATAACTCATGTGTTTGTGTGTCTGGTGTTTTACTCTGTAAGAGACCTGTTGTTTATAGACCACATCTGCATTTGAAGGATGCTTTTTCTTTGCTTAATATGGATCATTGCATAATATGATACAAATATGAGTTTGTAAACCAGAAGCTCTGGCATGTAATGTCTTTAATGTAAAAAACTCAAGGAAAAGTTGTACATTATAGTAATGTATTGACTTATTATCACTGTATTACTTGTATCACATGGGGATAGAATAACAGTAACTATTACATCCATTATGTCACACATAATTATATTAACTGTCTATCAGATAAGTGTATAGACATAATGGGTGAGGATGTTTGCATTATTTTTTCCTCATATCCAAAACTTGCCTTAGGTGTATTTTGAACTGTAAGCACTTTATAAAAAACAATGCCTGAAAGGTGCCATCTGGAATACATACCTTTCTTTCCTTTTTTGTGTAGATCTCTTAAAGTTTTCAAGCCTACATACCAAGGACATTTTTAAGTAAAATGAGCAAAGACATCATCACCTACCCATGTTGATAACATATCAAAAGTTTAAAAACTTGAACAACCCTCATTCTTGGGCAGTATTTTCAGCTTAAAGCCCTAAAATATGGCAAGACTTTATTATCCGTGTGTTTATATACACATCGTTCACTGTAATGCAGTCCAATACAATAACACAACTTAGGGAAAATTAAGTTCACGTTGTTTTTTATTAGCTGTAGTTTCTTCCCCCAAACGCAGAATGGCGCTATAGGCTGCCATGCGACGACAAGTTAAACTAAAGCGCGCGGAAACCACAAAATCAAACATTCCAAAGAAGAAGAAGAACTCTACTTTCACGTTCAGAGGATATTTTACAAAAATAGATATAGCCAAACATGGAGCCTGAAATTAACAATAAAACTGCTACAGTTGCCAATTATATAGATGGAAATGTTACCGCTGTTGCTACTGGGTGGATGTTGGACTTTATGTTTGTAAGTTTGTGTCGACGTTTCAAGGAAGGCAAATTGGATGAATTCAATGAAGCGCTTTTGACTTTCCAGGGTAAGTTAGCGTTATTCAAAGATAGCAAACCATTAACGTTAGCTAGCTAACGTAAACTAGCTACTAACGCTATCTAAGTATCTAGGCAGCACCTCTCCCGAGTCCAGAGAGAACAGTTAGCGATAACGTTACGAGTTTTTAAAGTCGTTAACTAACGTTAGCTACGTTAATAACTCGTGCGCTCATACGGACAAAAACGCGACCTCGAAAGATATAGCTAGCTAGGTTAGTTAACGTTACACTTAACGTATAACTAATGGTAACGGTAAGTTTGCATTATATAAGCAGGACCTTTAAGCAGAGTGTACGAAGACTGAAATAATGTAGAAATAAAATGTGAACGGTGGTGCTGAGGTGGCAGTGGAATATTAAATTATTGCGGCATGTCTTCTCATCAATATGAGAAGACAATTGCTATCCTCCATGCTAAATCTCTGGGTGCACCTCTGACCCGAGTTTCCACCGAGCTTGTAGTGAATTGTGAGTTCAACAACAAAATAACTAGCAATCATTAAAATTGAACAATGTATCGTGTACGTGAAACCCCTGGTACTTGCATTGTAACTTGCTATATCAGTAATGAGGAAGGGTAAGATTTAGTTTTGTTCCATTAATGAAACGTTTCTTCATATATTTATAAAGTTTCTGGCTGAAACTGTTTTTGTGAATTTGTTTATTTGTGATTTTTCTTAAGCCATTTCTCAGTCTCCATCTCTGAAAAAAGACCTTCATAATGAGAAAACGATGATAGTTGCCTTCCTTGTAAGAGTCATGCACGGAAAACAATTGGGTAAGTTGTCGCTGTCAAAAGCTGAATTAGTCCTCTACGCATCTTTCTACATCTGCATACATAATCTCTGTGCAGTAAAACTGTTTGGGTGCTTCTGAGTGGAAGAGAGGTCAGAACAAAGTATTTGTCATTTGCATAAAAACACATATGTAATACAAACGTTTTTAAAACACTTTGAATGTCCTTATATAGAGAATATGAAAAATAAACTAATAAAAGACTTTTTATAAGTCTTTTATTCCCGTTTCGTATGTTGGTTTAGCAAATTATCAGACTCTGTTACCTATAGCATGTTTTTTTTTTTTTTTTTTCCCCCAACATATTTGAGTCTGGAGAGAGACTGGATTATTGCCTTCTATCCGTTGTCTCCTCTGCATTGTCGTTTTTCACACACCTTTTTTTGCATCTTATTCCGTCCACGTCATGAATGGACTCGACTACTACCTAACTAGTATTAAGCTACACGCTTTAAAACAGTCAGATACCACACCACTTAGTTTCCCAAGTGGCGTAGCAACAACACAGGAGTATTAGTTTTGCTGGGTAGACCTGACAGGAATTCAGATTAACCAAAGATATCTATTGCAATTTGCAGCTGCGTTAACCACACATGTATGCCTAATACAGCCTTAACTTCCTCTTGTCTCTATGATTTCATAATTACTCTGTGTAGTTTCATATTTATTAAATCAATACATTTTTTTCTAAAAAGAAATGTCTCGCAAATCTTCCAACTCCTTCCTGCTCCCGTTGATTTCAATGCTCTTTCCATTCAGATTGACTAGCGGGACTCCCAAAAAATTGTCACCCTCTAATCCGCACACAACTTTAAATGTCCACACACTCAAAAAAAAAAAAACTTAATGGTCTGTTTTTAACCATGTAATACACTGTTTTTTCACCAGATGTTCTGTTCGACGAGGACGATCATGTGATGCCTTTGATGTCTGCCACCAAAATATGGTCAAACCTACAGCACACTGTGGCAGACGAAAGTTTGTTCACAACCATCACCATTCTTTTGCTTGTCCAGGTAGTCACACGCATTATTTGCGGGGAGGAGAATGTCCAGATGGGGCTTTAAATGTGTCCTGTTGTGATTGAATGACCTTAAAAGTAATTTTGGGGATTGCTACAGTCTGCTAATAGACAGATATCACCACTTCAAGGAATAAACCAGGTTTCAGTCCTTATGTGACACAGGGATGCTTTTTCCTAATTTTGATTGATGCATTTGTCTTGTTCCCAGTCTGTGGCTGTGTGCTTGGAGAAAGGCAAAAGATCTTCTGCCTCCTCTGTCCTAAAGTGGTTTGAAAATAACAATGAATTCCCACAGGTCTGTATGTACATTACTGTCTCTTTTCTTTTCAAAAGCACAATATCAATACTGGAATATCTGGTGGCCTAGAATGATTGACTTTAATCCTTAACAACTAACATTATTCAACAGAAAGTGAGAGTTAAGCTGTCGACAATAGTGACACGGAGGGAAACCTACCACCCATTCCTCATGAGCTTCAGCTTCAGCCGCCTGCTGGACACTATACAAACTTACTTGGATGCCTACTTGGAGAAGAATCCCTCTGACTACCTACTCAAGGTACAGGCCCCGAACCAGTATATTGTAGGCCTGTTTTTCAAAATGACACTAGGTCACCCCTTCTAAGTTCAGCCTAGTTCATCAAATGTATAGGCAAGCCTGACAGTCGGCCCAATCCACCTCTAACTGGAGCTCAAAAATTTTGCCTTAGATACTATATATATATATATATATATATATATATATATATATATATATATATATATATATATATATATATATATATATATATATATATATATATATATATATATATATATATATATATATATATATATATATATATATATATATATATATATATATATATATATGATATATGAATATATATATATATATGAATATATATATATATATGAATATATATATATATATATGATATATATATATATATATATATATATATATGTATATATATATATATATATATAGTACCTATATATATATATATATATATATATATATATATATATATATATATATATATATATATATATATATATATATATATATATATATATATATATATATATATATATATATATGTATATATATATATATATATATATATATATATATATATGTGTGTGTGGGGGAATGATTGACAAGTGTTGTTCAGCTTAGTATAACATATAATGCCAGACCATCCACGCGCTGCGGAGCAGAGTCTGGCTACTCCACACAGCATTCTGGGATGGGAGAAAACCTGCTCTGATTTATTGGCATGTCTTTAAACCAATCACAATTGTTATGGGCGGCGCTAAGCACGGAGCTGCAGTAAATAGTTGTGCGAGAAAACTCAGATTGAACAGATTGTCTAGCTAGCTGTCTCAATTTACCATGCAGAGATCTGAGGAGCATTCAACCGTAATCCTCATAAATTGACCAGAGTTTAAAATTCCAACACATAGAAAGGGACATACATGCATCCAGCAAAGTTTCCTGGGCTCCGAACAATCCCTGAAATGGAACGTCAAGGACATAGACTAACATGACGTGTAACGTGACCTTTGAAAATTGGTTGTGCAAAAAGGCAAAGCTCAAGTCTTAGACTGTTACTTGAGAAAGTAGTTTTTCCAGGATAGGATTTATTCAGTCTATTCATGATGAGAGTAAACATTTATATATGGCTGGCCCTGCATGAGTAATGCCAATGTAAAATTAAGGATCAACTTTGTGTGGCTAAGGAGGAATAAGAATAGCTGTGCAATACATTTATTCTGTCTAGGTTTTAGAGGTGAATGAAAAATAACATTTGAGTGGTGCTGTTTTTGATGCTTGAAAATTCCACACCAACATATCATAACTGAGTTTAACTCTGCCATCTGTCCTTTGATCAAAACAAGTGTGAAAAGATTTGTCACTTTTTTGGCTGCTTAGATGTTTGTGAGATGGAGAATATCTTCAGTTGCATGTTATTTAATCGGCCAATACATCAGGTGTCTGTTTTGCTCCAACTTATAGCAAGGTTTAACAAACCACTGTCAATAAATTTCCTTGATCTCGTGTGCACACCTGTTCAGCTATGTCCTTCTGACTTTGACCAACCGAATGTGCTGATGTGACATTATCAGTCATAGTTAATTGACAATTTGTCACCAGAATTAGTTGGAAGGGCAAACTGCTACATACAGCAGAGCCCTCCTCCGGGCCAAACAGACCTGCTTATTCTTTAAAGTTTTAGGAATGTTTTACATAGAGGCCGCTGACCAAGGTTAAACTTGGAAGGGTGTTGTAATGACAGGCCTCATTAGTTTTGCTTTCTCATAATAGCAATACTTAAGCTTGGACGTTAATTGTTTTGGAAGAGAATGAAAAAAGGTAATATTTACATAATATTTTATGTTGGTCTGTGCTTTTTGTTCTTCTGCCTCTTCATCTATCAGGCAGCCAAAATGATGGTGCAGTCCCAGAACATTGAGGGTTTGGAGGACCAGGTGACACAGGACAGCTCTCTCTCAGAAGAAGCCAACAAATCAACAGAGGATAGAAAGTAGGAAATAACCTGTAACATCCCCAGTATGCCTGCACAATATTGGAAAAATCTTACATTGCGATATTTTTTTCCCCTGCGATATATATTGCGATATGAAAAAAAGAAAAAGTAATTTTTAAAAGATTACATAAATAGCTCTGTTTGGAAATAAATCATTCTCAACTACTGCGGTGATTTTGTAGGGGTGCATCTACATAGAAGAAAAAAATGAAAAAGGATCTTTTCTAATGTGAACCATTCTTTGTTGAACTTTAATGCTTTACAAACACTAAAGCAAGTAGGCTAAGCGCTGTGACTAACGTTACTCTTCTGAAGTGATTTGGAGGGAAATTAGGCAGAAATTCGCTTGTTGACTAGCATGACACCATGGTATTCATATAATATCAATCCAGGCTAATGTGAATGACAGTAACTGCATGTTGCTTCCTCTAAATTTCAGGTTTGGGTCGGCTAGTTTGATAAATTGATCAGACCTGCACGTCACGCACACTAGCAACAAACTCTGTGTATCCAACAACAATTAAATTAGTGTAAATGATGTTAGATCAGACACAGACTTCTGTAGTAGATTAGTGTTACATTAGTACGTTAGAACCGTAACGTTAGTTGGGCCAGACGGACCCCTTGTTTCTTTAGGCTAACTATATTAGCTTTAGCCTGGCTGGTAGCAGCTTTCTGTGGGGGAAATGGCCGGGAGACGTTGTGATTAAATAGCATTAATCAGGTGATTTAGTTCATATTTGCAGCAAACATAAACACTGACTGCTGTAGCTTCACTGACTACCCATCAAAACTATGCGCATCACTGTCAGCGGCAGCTGTGCCCACGGTACTTTTCTACACATGGAGAGCCTCACTTCCCATAACAAACCCTGTCGGACTAACGTCACACACAAACGCTGCGACATGGCTACCTGTCTTAAAGGGGAAGGGTCGGCCGGTAATAATCATGTAAAAGGAGAACGATGAAAGTTTACTTTTCTATCAAGCACCAAAAAAGTTTTAGCTCAACATTGCAACGTCCTGGGATGTGACTATCGCGCATGCGCACATCACGATGTTGATGCTAAAACACAATATTATTTAGCCCTAATCCCAAGTTTTATTTATTGAGATTTGCACATAATCCATTTCTGTTCTTTTTTTTTAAACAAAAAAACTTTACATGTATGTCCTCTAACAGGAAAAAGAAGAACACTGAATGTTTGAGGTTAGTAGAAAATGAGTGTTGAAATGTGTCTTTTGTTCTCTCTGTTTGGGTAAAGGTAATTCAGCAAACACTAGATATTGGCCATATGTGGGGTAACAATTTCATCACGCTATATTAAACTTACACAGGACAAAACGGAAACTCCTGTCGACTAAAGTTATAGATGCATGGAAACCTGATACATGCAAGAAGGCTTTTGTCTCACTCAGAAGAATCTCCCAGAATGGTAAGTTTTATCTTTCCTCTTGCCTTTGATATTAATGTTCACAACAAAATGTATTTTGTTTTTATCTGATGTAACAATACTTTCATTTTCTATCAAAGCCAGACAGCACATTGTAGTTTATACACATTTCTGAGTGTGAACAAAAGCTAAAGAGAATGTTAAACCTCCCACCATCAGAGTTATCTCAGATGACATCTCTGGAGTCAACAGACACCTTGGAGATCACAAAAACAAGAAAACCACCACAGGTAAATTGAACCACACAGCTCATGTCCAGTTAATTAATCCCAAATCAAGTGAATATACAGTGAGGAAAATAAGTATTTGAACACCCTGCTATTTTGCAAGTTCTCCCACTTAGAAATCATGGAGGGGTCTTAAATTGTCATCGTAGGTGCATGTCCACTGTGAGAGACATAATAAAAAATATATATATATCCAGAAATCACAATATTTGATTTTTTTAACTATTTATTTGTGCAGCTGCAAATAAGTATTTGAACACCTGTCTATCAGCTAGAATTCTGACCCTCAAAGACCTGTTAGTCTGCCTTCAAAATGTCCACCTCCACTCCATTTATTATCCTAAATTAGATGCACCTGTTTGAGGTCGTTAGCTGCATAAAGACACCTGTCCACCCCAATACAATCAGTAAGAATCCAACTACTAACATGGCCAAGACCAAAGAGCTGTCCAAAGACACTAGAGACAAAATTGTCCACCTCTACAAGGCTGGAAAGGGCTACGGGGAAATTGCCAAGCAGCTTGGTGGGGAAAAAAAAAAATCCACTGTTGGAGCAGTCATTAGAAAATGGAAGAAGCTAAACATGACTCAATCTCCCTCGGACTGGGGCTCCATGCAAGATCTCACCTCGTGGGGTCTGGATCTTAAGAAAGGTGGGAAATCAGCCCAGAACTACACGGGAGGAGCTGGTAAATGACCTGAAAAGAGCTGGGACCACCATTTCTAAGGTTACGGTTGGTAATACACTAAGATGTCATGGTTTGAATTCATGCATGGCACGGAAGGTTCCCCTGCTTAAACCAGCACATGTCAAGGCCCGTCTTAAGTTTGCCAATGACCATTTGGATGACCCAGAGGAGTCATGGGAGAAGGTCATGTGGTCAGATGAGACCAAAATAGAACTTTTTGGTCATAATTCCACTAACCGTGTTTGGAGGAAGAAGAATGATGAGTACCGTCCCAAGAACACCATCCCTGCTGTGAAGCATGAGGGTGGTTGCATCATGCTTTGGGGGTGTTTTTCTGCACGTGGGACAGGGCGACTGCACTGTATTAAGGAGAGGATGACCGGGGCCATGTATTGCGAGATTTTGGGGAACAACCTCCTTCCCTCAGTTAGAGCATTGAAGATGGGTCGAGGCTGGGTCTTCCAACATGACAATGACCTGAAGCACACAGCCAGGATAACCAAGGAGGGGCTCTGTAAAAAGCATATCAAGGTTCTGGCGTGGCCTAGCCAGGCTCCAGACCTAAACCCAATAGAGAATCTTTGGCGGGAGCTCAAACTCTGTGTTTCTCAGCAACAGCCCAGAAACCTGACTGATCTAGAGAAGATCTGTGTGGAGGAGTGGGCCAAAATCCCTTCTGCAGTGTGTGCAAACCTGGTGAAAAACTACAGGAAACGTTTGACCTCTGTAATTGCAAACAAAGGCTACTGTACCAAATATTAACATTGATTTTTCTCAGGTGTTCAAATACTTATTTGCAGCTGTATCATACAAATAAATAGTTAAAAAATCATACATTGTGATTTCTGTATATATATATTTTTTTTATTATGTCTCTCACAGTGGACACGCACCTACATTGACAATTTCAGACCCCTCGATTTCTAAGTGGGAGAACTTGCAAAATAGCAGGGTGTTCAAATACTTATTTCCTCACTGTATATTCACTATATGCACTCGAATGCTACCTTTGGTTTGGGCTCTGATTTCTGAACTTTCCTCTGCATTCCAATACCCATACAATTATTATTAGGATGTTCCACATATCCTAAGTCTCAGTATTTCAAATGCAGTATGCAAAAAATACAAGGATACACTACTGCATCCGGTCAAATTTCGCAGTATGCAAGCCAGCATGCTTATCCTTTTACGCAGCATATACAGTAGGGGTGGGAATCACCAGGCGCCTCACGATACGATATTATCAAGATACTATTTTATTGCAATATTCTGTGATATTGCAATTTATAACCTTTTCCAACTTCTAATTTTTTCCAATTTCAAATGATGTCCCCAAAAGGAAACTTTGTCGACATCTGTTTTATCTAAAAAGATAGATTTTATTGCTGGAAAATGGGATTGTCAGGCAGACAAACTAACCAACACATATATAATAAAAGATTGATACTTGGCGCCTGTGTATCGATACAGTATTGCCACCGAAAATTTCGCTATACTGTATAAATTGTTCTCCCACCCCTAATATACAGTATGAGGAAGATGGCCAAAGTTTCAGGCGCGATGTTATGATTAAGTACTATGTCCCAATTGCATGCATACTGCACATACTTTGTAAGGGCAGCAGCAGTACTTACTAAAAGTAAAAGAAAAAGTATGCGATTCGGGACTCAGCCTTTAATTCCTTATTTTCTACTTTGTTTAGAAATGGACACCCCAGCTGGACAAATACCTCAAGGATGGAGTTAAACACCACGGCCAGGGGAAGTGGTCTCGCATATTAATGGATTATGACTTTGAAGGACGCACTGGCACTATGCTCAAAGACCGCTGGAGAGTTCTAATGAGGTTACATAAAGTAGGCTGAAGAGCGAGAGTTTAAAATATGGACTTAACTCTTACCAACCCATAATTGCTGAAGATCTTCCTTTTGGTTATCGGTGTGTTGTTGCTAGAGACCACTTGAGGGCACTCAATACAGAAGTATTAATTGACCTATATGCATTGCCTTCTGTGATAGGATGCATTTAATAGTTTACAAAATCTGTAAGTGTGCCTCTCCTAACTTTTGTGTAGCCGATCTTGTGAATGAAACAAGGGATTAACTTTCTCACTCATTTAACCCCATTTCCGTCCATTGGCTAAACTGTTGGAAGTGAGCCTTCATGTTGTGGTTGTCTTTGCTGCTTGTTGCTCTGTTTGCACTAAAAGAAAAGTCATACCACCAGAGGGCACTCAACACAGAACAATAAACTGGGCTGTTAGTGTTACCTCTTTGATAGGTTACACATTAAAAAAAAAGTTTAATATTGTCATAATTTAAAGTTATTATTGCCAGAAAAGGCTTGTTACAATAAAAAAATACAAAATTAACTTTGATGGGTACATAATGTGTACTAAAACTACTGTACAAGTTACATTGTCTTCAAATTGAGTTCTGCAAAGTTACACAGAACAATGGAAATGTGCATGGGGATTGCAGTGATTTTTAACATGCTTTTAAATCAATGTGTAGCATATTCATTAAAGAAATATTTGCATTGCACCATCGTCAAGTCTTAAGTCTCGTCTTTGTGTGGAAGCGTCTGAGCTGACCAAAATGTTTCAGTAATGAGGGGAGCTTGGCTGGGAAAAGGGTATTCTGAACACCGGATCAGAGAATGTTCTGTGGTGCTTTGTTTGGATCAGATAAAGACAAAGCTGTGTTGTGGTGGACAGTTGCACTGCTGGGTTTTCTGGATCTTCTTCCATGTCCCGCTGCACTGATGGTTCCCCACCGCCTGCCAGTGGAGCACAGCTTCTCTGCAACAGTCATAGCGCCTAATGTTTATGGTTTTCACTTAACCACATGCACCAATTCAGACATTAACATCAAGTGTAGTGTAGCTTGTTTTTACTTGATTCTAAATGTTAAATTTAGGGGAAAAACTTAAGATGCCGTTTTATCAATTAATTGTAAGTAATCCAAGCTCCCAGATCCTGGGACACATATAAACATAACTTCATACTTCTCTGATTCCAGACCGTCTCCTTGGCAGCTGCTGCTATTGTTTCGCATGGCAGGAGGTTCACACATCACACACACTTTAAAGCCTTCTGTTATGTAGCGCATCCAGTGTGTGTGTGGCCGGTTTTCCACTGTACAGTGGGGTGTCCGGGACTCCAGTGTGAATTCCACACAGAACCTGTGGGGAGTAGGGTCACAAAGGTCAGTCATTCCTGTGATAGTACCAATGAATCAAGATTGAGGACTAAAGTGAATGTACACAATTGGATTTTTGCCTTACCAGTCAATGTTGTATGGGCACACCCTTTATAGAATGTGAATAACAATAATTCATCCAATGGGTGCACACAATAACTCACCTACTGTCATCTATTCTAGAGTTTTTGTGCATGTGCTTTTCATGTGACCGTACTAATTAAAGTATGAGTATTCAATTTCAAAGGATTGTGGGTATTTGCTATATTGGTTTGTAGACAGACATCCAGGTGAGCAAACACCTAGCCTACCGGTCGCTCACACAGGTGGCGACAACGTTGGGCTGTTATCTTTTTCTTTCTTCAAAATGGTTTGATTATCACAGTATAATGCTAAATTGAAGTTAACTCCTGGCAGCATACATGAACTTTTCAACCCTTGAATTGAAACATGCTTGAGGTGGTGTGCTGTTAGGGAGGCTTTATAGGAACATGATGTGAAACCTACCCAGGGTCTAGGGGGTTTCCATAGTTGTCATGCTTGGGCCTTCCCTTGCCAAACTCCATGCTGGTGATTATTGCAGGGCCTGATAAAGAGAAAATAATACATTTTTATTAGTAAGTTCAGGTTTATCCCATTTAAGGTGTAAAGTCAAATTAGAAATGCATAAAAACAAGGGAACTATGTATTTGAATACCTGAGTTGTGTCCACAGTGCCGGCCCTGGTGGTCTCTGTACTCCCTGCAGCCGGCTTGTTGCTCCAGGCGTGGACAGGGCTGTCCGCTGTTACTGGGCTGCTGCTCAATGTGACGCACACGGACTCGCACTGAAGGCCGGCAGCGCTTGGCACAGCCGCTCCAAAAGCTCCAGTCACTCACAGCACAGTCCTGAGCTGGATGTTGGCATCCATATTTTGGGAGAAATATTATTACAGGATATCCTCTGTGGTAGCAAACAATCAAACTGCTTTGAAACTCACAGAAGTTGGACTTAACCACTTGATTTCTTAAGTTTGCGGTGTGTGCAGAGGTGACAATTCTGAGTCACAGCAACAGTAGAACCTTGCATTGTCCTTTTAAATTGTCCTTGTGAAATTGTAATAGAGCTAAATATCCAGGAAATAACTTAAAGATCAATAAAGCATTGATTGTGACTTGTAGAATTAGTGTTTCCTGCTCTACTGCAAGTGGTCTGAGAGCATGCCAAGTGAGCAACCCATTCAATACCCAAGTCCTGTGATTTTCCATTTTAGTTATTTTCAAGCTTTGATGCATAAAGCATGCAAATTTAGTCACCACCAGCTTGTAACACATAGGCTAGTATTAGGTACGCTTAGCTTGTTTGACTGGAACTGTAATTGCTACAACTACTTGACAGAATCACATTCTTCAAATATTTGTACTAATTCCATTATGTGGGCCAGTCCACTGAAATGAGGTTAGACCCTTGAGTTGTGTGGGTTATTTGGTAAACTGATCATTGCCTTTTTGTGATGTAGCGGGCATGACACATGGTGCAGCAGAAAAATAAGTGTTGACGTTGCTTGTGGTGTACTGCAGGACACTGTTAGGAGGAGATAAATATGCAACAACAATTTTGCATTGGATGAATTTGGAACATACCCACTCCTGCCAGTTCTGTGTCATCAGATATGTGATAAGCAGCCCAGGTACTGCAAATAATCTTTCTTCTCCAAATAATCTATCGTTAACAAGAGGGTTGTCTCATGTAACAGGTTATCTCCCACTGGTATCATATAGTTAGGGTGTGTGCAACTAGTGATTTATTCACCATTCATCCCTCACCTGTGCACTCTGTGAAGTAGTCAAAGCAGCAGTCCTTGGTCCTGACGCAGCCCATGTCGCAGTAGCATGTTCCATACACACGGTCCATCCTCCAGTCAGTGTTCAGACAGCTCAAGTCTCTGCTCCGGCAGCATTTCCCTGCACAACCCCCAGACACCAAGTGGTTCTTTCCCAGAGTGGAAACCACCAGCAGCAAACAGGCAAACTCAACAGAGGATCCCATTCTGATGGGGTCAGGTCAGACCCCTGAACTAAAACACAAGCCTCTTAGTTGCCCTAAAATATAACTTACCACTCTCCTTTTCGTAATAGAATTATTCCCTCACTGCTCCTACTCTGTCTGTCACACTACTGTGAGGGGTAAAGGTTGAAATACCAGCCCAGGCAGGATTGTGCTCTGCCACAGGAGCCCTTGTGACCTGGAATTCCTGTGTCCGTCTCCTGTGTCCAGCCCCTCTTGTTTCCCTCCAGAAAAGGTTCTGCAGAGCAAACTACACTACAGAATGACCCATTCCAGCTCTGATCAGACTCCCATGTCTCTGATATTGTGTGTGCGTCCTCTACCTCAGAGTTGGTGTCTCTCTCCCTGTTCCTAGCTGAGCACCTCCCTCCAGTCTATCGCACGGGAGGAGACAATGAGGGCAAGGGAGGGCTGAGCTGTTTTGCCTCCTACTGTTCTCTCTCACTTTCTCTCTTTTGCCTCTTTCTCACCTGTGTTATTGGTGTTGACCCTTTTTCCTTTCTTACCCTCTCCCTGCAGATTTACTGTGACCCTGAGGCCAGTCTTGCCCAGCCACTCTGCGCCACCCCAGACCTTTGAGTCCCAAAAGAAAGGGAGGAATGTGAGTAGTTGGCAGGTCTCCATACTATTGTGCCAGGGGGCCCGCTGAGCGTTGTAAAGCCACCTTTTGGTTCTCACCTCTCTCTCTTTTTCTCGTTCTCTTTCAGGTTACTGAAATCTTTAAAAAAAATCCCAACACTTTATTTAGCTGTTGACATTTTGGGAAATAGGCTTGTTTATTTTATTTATTCTTGCCACAAGTTCAATGCCTTTCATATCTATTCTGTACACTAAACTACAGCCAATAGCCAGTTAGCTTAGCTTAGCATAGCATAAAGACAAAATTTGTTAAATCCTTACAAAACTTGAATTGTAAAAGTACGCTCTACTACTACCGATGTGTAGCATCCACCTGGGTTATGCATGGCAGCCTTACGATGCCAGACGCTCACCACACATCAGCCCGGTAGAGAGGAAGGGAAAGTCTAGCACATAATCCCCGCAAAACTACAACCTGATGTTTTTACACTTTTACAGTTTTTATACGTATTGAACACACATATACATGTTAATTAGCTTTAGACTCGCTGGCTGGTAGGTACATTTCCGGACCTGGGGACAGAGCCAGGCTAGATGTTGTCCCCTGCTACTCTTTATGCCTATCCCAACTAACAGCTTCCTGGCTACAGTCTTACGCTCAGTGTACAGGTATGAAGGTGATATTGATCTTCCAATTAACTCTTGGCAAGAAAGCGAATAAACATATTTCCCAAACTGTCTGACTATTTTAAGGACCCAATAGATTGCATGGATACAAAAGGGGAACTTGTTCAGGTTCAGTCCTGATGCAGGGCTGTGAATCACTGAGCTGGATCTCCAGTGTATGTGACATTATTTGTAGACCTGGTTTTGGCTTTAATTTATAACTCTTGACAGATTAATTTCATATACTGTAACTCTGGAGGGGCATGTCTATGACAATTTTAGGATTAGGATGGGGCTTGACACTGACACGTGATTGATTAACATGATTATTAGATTTGGTCCTCTGTGAAATTAAGACACGCTTACATAGGAAAGTATTTTATGATGTCTAATGTCAGGATTTCAATATATATAAAAGCTGATAACGTCATGCTGCTTTGCGCTGTTTGTAGTCTTATTCATGAGGTCCAAAAGACATTTTTTAGATCTTTGCAAACCCCTATGTTCAAAAGGAAGCTTTCTTTCATACATATTTTAAGAAAAATTAGATCTATAATTTAGCCGGGCTCTGGCAAAAAGCATTTTTCATGTTATGTTTGCTCAGTGAGCCTGAATGTCTGAGGATGTTGAGAACTCCAGAAGGTCAGCTTCTATTTGAGCAGTTCCTCCTCCATCTCATGGGAAACAAATGAGGCCTCTGCAGGGAGCAT
This sequence comes from Percina caprodes, assembly GCA_013375575.1. Lineage (NCBI taxonomy): Eukaryota > Metazoa > Chordata > Actinopteri > Perciformes > Percidae > Percina > Percina caprodes. Next base: position 680,802 of record JABXJD010000269.1, on the reverse strand, counting down.
TATCAGGGATGAGGCCTCCCTATGCCTACTGCTTTAGAAGGAGCAGACATTTGCAATAATCTGGATACTTTGCCTCTGCTGTCTTGAAAAAAAGCATTGCGGAGAGCGGAGGGGGGTCTCTTTGGGTCCTTTGATTCTTCTTCTCGACAAGCAGGTAGGTCAAGCGAATGTAATAGCTTTCATCTTCACCATAATCATCATCAGCAGCAGCATCTCTGTGGAGCATGTGTCTGAATCAGTGTATATTAAAGTTTGAGGAGGCTGAACCCAGACTGACCCCAAAAGTAAATTTGTTTTCATTTTTTAGATCATATTTTCAGATGATAGATGATCTCATTGTAAAGTCTATAGTAACATAATTTCTCTTTTATAAAAGAAACTTATAAGAAAACTATATAAGAACCTTGTATAACTTAGAACTTATTTTCAATCGTTATGAGAAGATGTCGGTTTTCCAAATCATGGATATTTATCCCCTATACTGTCTCTAAGGACACACATATTGCATTTTCACTGCTGATTTGATCTGTCCACTGATGCAAGACTTACAACTGCATCAGTTTGCTATTGCTCCAGCACATTGGAAGTGCACATCAAAGCCTGTGTGTTTTACATCTGACAGGCCCCCAACCCCGGAACTCCTGCCCTCACTGTGCACTTGTCAAAGACAATCTGCTCTACTACAGTAACACACCCTGCTTGAAATGTTCTTAGTGTATGTGAGTAGAGAGGAAAAGAGATTAAGACCATGTTAGTGTGTCTTCAGATGGTGAACCGTGTGTGTTTTCAGTCTTCAAACTCTATCACAAGCTGCCCTGTCAGAGGCTGAACTAAACTAATTTTATTTGACAAATACAAGAGATAACGAGACGAGAGATTGGATTGAAAGTGTGCGTGCCACCACTTCTTGTGCTGGGCGTCAAGGAGACGGCAGGGTGAGTCCTTGCTGCATCTCGCCTACGTGGGGAATGCAAACTGTGGCTGTCCCCATGGTAACCACTGACCTGGGTTGCTGTAGTTTTTCAACCTTTGTTGACAAATGCTAGAATTCACCTTTTCATTGCGCCACCTGTTGTAAAGGTACACTGATGATGTCACCTCGGACCAGAATAACACCATATCACACAGGTATTTTTTGCTTTGTGGGGAAAAAGCACAAAAAGTATCAATATTTACCTAATACCTAATGGCAATTCCAATATGTGGTACATGGTGGAATGTTATTTTTTAGTTGTCACTTTTTTCACCTTCATACTTATTTATGTTCAAAATCCAGTAATCCAGTAACCCAAAATGTAACATCAATGCAAAATAGCATGACCTCAAAGCTATTTAACCTTAACCAAATATTTTATTTAAAAGTTAGTCCGACTAATTAGTCTGAGTTTGTTTCTTTCTGACGAGCGCAGTCAGTTTTTGTCCCATGAATGGAAGCCTTTGTCCTTGTTCCTCTGAATTTGCTGTTTAGCCGTCCCCTACTTCCTCCCTGCACATTTACATCCGTACATTTGGTGTGTGTGTGTGTGTATGTGAAGGGGGGCTGTAAGGGAGTGTACATACATTATTTATTAATGTAGTAGTAATTTGTGTACTGCATTTGACCATGCGATGGCATTTGAGAAAGTTGTTAATAGTTGTTGTGAATAGTGTGGCTGTAAGGTGTATGACTCATTATTTAAAGAGTTGAGAAGGTGGATGTTTGACTTGTGTCAACAGAACACCGGGATGAACAGGGAAACAGATAAGTGAACAGGTAAATCCAGATGAGATTTTACAAGTTATCTCAAAGGATACAGAAAATTGTGTTAGAAGAAAAAGTACATCTTTGCCACTGCCTGCTCTCTACCTGAGGATTACAACTAACATCATGACCCTGGCAAGTCTCTTGCTAATCACATCGCACTTACATGAGTATCTATTTGAGAAGCCATCTTGTACATCCCACTAATGATGCTCCATTCATTACAGGTCATTACTGTGTGATATGGATGATAACACGCTTCTCCAGGGCTGCGGCAGCAGAGAGGCTCATGACACACTCCGCAGGCTGGCGGCATTGGATCAACGCCATTGTAATGACAACAAAGACAATGAAAGTGAACGTTTTTTTTCCCCAACCCTCTCATCACAGATAATAGTCCCATTAACAGTAACCTATCTTGGCATATTAGTCCCATATGTGTGTAGGTCAATGCGGACATAAGAAGTAGGGGCTTGCAGATGAGGCACAATGTGTGGGTGTGGAGTGGGACTGAAACCTGCTTTAAAAGAGATGAGACTTCAAGTAATATTCCAAAATCATATTGTGACATGTCGGAAAACAGTGGAAAGGTTTGGCCCTTATAGACTAGGTTTTGTGTGTGTGTGTGTGTGTGTGTGTGTGTGTGTGTGTGTGTGTGTGTGTGTGTGTGTGTGTGTGAGTTGCTCTGCCAAGGGCAAAGTGTAAAAATATCAAAAGCTATACATACTCACCTGGCAGCTGTAAAAACTTGTATGCAAACATCTGCAACAACTTTGTTTTTTTTACTATCTTGAGCTTCTAGACAGAGCACAAGCAAAGAAAGAAAGTGAATATTTGCAGCACAATAAGCCCATTCGCCATAGATTTGACATCGATTTTGGCTCTGCTATGGTGGCAAAGACAAAGATTTCCCAGTGCCCCACTTGAATACACAGACACGCAGGTTACCATGGGACCAGGACCTGTTTACAAATGTTGCTTGTTTGCTCCATTATTTGATTTTATCACTATGTAACTATCTTTAAGGATCTTTTGACATGCTTCGTTAGAGCCCAAACTGATTTCACAACAGGGCAGGGCTCAGTCGGCGGGTTAAAGCCTTTATAAAGCAAGAATTTTTATTGGTGGGTTGGAGGTCTTTTTATGTTCATTTCTTTGTAAACAGAAGATATGATGCTGTGGCAGTGTGAGAGATAACTCACCCGATGAAGACTGCACTGCAACGTGCTTGGCAGTCTGATATCTGTTAGTTTTATGTGTTTGACATTTACAAAACACATCACAAAATAGTTAACTAAATCCATCACCATTTCCTAGAGCCTAACATGACTTCATCAAATGTCTTGTTTTGTCTTACCAACAGTTTAAAACACCCAAATATTAAATTTACTCAAATGTATGATAAAGAAAAGCAGCAACTCCTTATATTTGAGAAAGCTGTAACCCTAAAGTGTCAACCAAAATAGAAATGTTACAGGCTGAACAAAATAAAGCAAAACATTTCATATTACTAATCTGACCCATTGCTGTTATAGAAATATTGATTATAGCTGCTATGACTTCAGGTAGTGCACTGGCACATTAAACAGCAAACACATTTATTTTGAAGGGAATAATGCACTGATATTTGTCTCAGACATAAGCTGAGTCTTTTCCTCTCATGCTGACCCAAACATATTTCGAGCATTTTTGATTTGAGGTATTGGCTAAGTTATAATTTGGCAGACAGGCTACATTCTCTGATCCCAGCTGATAGAGTCCACTGGCACAAAATCAAGTCAGGAAGAACAGTAACACCACCTGGCTTTTCTTCACTGGGGACATACACTCTACCTTCACTTTCTTATAGAAATCCTACATTAAGAATATTATATGACATGTAGATTTTGGAAGAAAATATCAGCATAACCTTTCCATTCAACGTAAAAAACAAAGCTGTACCTAAACCTGAAATGTCTATTCAAAGCATGATCAAACTATTTAGCATTGTTGCACCAACAGAGTATGTATGTTGCACTGTCCTGGTTAAGAGTACTGTGGAAGTACAGTGAAACGATAAACCACTTGTGGGAAGGCCCCAGTAGAGCTCTTATTAAAGACCTCATTGTTGACTGTTTGTTCCAGGTCATTTTGTTCCACTACACTTGAAAGGGATGTTAAAAACCCTGCAGGGAGAGAGACGTGGCCTCCATTTGAGCGTGAATACAACCCCTTCACTTGAATAAGGGGATGGCTCTGTGTTTCTAGGTCACTCTGGCTCTCTGAAATGCACACCTCACTATCCAGAGGGAGAGAGAAAAACAAACAGAGCTCAACATTTGACAACATCACATTTAGGGAGCTTAGGGATACACTCCCTGAAATTAAACACAGTTAACAGCTGAGTTTCAATGTGACATTATGACCATTATGATCTTATGCACATCTCGATAACTGTTTCTGCACTTTGTTGACTATCCTCGCCTCCCTCAACAGTCTCGTCTGTCCCCACTTTGTGTGATCAAATGAAAATGACAAAAAAAAAGACAAAATCCTTTATCTTCCACTTGAAAGTGTTTGAAATCATCAAGAAGCTTTGATCTATCACTCTCAGGCACCACCCTGTCTGGTCCCACATGCTACGTGCTAGCCAAAAAGCCACTACAGGACCAGACAGCAGGGGTCAGATGCATCAGTGTAGGGTCACAACTAAATCTCAATGTAAGCACAAAGACAGAAATATGCATACCCATTCTTTTTGCCCATTTTTATGGCAACTACACTATCATTTGTCATGACATTTTATGACATACTATACTATGATATTTTATGAGATACTATACTATAACGTTTTATGACATACTATACTATGACTTTTTCACAATTTTATGACATTTTTATGGCATACTCTAGTTTTAACATTCTATGGGCATACCATACTGTGACGTTTAATGACATGTTTATAGAATACTATACTGTTGTTAAGTTTCCATCCACTTGTCAATTGAATTATCTGAAGTCTGAAAAAGAAACTCAAGCAAATAAAGCTGGTGAAAGTGTGTTTTCATCCAACGGCTTTAAAGAATAAATTGATTTTAGACATTTCCATTCATTTTCACACTGAAACATTTGCTTTTTTAGAAAAATAAGTCATAGTATAGCATGTTGAAAAAATTAACATAGCATATTACGTAGTAAATATTCAAATACATTTTATTAAAATATTGTCATATGTAGAAAAAGTCATTTTATAGCATGTTGAAAAAAGAAGAAAAAAGTCATATAATAGCATGTCAAAAAGAGTCATACTACAGTATAGTAAAGTAAATAGTATAGCTTGTTTAAAACATTATTAGTATTATATTGTAAATATTCAAATATACTTAATTAAAGTGTATCATGAAGTATCATGTAAAGTATCATGAAACCAGTTTTTATTATATGGTGTTGTGTCTGTTTGTGTAACTTTTTAAAACAAGTAAACACAACACAGTGTTAATCAAATGTCATAAAAGTAATAAAATGTCATAGTATAGAATGTCAACATAAAGTCATAGTATAGTATGTTTGAAAAAATCATAAAATGTCATAGTATTTTCAAAAAATAGTATTTCAAAAAGGTCATGATATAGTATGACAAATATATAAAGTCATAGCGGTATATTTTAATTCAGGAAAAAATCATGAAATAATACTATAGTATTGTGAAAAAAGTCATGCCGAAAAAAGAAGTAAAATGTGATAGTATAGTTGGACGAAAAAAAGAAGTAAAAAGTGATAGACTTAGACTTAGACTTAGACTTCTCTTTAGTAATCCTTTTGGGATGACTCCTGCAAGGAAATTGAAAGTTACAGTAGCAGTTTTTGCAGGAAAAAAGGAATAAAATAGATAAAAAAAGACAGTATGAAGACAACAAAATAACAATAGTAATAATAACAACAACAATAAGAACATTTGTCAAATAAACAAGAAAAGACCATAAATTATTATTAAAGTGTCAAGTGTTGAGTCCAGTGTTAAAGTGACCAGGTGTAAATTTAAGTCCAGGTGTGCATGTATGTATGTATGTATGTATGTATGTATGTATGTATGTATGTATGTATGTATGTATGTATGTATGTATGTATGTATGTATGTATGTATGTATGTATGTGTGTGTGTGTGTATGTATGTATGTGTGTGTGTGTGTGTATGTGTGTGTGTATGTATGTATGTATGTATGTATGTATGTATGTATGTATGTATGTATGTATGTATGTATGTATGTTCCTCTCTGCCCTATTTCCTCCTCCCCCTGAGTGAGGAGTTGTATAGCCTGATGGCATGAGGGACAAAGGAGTCCTTGAGTCTGTTGGTCCAACACTTGGGAAGGAGCAGCCTTCCACTGAACCGGCTCCTCTGGGTGCTGATGACGGTGTGCAGGGGGTGGCTGGCATTTTCAGTAATGTCCAGCAGTTTGTCCGGTGTCCTCCTCTCTGCCACCGTCACCAGTGAGTCCAGCTTCATGCCGACCCCAGAGCCGGCCCGCCTGATCAGTTTATCCAGCCTGTGGGTGTCCTTCTTGGATATGCTGCCCCCCCAGCACACCACAGTGTAGATGAGGACACTGGTGACCACAGACTGGTAAAACATCATCAGGAGTTTGCTGCAGATGTTAAAGGACCGCAGTCTCCTCAGGAAGTACAGCCTGCTCTGTGTCTTCCTGTACAGCTGGTGTGTGTTGTCCAGTCCAGTTTGCTGTCCAGCCACAGCCCGAGGTATTTGTATGATTCAACTGCCTCCACCTCAACTCCCTCCAGCAGGACCGGTCGTGGTCTTGGTCTGGACCTCCCAAAGTCAACAACCAGCTCCTTCGTCTTAGAGGTGTTGAGCTGTAGGCAGTTGGTGCGACACCAGAGAGCAAAGTCCCCCACCAGACTCCGATACTCCTCCTCCCTGTCACCCCTGATACACCCAACGATGGCTGTGTCATCTGCGTACTTCTGTATGTGACACAGCTCTGAGTTGTAACAGAAGTCCGAGGTGTACAGGGTGAAGAGAAGAGGGGCCAGCACTGTGCCCTGGGGGGCTCCAGTGCTGCTGACCACAGTGTCAGACGTGATGTCCTTTAGCCTGACGTACTGTGGCCTGTCGGTGAGGTAGTCTCTGATAGTCTGGTATGTCGGAAAAAGTCATAGAAATGTCTTAGTACAGAACATTGAAAAAAGTAATAAGTCCTATTATAGTATGTCATAAAAAGCTGTGAAATAGTTACAGTGTTGTATGTAAAAAAAAAAAAAGTCATAATATAGTATACAGAAAAAATAAAAAAAGTCATGTTTTAGTATATCGAAGAAAGTCATGAATTTTAGCGTAGGTTCAGCCAGGAAGACTTTCTCATGTTACTCATTCTCATTCACCTCACTCTCCTCCTCCTCCTGCATCACATTACCTGCTTATTAAAGAATGTTTCTTGTAGCTAAACCAATATTCTTGTTGTCAATATTTAAATGTTTTCCTCTCTTTTGCTGTCAGCTCTCATTCACCTCTAGTTCATCAAATCCAGCTCCCAGGTCTGAGCTCACCAGACCTCGCTCCTCTTCTCATTCATCCAGATCTCAGCATCCTCTTCAGTCATTACCATCACCACCGGTGTATGGACTCCATCAGCCCTCCATCAGCCCTCCTTGAATATGATGACGTCACAATGGGAATTCAATGATGTCCTGATGGGGTCTAATCGCCGAAGATTATAATTTATAAATAATATGCACACATCAATAAAGAATTGTCAAAGAATTAAAATGAGTTCTCTCCTGATTGAAATAGTATAGTATGATGAAAAAAGTCATAAAAAGTCATATCATCATGTGCCATGAAAGTTTATGAAAAAGGTAAAGTACAGTATGTTGAACAAAATCATAGTATAGCATGTCGTAAAAAATGAAGAAAAAAATTTCATATTATAGTATGTCAAAAAAAATCAATAAATCATAGTAGGCATTGTATATAAAAAGTAAAACAAATTATAGTATAGTATGTCAAAAAAGTCATTGTATATTATATTAAAAAAATGAAAAAAGGCATGAATTAGTAATAGTATAGCATGTGGAAAAGTCATAGAATAGTATGTAAAAAAAAAAAGAAAAACAAGTCATAGTATAGCATGTCAAAAAAGTCATTGTATATTATATCAAAAATTCGGGGAAACAAAGTCATATTATAATATGTTGAAAAAAGTCATGAATAAGTCATAGAATAGCATGTGGAAAAAGAAAAAAAAAATCTTATCATAGCATATTAAAAAAGTCATAGTATAGTATGATCTGTCATAGTATAGTATGTTGAAAAATTCATAGCCTAGTATTTCATAGTAAATATTCAAAAACACTTTATTAAAGTATTGTCACACACAGGTGTTGTGAAACCAAGTTTTATTGTATATAAGTGTCTGTCTTGTGTAACTTTTTAAAAGGAGTAAAAACATAACTCAACGAAAAGAAACACCTTTATTCATGTACAAGTGTAACATATTATTGCTAAAACAATGTTTACAAAAATTCATTGTATAAGATGTCCGAAAAAGTCACAGTACAGTATGTAAAAAAAGTCAATTAAAGTCATATTATAGCATGTGGAATTATACCATCAAAGAAAAGTAATTGTACTGTGTATTATGTCAAAAAAGGTCATAGTATAGTATGTAAAAAAAAGTCATAGTATAGTATGTCAAAAAAAGTCATTGTATATTATATTAAAAAAATGTAAAAAAAGGCATGAATTAGTAATAGTATAGCATGTGGAAAAAGTTATAGTGTACTATGTCAAAAAAGGTCGTAGTATAGTATGTCGAAAAAGTCATACTATAGTATGTCAAAAAATTAAGAAATAAGTCATATTATAGCATGTTATAGTATAGTATATTATATCGAAAAAAAATGAAAAAATGCATACAATAGTATGTTGAACAAAGTCATGAATTATTAATAGTATAGCATGTGGAAAAAGTCATTGTATATTATGTTGAAAATATTCATAAATAAGTCATGAATAAGTCATAGAATAGCATGTGGAAAAAGTCATAGTATACTATGTCGAAAAAAAAGTCATGAATAAGTCATAGTATAGCATGTGGAAAAAGGAAGAATATATATATATATATATATATATATATATATATATATATATATATGTCAAAAAATTAAAAAGTCATAGTATAGTATGTCGAAAAAGTCATACTATAGTATGTCAAAAAATTAAGAAATAAGTCATAGTACAGTATGTCAAAAAGTCATTGTATATTATATCAAAACAAATTGAAAAAAGCCATGAATTAATAATAGTATAGCATGTGGAAAAAGTTACAGTATACTATGTCAAAAAAGGTCGTAGTATAGTATGTCGAAAAAAGTCATACTATAGTATGTCAAAAAATTAAGAAATAAGTCATATTATAACATGTCAAAAAAATCTATAAATCATAGTAGGTATTCTATATAAAAGAAAATATATATATATATATATATATATATATATATATATATATATATATATATATATATATGTCAAAAAATTCAAAAAGGTCATAGTATAGTATGTCGAAAAAGTCATACTATAGCATGTCAAACAAATCTATAAATCATAGTAGGTATTGTATATAAAAAAAGAAAAACAAGTCATAGTATAGTATGTCAAGAAAATCATTGTATATTATATCAAAACAAATTGAAAAAAGTCATGAATTTGTAATAGTATAGCATGTGGAAAAAGTTATAGTATACTATGTCAAAAAGTTGTAGTTTAGTATGTCGAAAAATTAAGAAAAAGTCATATTATAGCATGTTATAGTATAGTATATTATATCGAAAAAATTAAAAAGGCATACAATAGTATGTTGAAAACATTCATGAATTAGTAATAGTATAGCATGTGGAAAAGTCATTGTATATTATGTCGAAAATATTCATAAATAAGTCATGAATAAGTCATAGTATAGCATGTGGAAAAGGAAGAAATATATATATATATGTCAAAAAATTAAAAAAGGTCATAGTATAGTATGTCGAAAAAGTCATACTAAAGTATGTCAAAATTAAGAAATAAGTCATATTATAGCATGTCAAAAAATCTATAAATCATAGTAGGTATTGTATATAAAAAAGAAATACAAGTCATGGTATAGTATGTCAAAAAAATCATTGTATATTATATCAAAAAAAATTGAAAAAAGCCATGAATTAGTAATAGTATAGCATGTGGAAAAAGTTATAGTATACTATGTTGAAAAGAGTTGTAGTATATTATGTCGAAAAATTAAGAAAAAAGTCATATTATAGCATGTTATAGTATAGTATATTATATCGAATTTTTTTTTTAAAAAGGCATACAATAGTATGTTGAAAAAAGTCATGAATTAGTAATGCATGTGGAAAAAGTCATTGTATATTATGTCGAAAATATTCATGAATAAGTCATAGAATAGCATGTGGAAAAAGTCATAGTATACTATGTCGAAAAAAAAGTCATGAATAAGTCATAGTATAGCATGTGGAAAAAGGAAGAAAAAATCATATTATATATATATAATTATATATATAATATATATATATATATATATATATATATATATATATATATATATGTCAAAAAAATTCAAAAAAGGTCATAGTATAGTATGTCGAAAAAAGTCATACTATAGCATTATATCGAAAAAAATTTAAAAATAAAAAAGGTCATACAGACGTAGGTTCATGCAGGAAGACTATCTCATGTTACTCATTCTCATTCACCTCACTCTCCTCCTCCTCCTGCATCACATTACCTGCTTATTAAAGAATGTTTCTTGTAGCTAAACCAATATTCTTGTTGTCAATATTTAAATGTTTTCCTCTCTTTTGCTGTCAGCTCTCATTCACCTCTAGTTCATCAAATCCAGCTCACCAGACCTTGCTCCTCTTCTCATTCATCCAGATCTCAGCATCCTCTTCAGTCATTACCATCACCACCGATGTATGGACTCCATCAGAGGGGTATCCTACATGCTCACGACTTCTCGGCCCTCCTTGAATATGATGACATCACAATGGGAATTCAATGATGTCTTGATGGGGTCTAATCGCCGAAGACTTTAATTTATAAATAATGTGCACGCAACAACAAAGAATTGTTCACTCAAAATGAGTTCTCTCCTGATTGAAATAGTATAGTATGATATAAAAAGTCATAAAAAGTCATATTATCATGTGTCATAAAAGTTTATAAAAAGGTAAAGTATAGTATGTCGAAAAAAGTCATAGTATGTCATGTTATATAGCATGTAAAAAAAAATCAATAAATCATAGTAGGTATTGTATATCAAAAAAACAAAATAAAAAAAGTCATAGTATAATATGTCAAAAAAAGTCATTGTACATATCGAAAAAAATTGAAAAAAGGCATACTATAGTATGTTGAAAAAAAGTCATGAATAACTCATAGTATAACATGTGGAAAAAGTCATAGTATACTACATCAAAAAAAAAGTCACAGTATAGTATGTTGAAAAAAGTTTAAAAAGTCAAATTATACATATTATGTCAAAAAAGTTTAAAAAAGTCATAGCATAGTATGTCAAAAAAGTCATGAAAAAGTCATAGTATAGTATGTTGAAAAAGGTAATAAAAAGTGAAAGTATGTCAAACATAGAATAAAAATAAGTCATAGTATAGTATGTTGAAAAAAGTCATAGTATAGTATGTCAAAAAAAATTACATTCAGCTGACGCTGAAAAAAGCAAAAAGCAACTTAAAATTGCTATATATGTCAGAGGTTACATGCCGCTGGAGCATCTAGGGGTTAAGTATCCAAGGACCCACTGGTTGATGTATAGCAGTGTGTCATATTCACTGTGCCATCACCACCATGTCAACAAAAAGTTATAAAAAGTCTTCAGAATCAAAATCAGAATCAGAAATACTTTATTGATTCCCGAAGGGAAACTCTGTGCTTGCACAAATAGTAGAAATATTAGAGTAGAAATATAAATAAAGAAATATAACGAGTGTGGATAGTAGTGTATGTCAAAAAAGTAATAGTATAGCATGTCAAAAAAATGTCATAGCATTATGTCATAAGTAAATATTCAAGTACACTTGATTAAAGTAGTGTCACACACAGGTATCATGACATAAGTTTAATTTTATGATGTTATAAGTTTCTGTCTATGGAAATAAAATAAGTCATATTATATTATGTGTAAAAAAGTCATAGTATAGCATGTCGAAAAAAGTCAAAGTACAGCATGTCAAAAAAGCAAATAAAAAGTCATAGTAGGCCTATGTCGAAAAACAGCCATAAAAATGTCATAGCATGTCAAAAGAAGTCATAAAATGTCATAGTACAGCATGTCAAAAAGTTATAAAAAAGACAAAGTATAGTATGTCAAAAAGTCTTTAAAAGTCATAGTATGTGTCATAAAAGTCAGAAAATTGTCATGCTATACTACATCAAATAAAATAAAAAACGTCATAGTATGTCAAAAATGTCATAGTATAGTATTATGAAAAAGTCATAAAAATGTTATAGTGCGATTATGAAAAAAGTAATTAAAATCATAATAGGTTAAAAAATAAATAAAAACGCCAGTGTAGTATGTTGAAAGTCATAAAAACGTCAGTTATAATATGCCAAAAAGTTTTTAAAAAACTCATTGTATGTTAAAAAAAGTCCCAACAATTCATAGCATCACAAATTTTAAACACAAAATCAGGACTCCAGCTGCTACATCTTTGAATAATAAAATGCTTATTTCTCTCTAAACAAAAACACTATGCTGTCTTTGTCAAATACAATGAAGACTATTCAGAGACATGAGCTTCCCTCCATACAATACACTACAACAATGCATTATGTGGGAAAGTACCACATTCTGGGATCTGGGGGCACAGTTTTGTGTCTGTTTTGTAGATATGGAATGCAGATTATGTTTCATTGCAATCTTTTAGGCATTCTCAATATTGCGCTGGTCGATATGTTGTAGATGTGCCAAAAGGGGAAGCTCCCTTTATTAGCCCTCTAGAAGCTATAACAAAACTCATGACTCACAAAAGGGAAATATTCTGTAACAATAACAAAAATAAATGTATTTAATTCAAGGAAGACATTTCACAAGGCACAATAATGGTTTTGCTAAACTATTCAATATGTACATATATATTCCACACAGCTTGATTTATATACAACAGCAATGTTTTAAACACTCTTCTAATGAGATCCAAGCTTTACAGCATCTTCAACATATTCATGATACAGCGATAATTATGGCAGAATTACATAACAGCCATTACAAGCTATAAGAAAGGTAAAATAAATATCTTTTTTTATGCATATGTTGAGTGCTACTGACAGATGTTAGTAAAAAAAGAAAAGATTTAATATTCATCATCAGCATTTGTTGTAATAGCGAACACTGTAATTTACCACAGTAAATACTACATGCAATCAATCAAATAATAGAGGAGCTCAGGTCAGGAATCCCAAAATGTGAAGACCAGCCATGTTAGGCAGAAAACTAATACCACTGAGGACAAACAAGCAGTCAGAACAAGCCACTGAAAAGAATATGGTGCCTTAAATGTTTTATTTTGCTCAGACGTTGTTGGCACAGACTCAAAGGTTTTTATCCTTGACCAGTGTGACTGGGAAGAAGGTGATTGTCAGGATGAAGGTTTTTTAGCTTTCCTCATTTTCTTGAGCTTTTCTTGTCTCACCGTCTCACCCTCCAAGGTGGACAGCTCCGATATCCTGTGGATGAAAGAGCGTGAGGCTCCGACCACTGGGTCTGGATAGGACTGGCCTGTGTGGCGAGAGGTCGGCAAGAGAGAGGGAAATACACAGAAAGAGAGAGATGGATAAAAGGGAGAGAAGAACAAATATTAGGATGAGCTCTATAATAAGATATATACACTAAAAATAATAAGTATAAAAATATGGGGCATTTTCATGATGTTAGGTTTATTCTACATCTCCTCAAGTTTTGCGTAATATTGATTTAATAAGTTATATCCATCAGGGATAAGTCCACCTGACAACACCAACCCCTCCCTTTCTCCATGTGACCTTTTGTCCCACTTTGTTATGAACCACAAACAACAAGGTACCCTGCAACTTGCAATAAATAAAATCCAAAACACTAACATGTTTGCTGAGTTAAAATAACTCACTCTTTTGCTTATCTTTAACAGTCAGTAGGTTGTTGGTTGGATAATTCACCTTAGGCCTGCGGAACAGAAGGCAAGCAAAGAGGCATAGGTGTGAGAAACAATTAAGAGAACTATTGATTAGCTTGGTCTAATTTAGTTTATAAGGGCAAAAATACCTGCTACGCTTGCAGTTCTCAGCAGAGAAGGTGTTTCTGCCATTGAGGACTAAAGTGGAGGGAAAGAGGATGGCTGGATTTGTATTCAGTTCAAATCTTTCAGGATAGCTAGAAGAAGAATTGAGGACGTTATGAACATATAAAAAGGTAGGGCTGCACATATGACTGTTAGGATCAATAATTTGGAATTGATTTTGGTTTGGTTTGGCTTTCAGAAGACCCAATTATTTCATATTAAAATTATTGGAAATTATATTAGAGGATTGTTACGTTCTATGTGAAAGTGAAGGCAGTGTGCCATCAAACTAAACTGTTCCCACAAATGGACTAATAGTAATAAGTGATTATAATCTCATCATTACACTCAAACACTTGGTTCAATTTTAGCTATAATTATGCCAGAATCCTACATTTTCTGTGAAGGAGAAATTATGCTTCCATATTCTTGTAATTATTTTTATATAGGAGACAGTGGCTCAGTGTAATTACTGCAATCTGTGCCGCTGTCTTCAGAAATATTCTATGACTACAACTACAACTAACGCGCTGAGTGACATTAATCCGCTGGTTACCCCAGGGTGAAAGGCCGCCCTGCATGACTGTGGAAAAGCTTCTTGGAGAGGCTGTTGGGATGCTGGTTGCCGGGTCTGTGCACATGGTAGCCTGTGGCCAGTGGAGGAATCCCAGTTCTGGTCCTCTCTAACCTTGCACCTAAACATAATTAGAACTAATTAAAACTGAAATATGATATGAAAACAGTCATTTTCTAAAAAGATATTTTAAAACAAAAAGTGTATATGTAATGTGGATAATCTCTTGCTGTCACTGTAATTGTGACTGTAAATTTATACTAAGTATCAATGTTGTACTTACAGTCACAGAAATGAAACCTGTGCTCACTATGTATGACGACAGCTCCACCTACTGGCTGTCTTGTTACATTCCAGGAAAATAACACTCAAGTTCAATGTGCATCCAATTTAATGTTTTAGGTTCAAAGTAAACAATTTACTTCTGAGAATATATAAGTAATCCTATAATAACGGTGGTCAACGCCTCTTATGCAATTCTTACACTGCTTATCAAACAGAAAGTGTCTTCCAGAGATGTCCATCTCTGAGCCATTGATCGCTTTTCCCAGTGTGTCATCTCTGGCCAGGTTTGGTGACCTAACATAACAGATTGAAGAGAAACATGGATTTTTAAAAGGGAATACCACGCAGAATAATGCCACACGGTAGGCCTACACCATTTGTGTATTATTCTGGTTAAGTGTAATGCCGCTACTAATATTCATACAGTACGTTTTGTGTACAACTTATTTTTTTGCATAGCCTACTGTTGTGAGCGAGTTCTATAGAAGCCAGAGGCTATTTTGATTCTTAAGAAACATCCTTAAATAATGAGCGTGGTCTAAGAAAACAAGTTATGTCAAAATGATAACATCTCACCCTCGAACTATGTAGCCGCTAACCAAGGCTTTCCATTCCCTGGAGTCTACAACAGAGAACGGTGAGATGACGTTACCGTTAGTGTAGCAGCATCTTCATAATTTAGCTAGCAGATAACGTTACATTAAGCACGCTTACTCACTGCTCAAGTGTTGAATCAAAGGCAATTTCCTCATTTGATTATGTCTGACAGCCCTTTGACCACCTACTCCCATGCCGACGTCCCAGTATGCTGGATGTGTAGCCGCATCAGGGCCGCGCTGGCTGCACTTTGAGCTTCCCTCCGACAATAAAGCCTTTGCGGTAACGTTGGGCAGCGATGCATTAACCTGAAAAGTCATCATGTTGGAGCTGCCATCAAACAACGGCTTAAGACATTACCTGGTTAAAGACCCAACATACGATACATGGCGATTATAACGGCCAGTCTGTACAAGCTAGACATCCCCGAGCAGCAATGCTAGGCTGCCGTTGACTGTGGTAAATGTAACCGAGTCACTGCGTCACCATGGTAACATGCTTCAAGAAAACCGTTACATAGTCACTATAGCACATTCATCTCAAATATTAAAGTTTAGTCCAAAACAAGTTCATCCACTTTGTCTATGATATATCAAATCCTCCCTCGTTTTTAGTAGGGCTGGATATTGTGTGTATATTATATTTAATAAAACAAAATTAAGAAAAGACATTACCAGTAGGCTACATTCCTCGACTCCGATACCGACCCATTTTAATAAATAAAAAACACATCACGGTTAAGATTAATTTTTCAGCTGCTATGCAGCGCAGTCAAGCCTCTTAAAATACACAAACGAACACCGTTTCTGTGCCTTTCTCATGTTAAACAGCATAGGATCTTGGTACATACTGCACTCTTACTGGCTCACCGACAAAGATAGTTAGGCATTTAAATTTAGTATTGAATGACAAGGCATTATTCAATATTCAACAGAGTCAGTGACTAATGTATTGAAGTTCAACCCTACAGTTCTTAACGATTTGTTTTACACTTGTAAATTTGTATACCGTTGTCCACTTGTCATTTTAGGGGTCAATTATTGGCTTAAACACAAATTTAATAAAGCCAACTAGGAAAATACAAAATAGTGTATTCACAGGATGGCACATTGATGAATTAAATGGCACAGTCACAACATTAATGACAAGAACAGGACTTTTTCTCCAAGTTTTTATTGTGCATGTTGAGTTCTTTGAAAACCTGAAAGACAAAAAAAAACATGTCATAACTAGAGAAACTAAACATGGCAACATTTGCTTTTGTATTCTAAAATACAAAAACAGATCAGGTCAAAAACTAGGTACAATGTTCATACTTTGCTTCTTGTAAAAGTATGGTAATAACAGTAATAAGACTTACATCAAATTTTGGAAACATCTGTTTCAAAGTAGTAATGTTTTGAACAAAAGAGGTGGCTGATACGTTTCCCTCAGAGATGGCATCACCCAGGGTTATACACAAGACAATCTAGAGTCTATGCCATAGATGGATGTCACATTTAGAACCAACTTTACAAAGTCTTGAGGAATAAAACCATTACCATATTGTTTAATTTGATCTAATATGTTGCTCTTGCATTACATCTTCCTCCTTTCTTCCACAGACAGAAGCACGTATAGTAGATGATTTAAGATTAATGGCTAAAATGTGGTTTCAGACATAATTGGCTTAATTTCAGCTGGTTTTCACCATAGTCGATAAGACGGGGAAAAAAGTATGCATCATGAACCACACCTAATTAACCACTTATACTTTCAAGACCTGTAATATTCCTCCAACTCACCATAACTTTTAGTTCATCCGCCGGATCATTCTGTTGATCTGATCCTCCCGGTTGCCAGCGTCTCCTCCCTCAACAAAGTGTGTGGTCTTCTTGTTCATACCACCTCGGGGTGACGACAGCTTGAAGGGCCAGAGGAAGTTGTTGGCAGGTTTGAAGTTCTTTCCAACTGTGTAAATCTCATGGATGAGGTCCTCAACACAGATGATGCCATATTTGCCTGAAGATCAAAAAAGGAATGTGCTTAACAAGTTGAACTGCAGAACCGCACGCACACTTAACTACTTGCACTTAAAAATGTGAGTTACCAGTGAAAGCAAGAGTTGCTATGTTAAATGTTTTACCAAGTGAGAAAATGTGCAATTTAGGCAACTTTGGCTTTACTGATAAGCAAAATGATTGAAGAATTTAACCAAGAATGGATGAGTTAATTGTATTCCAACATTTCAGACTCTTAAAGCTCAACACATATTTTACCTTGTGACAAAAAGTTCTAATAAAGTTGAACTAAACAAGTCTGATGTGTAAGGGTAAAATTCTGCTAAAATACATCCAAATGGTAAAGTCACTGTTTGATAAGCATGTGGTTTCAGACACAACTGGCTTAGTTTTCAGTTTTTTCACCAAGGTCGATAAGACGGGGAAAAAAGTGTGCATCATTAACCACATATAACTACACCTTAATCTAACAGTAATTGATACTGTTGGGACTCTTATGCTTTGCAGAATTGTACCTTAATATAGCCAAGAGCATGTCTTATCTAAAGATAAGCTCTGAAAAAGCATACCACATTGCCAATTACTACTCCCTCAGAAATAACACTAATAGTTACTGGTCAATGTTACATGAAGTTGTCTTCTAAAACATAGATACACCTGTATACTGTGCTATGTACAACCCATTTCTTTAAGGGTTTTTGAACCAAAAAAAGAAGATAAGGTAAAAAAGCTCCCATACCGAGGGCCTTCTCCACCAGAGCGTTGTCTGTGAGGGCAATGCGCTGTTTCCTCATCCTGCCATGGCCACGTTTGTAGATGAGCTCACGCACAGACTTCAGGTTCGGGTATCTGGAGGAACGGGGTCATAAAAAGATTATTAAATGAGCTCAAAACAAATCTTAGGGATGTAATTCTTAACATAGATATATTAGCATGTAGGCAATATCATTCAGGCATTAGATAATTTATAGTCTAAGTGGATTTAACCTAAAGCCTCATTGAACTCAGTTAATTCACCAGCTCTTACATCATTAGGTTGTGGCCATAGATGCCACTTGTTTTAAGATTTCAACCCCAAGAGAGCAGTGCTGCAGCAGCAGCTCTCTGTGACTGAACACAGCAGATGAGCAACTGCAGTTGATATACCACTAAATGTTCTATTTTTCATGCTTTTTACCTCACCGTACGTAGAAAAGTTACCCATAAGCTATGCAATAGTAACAAGGATATTAACTGAAATTAGGAAGTGTATTGGCATACAGATGACAAAAAAACAAAAATGTATCCAGATTAGAGGATGACACGGGAGTGGATTTTCACTCCTGTCCCGTCCCACTCCCATAGAAAGAAATCTTGTCCCGTCCCACTCCCAGACCAAAGTTTAAAAACTAATCCCATCCCATCCCGCTCCTGGTAAATTGAGTCCCACTCCCATCCCGCTCCTGTTTAAACTGACTCACGCTCCTGTACCGCTCCCATTTATTTTTTTCTTCAATTAGTGTTTAGTTAATACATAGAATTTGATTTAATCTGCTCAACGAAGCGATGCTTGGCTGATACTTTCCGAATTTGCCTTGCAAGTGTGCCTCTTCAGACCGCTCGTCCTCGTCACTTGACTAAGACTAAGCATGTCTTACAAGCAGCGTACATCGTGCTATCACCGTCACATTCTACTCTCATAAACTTAATTAATATTTCAGACTTTCCGACCAGTTCTGTGAACTTAATAGACTCGTCATTACATCTGACTTTGCGCTGTAAATCATTTTTTGCCACATCGACTCCTCCGCGGCTGTTAGCTCCCTCCATCACTGCTCTTTGAATTACGGCGGTAAGCCGTGACAAAAGCACTGATGGCTTCTGGGACGGCTGGGTCGTGTAGTTATTTTTAATTGCGTTATATTGTAGGTGTATTAAAAGGAAACTACAAAATGGTGCATTTACTTTTTTTGCATTTAGGTGCATTTAGATTTTTTTGTCGTCTTTGCTATTGGTTGATTCCCGCTCCCGTCTGCTCCCGTTAACCATTTATCCTGTACCGTCCAAATCCCGTGATTAATAGTAAATATGACTCCCATCCTGCAGGAATCCCGTGACCCATGGGAATTCCCAAAAAATGTCAGCCTCTAATCCACATTTAATGGCTGTATAGGGTGCAGCCAACCAACTGCACCTTTGTGTTTCACCTCACTCAGATTCGATACAACGGCAGAAAAATCTACAGATTAAAGACTTGAAACTTACAAACTATGGTATTTATGCAAAAAAAAAAAAAAACAATGTGCACATCTGTAGCTCTATTAAGTTTTTTCCTTTAGCGACGGTTAGAGAAGTTATTTTATAGCACTATTTAGTGTCAAACACAGATCAAAAACATTCATTGTTCATTCATAACCCATAATTTTGTGTAGCCATTCTTTCACCTCCTGCAATTAGATTAGACATTAGGTTCTATTTTTAATGTAAATTATTTTAACATTACTTATTTCCTGACATTTAAAGTGAAACCAACAGCAACATTAAATCGATCATATCTATGGAGTTGAGATAGGAAACCTTTAGACAAACACCTTAAACATAAAGAAGCATATCCAGGGAGTCATCAGGAGAAATTTTAATAGAGTTCTGATTAATACTGTCTATGCTCCCTTATCCCCCCGCAACTGCAACACAGAATTTCCTTTTGGGGATCAATAAAGTATTTGACTCTGATCAAGATAGTCACACAACTAGATGTTTTTATATGCTAAACTAAGTCAAGAACAATAAACTACAAATACATTTTTTTCTTAAAATAAAGATGTGTAAATAGTGCATAGTGTCATACCCATTATTATCATGGAATGTGGTTTCAGACAAAACTGGCTTAGTTTCAGTCAGTATTCACCATGGTCGATAAGAAGGGGAAAAAAGTTCAGCATCATCAACCACATTCCAGAGAGAGCATTTATAGACACTTGTAAAAGTGTTAATATCAGTACACATTGACTTGTGTCTCCATCAAGTTTTAGTAGTAACAGGCTTACCCCCAAGCGATGTACGGCTCAGCAATCCTAAGCATGTTGATCGAAGCCTTGTTCAGCCTGACGAATACACCATTGAAGATCTGGCGGAGACGGAGCAGCTGCAGAACTTTGCGGACCTTGGGGCTGACACCATTGATACTGGAAAACAAATGAAGACAATGATTAACATAAAGTTTTACATTAGCATAGAGCTTTATCATCAATTCAATTTAATGTGGTTTCAGAAAAAATTGGCTTATGTTGCATATTGTATCACCATAGTCGATAAGTCGGGGAAAGAGTGTGCATCATTAACCACAGAATTAACATTGCAGACAGTACATTTACATGGATTGCTATATTAAACACATTTAGGTATTACTTAAAGTGTCTTTAAAAACGGCAGTATCCAACTAAACGATTTACCTTGACAGACTTAATCTTAACGGTTTCACACATTCTTGTATATCACTACAAACAAAACAGCTCTAAACAGTTTCTATAGAACTAGCATGCAAGACATCGTAACAAGGTTTGATCAAGTAGGCAATGTAGGATAACACATGCACGAACATGTATAGTGGTTTAACCAACGCATGTTAACAAGCTTGAGCACCAGGTCGTGTTGGAAATCTAGTAATCCATGTAAATGTTACTGAAAGGGTTTTGTCACCAATAATGTCACCAGATACACGCCAGAAACTACTTACCCTCTGATTCTGACAACAAAGGCCAGTTTGGGCTCAGCTGGCACATAGAAGTTTCCCACTTTGCGAGCTGTACGGCCCAGGCGGACTTCACGTCTGTACATCTGTCTGTACTCTTTGTGGTACTTTTCAGCCCTCTTGTAGATCAGTTTCCTGGTCACTTTGCGGGCCTTAGAACACATTGGGAATACATGCTCGTTCAGTGCACAAATTACATGTTCAGCTGCACACCGACAGCTACATGAGTCAATATTTCTTAGCTATTTTAACAGGCCAATATAACTGCATGCAACTTACCTTTTTCTCAGCCAGCATCTTCTTGACGCGCATGGCCTTCATGGTGGCAAAGGCCTTTCGCCTTTTCAAAAGGCTCTCAGGGACCGCCGGTACTTTTTTTCTATTAAGAGATACAAATCTTCAGGACCATATTTGAAACGCATCGGCAATAGCAGTTATCCTGACATAGCTCAATTACTACGATGAAATTATCTCATCGCCGCTGGTAATGTTAGCTGCTAGCTTGCTATGCCGTCCTTACCGGCTTCCTTATAGGTTGTGCTAACGTTACTCCATCGAAACGCTTTCCGATGTGTCTCAGAACCAATAACACCATCATAATACTCGACGATTTAGTCGAGCAGTTAAATTATTAAATGTGTTCACCTTTCTAGCACAGATACTAGCTACTTTTCGAGTGCACGGAGGATGGAGCACAGCCATGTTGTATTACTGTGGCCACATACAAGACTCCATAAAGTGTACATAACAATATAAATCCAAATCCTAAACAATACTACTAGGATTATCGTGTATGCAAACTAAACATCCCAGCCAGGGTGTACATTTAACCAAAGATGGCTATTTAAATAGTGGATGTGCTTAGATTTTAATACAGCGGAACACACTTACTCTGCGTCCGCCATTGCGTCCACCGAGAAAGAGGAATTTTCTTTTGCGCATGTCCCGGTTAAAGGATTTAGGACCTCAACGGACTGTCCCTCCAGCTGCCTGACTGGTAAATTTATTTGACAAGCCAAGCTTTGGACTACCGAAGTATTCTTAAAAAAAACAAAAGTATTTTTGATAAATATAATATAAATATCAAGTTGCTAGAGTGCTCTCTTGTAATATGGTTGGTTGACCCCGAAATTTAGAGTGTCATATCTCAGTAATTTTTATCGTGTTTTATTTGAAAAGTGATACGTTACAACTTCAACAGACTCAAATTAAAATTAGTTTAACTTTAAAATGTTTATCTTGTCATCTACAACTCTATTTTAGGCACAAAATTGTTGTTTTGATATAAGACGGTCCACTGTAGGCTACGCTACGTTTATAACGCTTTATGCAATTTCCACAACACTCGCTGTCCCGGTCCCCTTAATACACCCATGGTCCCGGCAGAGGGCGCAAACACTTCATTTTTAAATATAGGCCTATAAATATGTCGAATCTCAGTGGGAAAAAGACCACTTCGTCTAAGCTACTTCAGGTTTTTAGAAAAATAAATGATGTCGTAGTGCCCACCTAGTGCTTGCTCTTGGTGGGCACTGTTGGGTTTCTGTAAATAACATCACAGAGTAGCCTAGGCTACGGTCCAGACCTGCTCAATTATGAAAAGCGCAAAGAGATAACTGTTGTTGCGATTTAGCGCTATATAAATACAATTGAATTGAAATTGAATTGTAGCCTTGACTGACTGTAGCCTAAAGGCCATTTAATATCATTTAAATGTGAGGCCCGAAGTAGACCCACGTTTTTACCATTGGCCTACTTTACTTCAGTATTTCCATTTTGGACTACTTTATTTTTCATTTCTATTGCAAAATGTTATATATATTTCATATGCGAAATCAAATATTTTGCATTGGTCTAAAGCATTATGAGCTTACCCCTACACAACCTAGTAGGCCTATACCCGACCAATTAATAATGTAGGCTATAGCTCTGTAATGGACCTCGGAGTAAATAGGCCAGCCTTGCTTTAATAGCATGACGTTGTTAGTAGCCTTAGGGGCCCTTTCAATGAATGCATTATTCGCATTCGGCTACATTAAAGGATCTGACCCCCCACACACACACACACACACACACACACACAAACATACACACACACACACACACACACACACACACACACACACACACATACACCCGCCCCCAGACACGCTCACCTAGCAGGGACAACCACATGTCACTGCTGCAAGACGTCGAAGGCCTACGTGAAAAAAGGAAAAACGTTGCAAACTGGTGAAAAAAATCGTATAATATAATAGCCTAATCACAATGACCGTATGTTAGGAATAAAAACAATATAAGTCTATAGCTATATAGACTATGGATTACAGTGTCCATGCAGCCGTTTTACGCCTGTCGGGGTGCGCCTACCTTATCGATCCAGTTTCACTTTCCACAATGAGCAGTTCGCGATGGATCATTGCCATTAAATAGCCTACTGTGATATGGCTTAGACCACTGACTTCTGATTTAAGTTCAGTTGGCTATTGCATATTATGCTCAAATTACATAAAATCGGGACATTCTTTAGGGAACACTGATGGTTTTGCTTTTCCCATGGACGGACATTGACCTGTTTGCAGGATAGGATATGGCCTGATCGGTGGCGGTTTGAAATCTGCATTTCGTGGTGGAAAAACTCGGTAGCTATCAGTAGGGTATACTCAGTGGTAATGACATCCCAATAATCATATTGCTCTCCTAAAATAGGTTAAAAACAAAATCATCAATTAAATTAAACACGCTCAACAGGATAGTTAATGTGTCATGCTTGTTTGTACTAAATTCACATTTTAAACGTACATTCTAAATAGCCTAACCTAACTTTGTTTAAAAATGAAAAACAAAGAGAAAAACAGCGGTGGCTTTTTAAAGGACATGAAAGCCTATTTTCTAATCTTCCTTTGGCATAGGCTATTACATTGGGGAAAATCACAACAGAACAGATTAGTGTTAGGTAATTTTATTTTTTTAGGTTAACATTACATCACCTCTTGTAATGTATGGACTTATTGGCGTATAATTCTGACAGGCGCTCAAGTCTCTGTCCTATTGGGTCCAGCACTGATGGGAGGACTAAATAAATAGCGAGTGAGATGCGGATGAGAATGAGATGAGTGGAGGAGCAGCAGAGGAAGTAGGAGGCACAGTCCGTGGTAGCTGCTCATAACTCACTGCAACTGTGCGTTGTAGTGACAACTGGACTCTGCTTCTGAACTCTTCTTTTCACTCACAAGTTGTGGTCCTTTTTTCGCCACTTTTGTGTATCATTGTTAGCATTTTACTACCTGCACTGTGGTCCAAGTTTGTCGGTGTAACACTAGTCTACTTATCTGCTGAACAGGTCTCAAGAGGAACACAATTCCCTGCTCTTCTTCCTCTGTTTCTTGAAAATTATTTGGAAAATATCGGTCAACATGATGATAATTATTGCGGAGTTCTTCGTGGTAATTTTGAAGGTCCTCTGGGCTTTTGTAACTGCCGGGGCTAAATGGGTTGTGCGGCCCAAGGAAAAGAGCGTGGCGGGACAGGTGTGCGTGATCACCGGAGCTGGAAGCGGCCTCGGGCGGCTCTTCGCAAAGGAGTTCGCCCGGAGACGAGCCATACTGGTGTTGTGGGACATAAACAGCCAAAGCAATGAGGAAACAGCGGAGATGGTGCGGCAGATATACCATGAAATTGACACTCCCATTACCAAAGACGGTAAGTCTGCTTTCTTTTGCAGCAATTAGGATGCCATCAGTTTTTAAGCATGGTCAGCGAAATCTGCTTGTCTTAGATCGCGTTTAGTTTTGCTAATGCAGTGGGAAATGCAAGGAGAGCCTATAGGCTACTGTAGCCTAGTTGCAGTAGGCTAGCTATTATCGTAACCAGTGTTATAATGAATAGCCTAGAGTGAATGTTTCACAGGACAAGGTGCTTCGCAGACGTCTTCGCACACAGTTGCAGGTTGTTATACAAGTCTTACTTTTAACCGAAAGTGTCCATCACTTGGCTGAAAAGTGACCCCATAAAATGATGTGCTTTGAATAATAATGTGCAGATCACCAACATTTACTTTTTTTTTTTAAACTCTAATTTCACTTAATAATTTAGATGTTATTGTTGAACAGACATAACAGTTATGTTACAACAACTTGCTACGTCCAAACCAGCCTGCTGTGCAAACTTTCATTGATCATTTTGATCATCTCTTTGGCCCTGCAGGACCTGTTGGTGGGGTAGAGGAGGTCCCTCCTTTCCAGCCCCAAGTCTACACCTATTCGTGTGATGTGGGAAAGCGTGAGAGTGTGTATTCTACAGCTGAGAAGATGCGTCGAGAGGTGGGAAATGTGGACATACTGATCAACAATGCCGGCGTCGTCTCCGGTCATCACCTTCTGGAGTGCCCCGATGAGCTGATCGAGCGCACCATGGTGGTCAACTGCCATGCACTCTTCTGGGTGAGTTGACGCACACGCAATTAAGCGCGCGCGCGTGTGTGTGTGTGTGTGTGTGCGTGCGCGCGCGCGCCTTCGTGCTCTTTGGCAATCAGTGATGATATGTCAGCCCCTCCTTCTCCTCTACTTTGCCGCAAAGATCTGTAAAAATCTGACTTGCGTGATGGAAACAGGGGGTTCTGTACGTGAGTTGGATCTGTGTCGGATCAGCTCACCACATTTTGTTGGCAGGCAGTAATTTGTTGTGTATCAGATTTTTCTTTGGCTCTGTTCCTTGGTCTTTTTCAGTGTGAATACTTATCTGAAAGGCTACGTGGACTTGATAGATTAAATATGTTGCACTTTAGATAAGCATAAGCTGCAGCGTTGAACATCGTTATTGTAGCTTTTCTTATGTGTGTTTTGTAGTCAGGGTTATGAGTGTGGCAAGACAATGTTTGCTGCCTGGCAATTAGAAAATCATTGAGAAGAGACATATCTCTGAGAATGAGAGTTGATTTATCAGCAATTAAGCCCCTCTCCTCCAATCTCAAACACCAGTTCTGATAATTGATGGCATTGCTAGGCTACAGCCACCTATGTGGGACAAGTGTAGTGATTGCGCGCAAATTGGTTTAAATGCCTGCTGCGGAGTGTATTTTGACTGGTGGCATGGCTCGGAATTGACCATTTCATCTTGATTGTATTTGTCACTAAATATTGAGTAATGTATCTAGTGAAGTGGCAGATGTTCATTTTGAGAATTTGGCCGCAGAGTCTTCTTTTACGGAGGACTGCTTTCTTAATGATGCTATGAAACCACAGTGATTTTGAGCTCCCTAATTGAGCATGAAAATCTCTTGTGTTGTCAGTCAGGTTGTGTATTTCCTCTTTAACGCTCCATTCAACTATTCATGTGCCTCTCTGCTGGCTATCTTCACGTTCTTTTACAACCAGGATTGTGGAGTCAGGATCCAGTGGTTGGGTGGCAGATTTGGGATTTTTAATAGGGGTCTGTGTTTGTGTTCTCCTATATTCTGTGGAGAGCTTGGTTTCTTTGGGGGTGGGGGGTGGCAGATGAAAGAAGGACTTAATGAATGGTGACAGCCAGAATGGAGGATGTGGTTCATTAAAGACACAAGCTAGATGAATAGAGCTTAGACTAACAGGGACCTGTCCAATTTCCTCTACACAAACACGGTACAGTTACCCAATGCATGTAGGTGGTACATTATACAAACCTTTGATTTAGTGTTATCCTTTTTGAACAGGCTTTTAAAATGGCTTAATTGGGTTTTATGTCTCAACAAATTGCTTCAATGTAGTCAATACAAAAGGTTTAAGTGGAGTTTAAACCTTGTTCAGTGTGTTTTAAAGAATGCTGACACTAAAGGGATGTTACAAAAATGTTTAGTCTTTTCTAAAGACATTTTGAGATTAAATCAAAGAGCCACTCATCTCTTATTTTAATTTGCAGATGACTGCTTGCTCCTTGCCATTTCTTATATTGTTTTATGCTAACATAGTCTGAGGTGCATTCTTCTTGACGTGTTTTCATCTTATTCAGCCTTTCAAGCATCACTATTTGGCAAATATGAGTTTGGCCACTCAGGGAGACATCAGAAGCAATTGTCAACCCCCAAAACATCTCAGCCTCCTTATCCAGATTCTCCAGAACGACATGACAACGGATTCAAAAGTGTGTTAGATTTAGGGAAACTACATCTAAAATGCACCACAGAGTGTAAATTAAGCAAAGGCAATGCAAGCGCTCAGATAATGGAAGAAAGATGGGTGTTTAGTGAGCAGGACAAGGATGGTAATCGCAGTGTGTTTGCAGACCAGCCACTTCAGACCCCACACTACTTCTGTCCTCCTTCTACAGGCCCCTCTGACTCCTCCCAACCTGATTTGGAGGCAGTGGGTGCAGCTGCATGGCAGTCATGGAGGCCAACTCTGTTCATCCGGCTCTGACACTGACACACACACACACAGCTTGATTCAGTCCCTCTCTCCTTTTTTTTAAGGTTTTTATGAGGCAGGGCGGTTATAACATTTCATTTGTTTGAGCCTTTGATCAGCCCAGTTGCTGATTTATGATGTTTGAGCCTCAGTTTTCTGTCATGGTGGGACGGGGAATGTACACTCATCTCATTAAGTGTCATCAGAGTTTATGTTTGAGGATAAGTCCATTAGAATGACAAAAGGAAATCATCCTCCGCATCTTGAGCTGGTTATCCAACAGGTGGTTTATGAATTCCCCTTACATGGAAAAACTACCTCTTGTGCGACTACATTAAAGCGGACAGCGCTCGACTGTGACATGGCGGGAAAAGAGCAGAAGAAGGAAGGCAGTGCCTTCCCATCCACAGGCAAGGCGAGAGGGTAATGGTAAGCTGCTGCTGACCCACTTTATCTGACAATTGGTTTCTTGTCTGTGGATCAGCTTGACAAGATGCCAGGCGACAGGAGCCAAGTTCTCCAGGCAGCATTCCTGCTGTAGCCAGAGAAAGGAGGCAGCCAGGCAGAAGGGTCCTACTTGACTGGTTTTATACGGCCCCCTACTCAGGCCTGGTGCACCTGTACCCCTCACAAGAGCTCTCTCCCTGACCGTGTACCTGTTCACATCTCAAAGGATGGGATTAGGGGACTAAGAAGAAATAGAAGTCAATAAATCTAGGAAAAAGTTGACCTTTAGGACCAATATTTTATTTTGTGATCCAAGATCATACCGAACTTCTATCACTACATTTATTAAAAAGCGGAAAATAAACGTAACTAGACCTAATGAAATTTGAAAAGGAGTCCTACGAAGCAACTTTAAATAATGACACAAGCCTTCCCAGGTGAAACAAATCTGTTAAAAATACTTTTTAATGATGTATATTTTCAAGTCAAATCCAAATCCAAGTATAATTAAGTGTATTAAATTATGTATTAACTTCAACTTAACATATTTGACTTTAAAGTGTAAATAGTATGTTAAAATGGAACTTTTTCAAACTTCAAGTGCACTGAAATACAAAAAAAAAATCAAGATTCATGAGCAGTTAAGCACACTTACAATACATTTGCATAGTATGCCATTCTAATGGAAATACACTTAAAGGCATTGCAGCTCAACTTATAGTTTAAGTACATTTTATACAATGTTACCATGCTTATTACTATAAACATACTATTACTAGTCATAAATGTTAATTAATGTAACTCAGTAATATTTCAAGTGATCAACAAATGCACTTGCTAACTATATTTAATGCTTTTAAAGTGTCTCACTATGACATTGTATTTGAAGTGAAGTTCAATAACAACCTAAACGTCATACACATACTTTCAGTGCAATATTATAATGTTGGCTAGAAATGAATTGTTTGAAGTATATTTCATGTTCATCTGTACTTTTATCCCCATTTTGTTATACCTAAGCATAAATGTTAATATTATACTAAAAGTGTATTATATTACAATTAATTTCAAATGCATTACATCAACAGATTACAAATTGCATCTCAGAAAAGGATCTTTATTACTCACACAAGTAACCCGTAAAAGCAGATATCGGCAAAAGCAGGAACCGTGAACAGCTGACTTTCTCTGAAATGCCAGGAAGAGAACAATGGCGAAATACACAACACATCTAGCTCTGACAAATTACTAGAGGCCTTGTGTCCCATTGTTGCACTTCCTCCATAGAATGGCCCGGATCTCTGCCACCTCTGTGTTGGGAAAATTGCTCCCTCACTGTATCTGTGAAAGCAAGAGAGAGATGGGCATTAATCAAACGAGACGATGTATAAATATAATCATTGATGACAATGGATTTGCCAGTCATGACAATGAATTTGTATTAATGACATTATTGTACTTATGATTGCATTGTTGTTGTTTTTTTTTTTCTGGCTTTTACTAGTAATAATCCTGATAAATTCTGCCTCCATCTGAAAACATGTCCACAAACGCAATATAATAATTGTACCTACTAGTCAACATTAATTCTTTAGTAATACCTCATGAAAAGGTTTTTCTGTTCTGCCATAACATACCACATGCAAGCTCCGTAGTCCAGCTATAAGACATCAATCATTCAGCTAACGTTAGCTAGCTAGCTAAGTTTGCTAGCTAGCTAAGTTTGCTAGCTAGCTAAGTTTGCTGGCGAACATGTCAAAGACCCTCCTGCTTTTACAGCATTTTGCATCACAAACACAAAGTACAATCATGCACAACATGAAAATACTACAAAACTGAAAAAAAAAAAAATGAAAATGTCCTCCTACCCTTTCCAAATCAGACACTGAACATCAACTGCAACTTTGCCGCCAAAATTAACCGAAAGAGGGTCAGGTCTGGAGTTCAAATGTGGCTGTATATGCCTTCTTCTCCTTTTCTGGTTTAAATGGTAACTGGTGCTTTTTTTTTGCTGTTCACTTAAATGTTTTAGGTTTTATCAACACATATTTCTTTTAAACGTAACAATAGACACGTAACATTTTAACCTAACAAAGACATGCATTTTAAGTAAACTGAACATTAAACTATTTAAAGTGGACAACCCCCATAATTCAGTGTTTTGAGTGTTTGCATTTTAGCATATTTAATGAAAGTAGGCCTACTTTGATATTCTAATAAAAGTACACTTCTATTATAGTGTACTTTTTTGACAGGTTACTAAGATCACGCAACTGATCAAGTGAAATCCATGTACACTTTCAAAAATTATACTTGCTCTGTATTACAAATAAGCATAATTACTATAAGTACACTAAAGTACCACTATAATTTTTTATATATAAATACACCTATTTTAGAGTGTACTGTATAAAGTGTACAGAAGTCACACTATTAATGAAGTGAGATTGTAGTACACTTTCAAAAGGTAAACTAACAATTCATTTCCAAAAATGATGCTTCCCATAAGTACACTGAATTGCCACTCTAAGTACGTCACATTTAATACACTTAAAAAAAAAGAAAAAAAGAATTCCATACAATTTTTACCACATTAACGACAAAGTACACTTTCATAAAGTACATTTTTATAAATGTACTTATTGCTAAATTAATATACTTACTTTTTGGACTCTGAAGTTGAACTTGATTACATCTATTTTAAAGTACACTTTTAAAAGTAGATATTAAAACATTCACAAGTCGGCCAAGGTCTGATAGTGAGTCAAGCTCATTGTCAGCCAACGGGGTTGTTTGCATCAATTTAGTTTTGGCAACCCATTATAATGGATGCGGGGATTGTTTGTTTGTAGTTCATTGCCACTATTTCCTCCTCGTCCTGTCGCTGTGATTGCTTTCCAGGTAAATTTGATACCAGTTGTACAACCAACAGGGGGCTGAGGTCTAGTTATCTGTAGGACAGGCTTCTTGACTTGCATGGCTACCACACAACAAGACCAATCTGCATCCATCATCCCTGATGACCTGTACACCCAACCCACTCAAATTCCATCATCTGTTATAGGATAAGACGAGCTCTTGAGCTCTGGCGTTTTTCTCTCGTCCGGGGAGAAGTTAGCCCAATTAAATGGCCATCTGGTCCTAAGCAAAGGCCAATATTTTGTTCATATTCCTGTTGGTCAGGCGCTAGCACTAATGCAGCCTGACACCCCAGCTGCAAGAAGCTTTGTGTGGCTTAAATGCTCCTGGGGGCACGCACCAATTGGGGGGTGCAGCGGGCAAGGCACCCCCACATAGGCCAAGGAGGCCGACTGTGTCAGTGGGTAATTTAGCGGAACAAGGGAGCGTTGAGACCCAATTACGGCAGCTCTGATGTAAGACACGAGCCCCTGGTTGCCTTCACACATTTTGTGTGTGAGAGGTCAGCGAAGGTCATACCCACATGCCATGAGAAGCAGGACATCACAGGAGGGTGGGAGAGAGATGGGAGGTTTGTTCATGTTTAGCCCCATCCTCAAGCTGAGAGAATCAGCCTTTCCTCCCCATCAGTTCCAGTTATTTTCAGACCACTCGGCAAACAGTTGTATTCGAGTGTTGGCTTCTAGTCGTAGAATCCTGTGCCAGATCAAGTCATTCACTGCTCTCTGAAAGGTTGCAGTGGGAGTGGGAAACTTTGGCTCAAGTCAGGTATGGGCATATCTTAAGTGAATGCTTCATTTGCACGCAACTCTCTCCCTCATCCACTGCCATTCTGGCTCGCAGAGGCCTTTCTCAGCTTTTGCCTTTCTCACTCCCTCTCTTTGGGCCCCATCATTTTCATGAGTTGAATATTGTGGCTTAAAAATGTCCTGAAAAAGTGCAGAAGTTTGGAGCTAAGTCAGACCGGTTAAACCCCCCCGCGTTTCTCTAGATAGATCTAATTTATTTCTTCCGGTTTTGTTTATCGCACAAAACAAGGAGAAAGATTTAGCAGAGACTACACTAGGAGTCAGTAGGTCCGATGCCGTTTAGATTTAATGATGCTTTTCCTCCCCTGCCAGTTGTTCCATGGTTGTACTACCTAGTACCATGCACTCTCTGGCTCTGTGCTCCCCTCCAAAATCTTTACAAAGGAGGCTGGATCATTTCTCTGGCCAGGCTTACATACTGTACCAACCAATGGAACTATTACCTTTTTGTTTATATGACCAGAGAATTATTGGAAGCTAGGAATTTAACTGTCAGAAGAAATAAATGCTCAACTCCATTTTCCAGAACCTAAAGTGATGTCTGCAATTTGCATTAAAAAAAACCCAGAGGTACCACATTTAGATTTTACATTACAAACTGTAGCCAGCAAGAGTTGGATAATTGTTTTTTTAGTAATTCTCTGTCAACTCACTTTAGTCAAGTTATTGACTAACTGTTTCAACATTGGGGATTCTCATGTTACTATGATATAAAGATGTTGTGTTTTTTATTTGCAACCTCCATTGACATGGGTGTTAAAGGCTGCATGCTTTATTTACTATGGCAGTGCACGTCTGACTTGAATAGATCTAGCAGTGCTACCAACAAAAGGCCTGCTGCTTGTTTGTAGACCTCCTAGTGGGAGAGTGATTGGTCAGTTCCTGTCATTGCCGTCACATGTCACACCTGGTGATTGGCTCATGCGGAGTCCAAAGTCGGCAGACGGGCAGAACGAGGAACAGGTTAATCAACAAATTCAACAAAAAAAATACTCTCTGAATCTCCCCAGCGGGGTGGCTTTTCTCACCACCTCACTAACTCTCATTGGACCGGCCGGTTAAACCACTCAGGTTCTCACGTGGCACTCTGGTGAAACTCTTTCATCTCAGTGCTCATCTCTCTGCCGATTGTTCTGCTGACTGCTGCTCGGGCAGGACGCTGACTGCTGCTCGGGCAGGGCGCAAGACTGTGTGGGTAGACGAGAGGCTGAATTGTATTGTTGAGTGAACAGAGGCCTATGATTGGTGTTGTCACCAAGTCTTTAGAGCCGGGCCCAACAACGGGCACCAGATCTGTGTGGGAAAAGAACAGATTGTACAGCAGCGCACATACACCACATACCTGTTTGTTCAGTGAATACCTGAAGAGGGGAAAACCCTCATCCATCTTCCCTCAACATCTATTTCACACCTACCACAAAGGGGGGGGGGACTCAACTTAATTATTGTTATATTCAAATGCTGCACCTCCAGTGCTCAGTCTGATTTTTATTTTTTTGTGTGCGGGTTATGAATTCTCATTCAGATGCCTCTCTCTGCATCACCATGGAGAAGAGGGGGCAGCAGATGGAGAGGGGCAATAAGAGGGACACAGAGAGGATCAAAGGACTTTGGCACAGACAAACTGCACAAGTTAACTAACCTTCCTCCTTTTTTCCTTTGCCCTTCTGTCCTTCCCCTAGACCACCAAGGCGTTTCTCCCCAAGATGTTGGAGCTGAATCATGGTCACATTGTGACGGTTGCCAGCTCCCTGGGTTTATTCAGCACAGCTGGAGTGGAGGTTAGTATCATACACAACAACACATACACATCCCATCGTTCCCACCATCCAAACCAGTGCTTTTCTCCAAAGCCCTCAGTGTGCCAGCTAACACACTGCGTCGGGAGAGGTTAGGCCCCCTTTCTCTCGTTGTCCCTCCACCCGTTAAATTAAGGGACACAGATGAGCATTGGGGAGCCTCTTATAGATTCCTCTATCTGCAGCAGTGGGGGTGTGGAGCCCCTATTGGGCTCTGGTCCCAGGGCCAGAATGAGCTGACAGCTCCCCGAGGGACAGAGACATCTTCATCACTGCTTTGTGAACAACTTGGTGCTCACTCTGTATTCAGCTCACAGGAGTTTACAATGGATAGGTTTTGGTTTTCCTCCCCTATAGTTTTGTTTTTAATGCATGTTAAAATATTAAGTGGAGTCATTTTATCTCCATAACCACAGTGGGACTCCATTTGCCTTTTTATTTTAATAGCTGCACGATTGCTTTTGTTGTACAAGCAGTCATTCATAATGATTAAGTCCCCCTTCAAAGGGATTTGAAGTTTAGTCAGTTTTTGTTCAGCTATTACGCTTCCTGGAAATGCCTAGACTGTGATTTCAGACGTGCACATTAATTTTAGGGAACCAAAGCCTTTGTCTGTCATATGGGCACAATCAAATCTCTTTATCCTCCCCATGTTTATCAACATGCATTTGTGTTCGCCCAAGCCTTTTATTCTCCTTTTTTTTTTTTTTTAAAAGAAAATTTCCACGGCGAACCACATCAAAACCTTCCCGCCAAGCTGAGCAGTCTCCTGCTGCACTGGAGAAGAATGCTAATGAAACTGTAGAACAGCGGACAGGCTTGCTCAGGTTTTTGTGGCTGTATCATTAACAGCAAGGAGAGACCTCTGTGCCCATAGGGCATGTTTGATAATGTCTGTGGTCCCTGGGTGCGGGAAGGGGCAGAGTTTTACAGGGCTAACCTGTTCTCTCTTTACTCCCTCAGGATTACTGCGCCAGTAAATTCGGTGCCATTGGGTTCCACGAGTCACTGAGCCATGAGCTGAAGGCCTCAGAGAAGGATGGCATCAACATGACTCTGGTGTGCCCTTACCTGGTCGACACAGGAATGTTCAAAGGCTGCAGGATAAGGTGAGCTTCAACACACACTGGCCAGTGTAATTGTGTGTTTTTTTTTTTTTTTTTTTAAAGCTTTCTCGCACCTGGCTGGGGGTGACTGTGTCATCTCAAATTTTCACCAAATAAAATTGCCTCACAAACACTTTTTTTGAAGTTCAAAGCAGCAGCTGATGGTGAGATATTATAAAGTCACTTGTATGCTATTGGTCAGCGCTCTGCTTAAGCAAAGACTTTCTCAGGGAAAAGCCTCACCAACAGGTGCACCTGGGCTCCCCCCCTGCTGCTGTAATAGTCCTCACTTTGTTTAATGGTTACAGTCAGCAAGTGGCACGTTCTTTGGTTTT
Organism: Percina caprodes; assembly: GCA_013375575.1. Lineage (NCBI taxonomy): Eukaryota > Metazoa > Chordata > Actinopteri > Perciformes > Percidae > Percina > Percina caprodes. Next base: position 645,750 of record JABXJD010000269.1, on the reverse strand, counting down.
ACTGTCCCTCCACTTTGTCCACTTTGGAGCAACAACTGTTCACAGTCTTTTAACCAGTATCACATAATTCATGGATTGACTAAAAGATGTGAAAGTCCCTGAATTTTGGGCCTGTAAATAATTGATTTTTTATTTTCCCATTCAGGAAGGAGATTGAGCCTTTCCTGCCTCCCCTGAAGCCAGAGTTTTGTGTGAAACAGGCCATGAGGGCCATTCTAACTGACCAGCCCATGATCTGTACACCTCGCATTGTCTATATGGTCAACTTCATGAAAAGGTGAGCTGTCTCCCATCTTTCTATACATCCCCTCATTTCAGTTTCCCCTCATTACTCCTTCGGCTCTGAGTAAACAGTACAGGGGTAATCCCATCTCTGTTCTGTCTCCGCAGCATCCTGCCCTTCGAGGCCATTGTGTGCATGTACCGGTTCCTGGGCGCCGACAAGTGCATGTACCCCTTCCTAGCTCAGAGAAAGGAGGCCATGAACAACAATGAGGCAAAGAATGGGATCTAGGGGGAAATGTTTGTAACACGAACAGAGGCACATAAACCTGCAAGCATGAGGAAACAACCACTGAAGATGGAAATGGGGAAGATGGAAGGAAAGACTGAATCTAGACTGGTGCACTTGCATTGAGCAAATGCAAAGGTTTACCATATTGTTCCTCTGGAACAAAGAAAGCTGTGTACTACACAAAAGATGTATTTGACTTTGTTTTGTCTTTTTTAAGTTTGTTTAAAGAAACCAACATCTATATACTGTGTCACTAGTTTTTGAAATCATACAGAAAAGCTATCCTATAATTAACTATTTACGTAATGTAGTCACCAGCCTTATCTAGTGTCATTGTGGAAATATACAGTATGTTACTGTACAAACAGTACAATTTTGTTTTTCACTTTTATTTTTGTAGACATGCACTGTAATTTCCGATTTTTCTCTACACTGCCAGCATTCTCTGTGTAGGAAGGTTCAACTCATTTCAAACTACCCAAAGTCTCCACATGCAGAGGCTCTTTTTTCAGGCAGTCAGGAAATTGGTTTGCAGCTTAATAAGGCTCTGATTATAGCTTGTGCCATTTTAAACAAAGCTAGATGAATATGTCAAAGTTTACCATATTCCGTTGTTAAATACTTAAACATGTAGCATATATGTTGATAATGAAGTCTACGCATTCCAAATGGGACATTTAAAGGCCAGACTGTGTCCCACTTAAACCTTAACAGGAGTTTCAGCCAGTGTAATGGGACTCAACATTGTCTCTTTAATGGTCCTGTTATTTCAGGTCTGTGTTGACAAACCTCTCAAATGAAAAGCGGACGAGGGAGTCATGTCCTGGGATGAACCAGCATGTGTGACACATTCAGAATGTACTGCTTTGGTAGAAACCGAGAGGAAATAAATATTGTATTTCTCTCATTTGTCTTTATTTTCAGGATCTGTGGTGTTTATATTGTAAATTTATCTGTTACCAATATTTGTTAAAAAAAAGAATCCCGATCTAATTCCAGAACCGCTGTCCCAACACTGACGTGTGGTTGAGGGAAATGTATTAGACACTAGCTTTCAATTATTCTTTCCAAAGTAACTAACTCTCCTGCCCATTGTTCACCTTGTCCAGTTAAAGTAAAATGTAAATGTTTAAATGTTGTGAATACCCCCAGTATCCCAAAATGACTGTCTCCACCATATTTGATGTATGAATATTTTATATACCTTTGGGACAAGAGTTTTAGAATTTCAGCTACATTCCAATAGGCATCATCCCTTCAGTCCGCGATGAGCCTAAATTCTCTACCTCTTAATTTTGCTATTTCTTTTGACAGTATGACATAAGCCTTTTTTATTTTTATTTTTTTCTGAAGAGGGCTCCATAGAAGAGCAAATGTGGTTCCAATGTTTAGTGTCTCTACCTAACTTAAATTAATAAAAGTGATTTAGATTATTAAATGGTGTGTCGTTATTACCTGCTAGTTGGCTTGTGAAATCTCATTCTGAATTGGCAAGAAAAACCACGAGATGAAAATGGTAGTGGGACTGAACAGTGTTTTTACACCCACACTCTAAAAATGTCTGTCACTCGTACACTAGTGGCTAGTATTGTTTTTTTTTCTGCATTTTGTGAATCACCCCAGAAAGAGGAAACAGGAAAGAGGATCTTCTGAAGTGAATTGCTAAAATGACACCCACCCAGCCTTTTCTCCTCTTTATGACTGCTCTTTTGACTGGCATTGGTATCACTGTCCTCCCACATTGTACACCATAAGTCAGACAGCCTTTAGATGTGTGTTGGCTAAAGAGGGACCACAAGAACCATTTGTCTTTGTAAAGATACTGTATGTACAGTACAAGCAGATGTGATCAACCAAAATAAAGCTTACACAAGAGTCCAAAAAATTGAGAATTACTAAAAAGGTTTAAGAGGATGCACAAAGCTGTCATGTTACTGACAGGTTGGCACTGGGCCACATACAGTGGAGATTTGATACACTGCTGATTTTGCAGGTTTTCCTACTTACAAAGCATGTAGAAGTCTGTATTTTTTTAATCTTAGATACATTTCAATTGTGAGACGGAATCTAAAACAAAAATCCAGAAAATCACATTGTATGATTTTTAAATCATTTACATTTAATTGCATGACAAGTATTTGATACATCAGAAAAGCAGAACTTAATATATGGTACAGAAACCATTGTTTGGAATTACAGAGATCATACGTTTCCTGTAGTTCGTGACCAGGTTTGCACACACCGCAGCAGGGATTTTGGCCCACTCCTCCATACAGACCTTCTCAAGATCCTTCAGGTTTCGGGGCTGTCGCTGGGCAATACAGACTTTCAGCTCCCTCCAAAGATTTTCTATTGGGTTTAGGTCTGGTGACTGGCCAGGCCACTCCAGGACCTTGAGATGCTTCTTACGGAGCCACTCCTTAGTTGCCCTGGCAGTGTGTTTCGGGTCATGCTGGAAGACCCAGCCACGACCCATCTTCAATGCTCTTACTGTGCAGTCGTCTTGTCCCCTTTGCAGAAAAGCATCCCCAAAGAATGATGTTTCCACCTCCATGCTTCACGGTTGGGATGGCGTTCTTGGGCTTGTACTCATCCTTCTTCTTCCTCCAAACAAGGCGAGTGGGGTTTAGACCAAAAAGCTCTATTTTTGTCTCATCAGACCGCATGACCTTCTCCCATTCCTCCTCTGGATCATCCAGATGGTCATTGGCAAACTTCAGACGAGCCTGGACATGTGCTAGCTTGAGCAGGGGGGCCTTGCGTGCGCTGCAGGATTTTAATCCATGACGGCATAGTGTGTTAATAATGGTTTTCTTTGAGACTGTGGTCCCAGCTATCTTCAGGTCATTGAACAGGTCCTGCTGTGTAGTTCTGGGCTGATCCCTCACTTTCCTCGTGATCATTGATGCCCCACGAGGTGAGATCTTGCATGGAGCCTCAGACTGAGGGAGATTGACCATTATCTTTAACTTCTTCCATTTTATAATAATTGCGTAACAGTTGTTGCCTTCTCACCAATCTGCTTGCCTATTGTCCTGTAGCCCATCCCAGCCTTGTGCAGGTCTACAATTTTATCACTGATGTCCTTACACAGCTCTCTGGTCTTGGCCATTGTGGAGAGGTTGGAGTTTGTTTGAGTGTGTAGACATGTGTCTTTTATACAGTTAACAATTTCAAACAGGTGCAGTTAATACAGGTAATGAGTGGAGAACAGGAGGGCTTCTTAAAGAAAAACTAACATGTCTGTGAGAGCCAGAATTCTTACTGGTTGGTAAGTGATCAAATACTTAAGTCATGCAATAAAATGCAAATTAACTATTTAAAAATCATACATTCTCATATCATTTTTTTTTAGATTCCATCTCTCACAGTTGAAGTGTACCTATGATAATAATTACAGACCTCTACGTGCTTTTTAAGTAGGAAAACCTGCAAAATCAGCAGTGTATCAAATATTTGTTCTCCCCACTGTATTTATGTTTGTTTAACTTCATACAGAATTGAAAATTATGCATTAACATAAACACTCATCAATTAGAGTGTTCAACGTAGTAATCAGAGCAAAGGGTGTCTACTTTGTTTTCAGTTCGTGTTTTTATGTTTTCATTCATAGTTTTGATGCCTTCAGTGAGATTATAAAATGTAAATAGTCAAACGCATTGAATGAGAAGGTGTGTCCAAACTTTTGGCCTGTACTTTATATATATATATATATATATATATAGTACAGGCCAAAAGTTTGGACACACCCTAACATGAAACCCTGGTGGGTGTAAAGTTGTACACAAATATTTTCAGACTTGGTATCCCTAAAGATCTCCTACAGACATGTATGTAGACTGTAAAAATGTTGTGGTAGCAATAGTAATTATAATAGTCTGATATTGCTTTCAACAACAAAAACAAGTAAAATTACCTTGTAACATTATAAAAATATTTACCGTACATCTACTTCAAATCCGATTAATTTTTCTTCTCCAGGCTCGTCTGTTTGTGTGCAGGAGTCTCCTAAACTCTTTATTACAATTAAAGTTGAATGAATAAATTAAATGAACAAAAAAAAACCTATACCAAGGTCATGAGCCCAGGGTTAAGGACTTGAACTTTGTACATCTAAATCTGGGTCAGATAAACAGCCAAGTCTTCAAAGCTTTTCAAATGCTGTCCCAGACCTTCCCTCATCACTGCCATTTGAGTCATTCAAATGAAATCAAATTCAAGTACGTGTTTAATACAAAAAACTGGGTTTTCTAGAAGCTTGTTAGAGCCAGTAAAGCTCACACACACACAGAAAAATGTCTGTTAGTTAACATTATCATTTCGAAACCAGATCACTAGAACAAAGTAGGTTTCTTGCTGTGAGTTCCTCAGAGCATTACAGGGAAGCGCAAGGATGTCAGGGCTTCAGCACACAGCACTCCTTAGCCGTGACTAATCAGGGCTGGATAAAGTTGCTCAGTGGCAGATTAGTTCTAATATGAGGGAGAGTTGTACTGACAGTTTCAATCCCTCTGTGTACAGAAGCAATCAGCACCAAATGCATCCACATCCAGCTACTGTTAGAACTCCATGTAGATCAAAACGGCCTCATCGTGTGAAATAAACCTAGCAAGAATGCTATTGACTCATCCAAGAAAGAAAACTATTAGGATTTTGGCTTGAGTCATTTATTGGACATTCATCACCATCTATAGCATACCCCTCACTCTTTTGTCCTCCTGTTAATACAGCTCTAATTTAGAGGACTACAAGGGGGTTGGTGGCGCATCTTTCAGATGGAAAAATCAATGACTCTGGCATTTGCTTTTGCATGGCACGAACAAGCTCCACAGCCCCATTGATTTTGTTCTATTTTGGGCAGTAAGGTTCACTTCCCATATTGGCTGGTCAGAGCAAAGCAATTCATCTTGGCTCTAACACGGGCCCCAAGCTGCTCTTCCACTACCTGAACAAGCTTCTGGAATAGAGATCTGCCGCTAATGTGTGTGAACAGCCTTGGCGCTACTCAATAGCTAGCAGATGTAGCTGCCAGCTGAGACCATTAGTCATCGAGGTTGAATTAGACCGTCGCTGTCCCGTTCGTTCATTCATCTCGCTAATGAGAGAGAGCAGAGTGGGTTTGGAGGTGCAGAGGTGGCCTGCGTGCTGGAGGACAGCAAAGGTGATAGAGGTACCTGTAGGGACGCAAGTAAAAGTGATGGAATGATGCAACACAAGTAGCGATAGATAAGGTGCATACAATCAATCCTTGTCGGACCAGCTGAGAGTCATAAAGTTAAAGATTAAAAGTCTCTATTTGGAAAACACAAACAGCTTTTTCTCTTCACTGACTACAGGATGACATTTGTTTCCAGTGTAAATAACAGGATGTCATGACATTAGAAAAGTTATTCATTTGTAAAGCTCAATCTCCAAATAGAGTGAAGAAAAACATGAAACAGAAACGGTGTCCTCAGAAAGTCATTTGATATTTGTGGCTGCATGGCTACAAATTAAACTGTGAAACTTGGTAAACTGGCAGGTTGTCAGGGAAATGTTGCAGAGGTATTTAAAGAAAGAAGAGTCTGGAAATGTTCTTGATTTTTCTTATTGTCAACAAATCCGAAGAAAAGACCAGAACCAATGAATGAGCAATAAACAGTGAATTAAAGTATTGTCTATGTAGCCTAACCCCCAATTTCCACCGGGTGTGGAACGGCTGCAGAGTCATTAAAGTCAATGTGTTTCACTGACTGCAAAACGGCTGCGTCCCGACTCCGTCCCAGCGCCGGCAATCATCAGCCCTCCGGAGCAGATATGAAAAGCTTCTATTTTTGCCGGACGCCGGATAGCTCTGCAGCAATTCAGCACACGGCAGATAGTGTGGGACAGGAGGTCGAGCACAGAAACTAAATAAATCATCCAGTTAATTTTCTAAATAAAACAGACTGTGCTCACGGCAGATCATATTTCCCTGCCCTACACCTTGAAAACACAGCACAGAGTTGTTTCTTCTCTACTCTGGATGGAAACAAACTGTTGTTGGTTGTGTGGTTTTATTCTACATAAAATCGCGAGATCTTGTGGGTCATCGTGACTTCAGCGGTATTGAAGGATGCACAGAGCCGACATGCAGCGGAGCCAATTCGCAGCTGTTATGCAACCGGTGGAAATTGGGGGTAAGTTGATATAGCTTCTTCCTTTGTGGGTGAAATGTTCCTTTATTATGATTAACATGGGCAAGTCAAAGACACACTGTCATTATCTATAAGAATCAGCAGGCGTAGGCTGAGAACTACAGACAAGGTAAAAAAGTCAAAGTGTTGTCAGAAGGATTAATGCAATATTAATTTTGGTTGTCACAGAAATTGTTGACAGTAGAAAAAATATGGAAAATTCCCAGACTTATCCTTTAAGATAAAGAATACTTTATGATACTATTGAGAGATGAGAAACCATGGTGAGATCGGGTTGCAGATAAATCTTATGCTTGGAAAGTTATTAAATGATTTATAAACTCATATATACCATATGCTTCAGCATTAGAAAAAGCAGTATGGTATGAAGAAAGTTGGAATAACATCACTATTTTTGGAGCACAACTACCCAGTTTGTTGTGCTTATCCATTTTATAGTCATTAAGATTAATGAATGCAGTAGCATAGCCATTTAAGACATAAAACAAATGTTATTTATGAGGATAAAGTCTTTTTCTCTTCAAGATGTTTGTAAATCATTATTTGAGAAGTACTTTACATTTCTTGTGAAGACTCACTTGAGTAAAATGTTAGTGGTTTCTGAGAAGTATGAGCTATGGCAGAGCTTTGTGCAGAAAACCTTTTCCCAACTGCCTTTGGATTGAAAGCTAATTTTTTCTAGGGTGCAAGATGGTGAGTTTACACTTGTAAGTAAGAGAAAATAAGACACAAAGGAACAGATTTTTTTTTCCACATGAACTGAGGTGTTTTTACTGCATTTCAGTAACAGAAATAGCCTTATTACACATTGTACTCACAGCGAAGAAGACACGTCCTCAATGTCAGTGAACAAAGTGACTCAAAGTGGCCTTTAGGGGAGGGAGTCTGTGAATTGGACGCAGGCTCTCTCCGCTCAAAAGATGCACTCCAGACAGAATGCAGGCATTAAAAGCACCCAGTTGATGCCTTGGCGGGTCAATACAACACACACAATGGGTGTAGATGTGATCGACAAAACTGTGGGGGGAGAGGGGGACGATCCACTGACACAAAATCACTGGACTTTTCATACACTGGATGACATGCAGTCACGCCCGTACAAAACTCTCTGGAGTTAGTACTTAAACGTTTACTGGCATTGGAGAATATGCACAAATACTAGTCACTGGCCTCTTTCTCTAGATAAAAAGCAAAACTGTGATGGCCCCTTTGCCTCCACTGTTGGTCAGGTGATGCTCCAGTGATGCTATGCCAGTGTGGGGTCATGTTAAATGGGAAAGTTAGACCCTTCAGGAAGTAAAGGTTAGTCCGACCTTTCCTCCTGGGTGGTCAACACTTCTACTGATTACTGCTAACACCAGTTTTGTCCTTTTTGTCCACATGAAAAAAACGTTTGTGTTATTTTTTGGAATATGATACTCTTGCAAGTCATACACATCCATATAGATAGATGAACTCTTTTTTTATGTCAGCATACAAGGTAAGCTGGGTGACTATATATGAAGACAACAACTACAACTTTCACAGCACTGGCATTGGTTAATTTTAAATACAGTACTCAAGCATTGTTAGATTAATAAAATAAAATAATAAAAAAAGACCGGCAACATATTACCCCCGAAAAAATAAGCTACTGTACGCAAGTTGGTCTCTCCCCTGAAATGTTTCTTTTGTGTTGCAATGGCATGATGTACATATTTGTTTTAACCATACCAACAGACATTTATCCAAAGGGGAAATTGTCTATGCAGTGTATAACTTTGGATTTCCCTTGATTTCATACGGTACCATGCATTTATCTCATTAGTTTGTGTTTCATTTATTTATTTATTTTTTGTCCTATAAATTTTGACTGAAATCATCAATAAACGTGTTAACATAGCGTTGTCTTCACATAGACTCAGGTAATGGTGTTTTAGTCGGTCATTTCTCGGTGCACATCCACCCTATTGCATGTTGACAGGTTTTGCAGGATACAGTGGCAATCGTGGGTAAGGGGGGCAAAGAGGGTGGGGGAATTGTGGGTAGTGGGGACAATGTGGGTTGTAGGTTATGGGAACTCAGGTTAAGGGGGTGGGGGGGTGTTAGGGTTAGGGTTTTGTATGCCAAAGGAGGGGTTCAGGGTTGTCAGCTCCTAGACGAAAGCCTTTGAATCCTTGCAGACCTGAGTGGTGGTGCCTGAGTTAGTCTGTTTAATGTCCGTCCTCCCTCCCACATGGTTCACTGGTCTGAAAAGACAAATAAAACCGTGTTAGAGCAGATTTTGTCCCAGACCTAGAGCAATGTTGCTAATAATCTGTCCTGCTTGGTAATTCCTTCTACATGTTCCCTTAAGGGAGATTCCAGGATTTAATGAGTAATTCTGAAGCAATAAGGGATTATTGTAAAAGAAAACTTTTAAAGAAATCGAAAGTTCTGCCACTGTTACTCTAAACATTTCAGAAGTCCTTGACCTCATTCTGTTGTCATTTTTCTTTTATCATAAAGGACTGTAAAGACAGAATAATGTGTGGGGGTGTAGAGAAAAGGAAAGCAGCTGATTTAGAGGTAAAAAGTGCATTTTCATGTTGATACTGCAATCATCTGAAGCCTGATGACCAAAAATGTGTTAACAGCAAAGTATGGGTGACTTGGTAAGTTTTAGAGACCGAGAGAGGAAATACCAAGAAGATATGAGTGATTAACTGCTCAAAGTGTAATTGCTGCCATATTTGTTCCTCTCCTGTGATGGTGACGTAAATGAAGTTGTTAAAACGTTGCGGTTGTCTTTCCTCTCTTTGTTCCTTTACTCTTTCTCTCTAAAGGAGACACAGGGCTGCAAGAAAACAACCCTGCTTAAACTTTTTTTCCCAGGGCACACCTACTAAAAAAATACTCCAAAAATGCTTGACAGTGATTTCTTTCCTGGTTTCCAACCCCCCCCCAGTGTTTCTACTTCATTCTCCACTGTCGTCCATCCTTCCCTCCCTTCCTCGTCATGGAGGCGAGGTACGTGGAGAAAACCCTCTTTTCAGCCATGACTGAGACTTGGTGATAGCCATCATGCAAAGTATTGAGCACTGACAGGAGTGTAGTGCATGTAAATTGCGACGCCTACTGTTGCTTTCCTATGGAAGAAAAATGTTGAGCGGAAATGTTGGATGTGTGTGTGGGTGGGAAGGGCGCTGATGATGGACCAGCCTGCAGCGCTGAAGATTTGCAAAAAGCCAGATTGGCGCACACACACACACACGCACATCTGGCCCCTCACTAGGCAAGCATGTGTCCACCCTGATTGGCCGACTGATTAAACATCCAACACCGAGTGAGCGTGGAGCGTCTGTCTGTGTATTTGGCGTGAGCCGTGTCCGACCGTACCTTGATGGGGCGTCCACCGGGTCCAGTCCCTGCTCCGACAGCTGTTTCAAGGCACTTAGAGCAGCCTGAGAAGAGAAGGAACAGATGGTTGAGTGAGTGAGGGAGGAGGGAGATTGGGTGGGAGGAGAGTGAGTGTCACCCTTCAGCTGCTTTTCACATAACACTTACTCTGGGAAACCTGATGCCAGCAGGACACTTTCCCTTCGCTCTCTGTTGTCTTTGGCTCCTCTCTGCTGACTGTTTATCTAGCGTTATTGGGTTAACATTTCCACTTTATGTTTTGGCTGCTCTGCATTTCCCTAAGTCAATCTGAGTGACATCTGTATTCTCTCTGACCACAGCTAAACAAATAGCAGCAGGTCTGAAAAAACTATAAATCAAAATGGTAACAACATGCAGAATCTCATCCGTGTAGCCCATAACCCACACTAAATAAGTGAAAATAAACAGGTGTCTGTAAAATTGGTATTGTTAATTGTGTAATGATTTAATTATGTTCAATTTGTCATTGAGAAGTAAAGCTTTCAGTGCAATATTACACTTGTGGGCCTCACAGTATCAAGGAAATGGCTTACAATTTACTGTTTGTTCCTTATTTAGTTCATAAATAAATACAACCAGCCATGTGTAACAATCTAATGCCATGCCATTAAAAAAAAAACTATATCCTATCTTTATTTCCATGAATGTACACTACGCAGCCTAAAAAGTTCACTGGTGCCTTGTGTCAAGCCTTCATCAGAAACACCATGATGTCATTTCCTTCCTGCTCATCGCCCGCCTTTCTGTTCTGGTGATGTGAGAAGGGTCCTGCCTGATATCATAATATACACAACACGTGAGGGAGTCAGGGGTGCAGTGTAGACTGACACACATGCTACGTGAAGTGGGACTGGGAGATAAACAAAATAACAAATGAAACCTGAGAGGCAGAGGTGTTTTGGTGAAACTTTCTTGACATTTGTATCGTAACGCTGTAACTTACAAGTGTTGATCGACGCCTGCGATGACACTTAAACAACAACAGAGCTAAACCATCGTCGCCAAAAAAACAAAACAATTAATGTCACCAGCAGAAACCACTTGTGGACCACTTCTTAACGTCTTAAGAGTGAACTGGTTAATCTGATCCTAACCAGAATGCAGGTCCGATCCTTGCACAGATCCTTCCTCCATCCTAAAGATTGGCTCCAGATGTGTTTGCCCCTCTGTTTCTCGGTGTTGGAGCAGAGGGGGTAGCTGGGGAATATATCGCCCAGCAGAACTGACACTACTGGGACTAACGGTGTAAACCGCTTACTTCCATACCAACCATCAATGAGTTCAAATACAGTATATTTCTCATTCAGTATCAGTGCAATAAAAATAAAATCTGTTATTTTGTTATCATGCTGTCTAACAGGGTATGAATTGTCCTTTAAAAGGCACCACCAACTACCAATTGTGTGCTTACAACTGTCTTGTTAATGTGCTTTCAAATGGGAGACAAATAATATTGAACACATTTATGGAAACAGCAGGTGGACCCATATCAGTTTGCCTATACGAATGATCGAGTGTGGACAAATATCCAGCAAGTTAATTGCTTAGATGTCTAATGTATGTGCATGAAAATGGTTTGTCTGCATGTTGTTTTCACTTTTCATGTTGCAGATTTTTAGTCATGTTGAACTTATAAATGCACTCCATCATTATTGTAGATGTATTAGTCATTTTATCTGGGTACCTATTTATAATAACTGCAACACAGGCTGAAGCATTGTGATGCTCCAGATGAGGAATCATCCAACAGTAGTTCTTAAACATACTGTATTGTCTACCTACATAATAAATAATGCATTAGTACTTAAAGTACTGATGAATACTGCTTTATATAAAGTGGACATTACTGTTGAAAAAGAAAAACTACAAAAAAAAAAAACACATCACCTTAAAGCTACACTTTATTGATTTACAGACAGTGGTCAGACCTAGTCTTTATACTCTATGACTGGTTAATGAGGGGCGAGATAAGGCCTACGTGGCTCTGCTCAGTAGATGTGTGAGATGTGATGACTGGCTGAGTTCACCCCATTATGGAGGGCACAAACATCAATCTGTTCTTTATTTTTATTAGTAATATCTGCTACGTGGTGCTGACAAATTCAATTCTCCCCACAAGAATATCTGAATGGGAGAAATTTTTTGATACTCTCAGACAAACAGAGATGTTCTTCATGTGAATAATGGTCTGTATTCCAGTTGACATGCACTGAGTGGAAACATTAATCACGCTTTAATCCTGAGAAAATTTAAATCCCACTGCATATCGATGTGTTTCTATGGAATGCAATATGTAGAGGAGGATGTTATTTGTGCTTGCATCCAAAATCATTTTTAAAGTGTTTAACTTCAGATTATGAGTAACATAAACAAGGAATCATAATTTATGACTGACACTTGCAAGGGTCAAAATCTGGTTTGTATCCATCAAATTAAGAAAAAAAGTAATGCTTATAGATACTGACAAATGTGCAATAATATGGTAGGATTGTTTTGAAAAAGTGTTCCTTTCTCCAGAGACTCAGAAATCAACTGGAGCCCCTCTAAGTTTGTAACAGACAATTTATGGTGCCAGGAGTTTTTTTTTCTCTGGGAAGATTGACAGTCAGTGAGATTTAAAGCTTGAATATACTTGCAGAGATTTAAGGCGGCAAGCCTGTAGAACATGACAGCTGAAATGTTTTCATAATTACACTGTTAATAAACATAAATCATATCAGGGGACTCTTGGTATAACCATTTTCTATATGTATAATTGTGTCCTCTCAAAATGACCAAGACTGTCCACACATACTGAAAAAGTGAAAAAGTAATTAAGATAAAAAGGGAAACCTAACAGAATCTAGGAGATATGATCAGGTCACACCTGATAATCAACAGGGACAGATCAATCTCCATTTTATCTGGGGACCAATAAATTGTAATTAAAACCAACTTCCCCATGATTACCTATTGTTTGTTGTATTTATTAGGTTTGGGATCTTTCTCTCCCTGAGTAAATAGCTAGAGCCCATCTGTTGGAAGGGTGGTGGAGGGGGTGGTGATTGGAGATAAACAGCCATAAATCAGGGGCTTGACGGTGGCCGCACTGCTGATATACAACAGGCAGGCATGAGGGCCGTGGCAGCCAATCCCTGGGCCCAGCACCTCAGCGAAAGACAGAGCGTAAGACAAATACTGGGCCTATCTGTGGGAATGGCAGCCAGTGAAATCATTATTTTTCTAAAGAGATAAGTTGGCCATCGTTAGAGGCAGCCGCTACACTGATGCATCAACACCAGAGTGTTTAGTCTAAGGCCGAGACACGTAAGGTGGAGGTGTTCCATCTCTGTCATGGAACAAAGAGAGAGTAAGGGATGGGTTAGGACACAATGTGCAGAGAGGATGCTGAGTCATTCACAAATGGGGACTTTGAAAATTGATGCTTATAACTGAAAAAAGGTTAATTGCCCACTAAGGTCTTCACCAAATTTGAGGGCTGGGTTAAGCTAGAAATAAACTAGTTTGTTCTATGTGTCGTTTTACCACGTCTGAAGATGTTTTAACAATTATAGGTGTTCCAAACGGCCGCACACGGAAAGCCATCCGTCATTTTGCTGCAAGACCAGTTAATCACTTAAATATGGGTTTTCAGACAGTTTCTTTTGGAATACATTCATTGTGTTGCACTTGTTTGAACACAAGATAAAAAAAAAAAAAAGTTCTGTAAAGAATGAAAACATAAGCTGTTTGACTATGTACCAAGTATTTCTGATTGAGTGCAGAGCTAGTTTTTAGTGTTCAGACCAACATTAGCACTGCATCTAAAAAATGAGACCACTGAAAGCAGGTGTGCTAACACAGGATGCTCCAACAACAAAATGCAGACTTGGTTTGCAGAATGTAACCTTTTTCCACAACGCAGCTCATTGTCAAGCACACATTCTATGTAAAATACCTTGTAATGAGAACAGCATTATGCTGTTTTTACCCAGCAATCGTCAAGACTCAAACTCAAAGTGTAGTTCCTGCATCATTTTTCATTTTCTCACCAGTACCTGACAGCATGCCCATACCAACACAGCCTCTTAAATATCCTATGAAACAAGTACTGATGTCAACCTCATCACTCCCTCTTCACGTATCCTTTCCTCGCCCCAACTTTAGATAACAACCCAGCACTCTCCATCAATCCAAGACTGGGAGCCAAGCTGTAGCGCCCCACAGCCACTTCACACATTCATCTATCTATCTAGCTGTCCCTAGTTCAAAGGCTTAGACAAACAGTGGTCAAATGTGATGGCGTCTGAGGAGGATCTGTGACCGTGGCCGAGCTCCTGATGTGGAGTGACAAGGGCGGCTCATTTTTCTGGGCCTACTGCGTTCTTAATGGCTTCCCCGACAGAGGCTTTGCTTCCGTCAGCAGCTTAGTCAAACATAGGCCCAGTCCCCCAGGAGTCCCTGGCACCAGCCAGATGGATCTGATGATCGTTGGATCACACTGACCCTGACAAATCAGACCCCAGTGTCAGCTCTCACTGCTGGACTACTGATGAAGACATTTTGGGGAATGGGAGCCTGGCTGAGGAGAAAAGGTGTAAAACAAACAATACATTACATGTCATTTAGCTGACGCTTTTTTCCAAAGCGACTCACAACTGATATATATATCAGAGGTTGCATGCCTCTGGAGCAACTATGGGTTAAGTGTCTTGCTCAGGGACACATTGGTTGATGTATCGCAGTGGGAATCGAACACAGAGATCTCCCACACCAAAGGCATGTGTTATATCCACTGCGCCATCACCACCACCACCAGTAGAAGGTAAGGCCGGAAAAGAAGCAGAAAAAATGAAATGTTGGGTGGGAAAGAAAGAGGAGAGAAGAGGGGATGGGAAGCTACAATCCTTCGATCTCCATCAATTCACCCTTTGGCCCTTAGCAGCCATCAAAGACACCAGGGAGGTCCTAATGAGGTGAAGACCACTAGCACATCATTCACTCTCACATACTTGCATCTATTTCTCTCCTCCTACTCTGAATCTTCAGAGCAGTAGAAGAAAGAGAAACGTTAGCCTAGTTTGCATGTTCTCTTGGCTTTATCAGATCAGATCCTGCCAGTGCTCTGCTGGAGGACAGATGAAAGCGTAGACAACAGCTTAAGGTTTAACCCAATGACCCAGTCTCAGTAGTACAGTGTGATATTTCCCTCTTTACCAAGCAGATCCAGACTCCCAGGGCTTTCTCCGGCTCTGGACAGTCCAGTTGGATGACTTTAGTTCTTCTCTAATCTTAAATCCAGGCCAAGAGCATTGGTGAGAACATCCCATCTTTGCTTTGATCCTGCGTTATAGTTTAAGTCATGTGTTTGGATGTTCACATTATCTAAGGGAGCAAGAGACAGGAGAGAGGGAATATTTGGTTTCTTCCTCAGGCAAGGTCTTTGGCAGTACAGGAAACCATCCCTCAACAACTCAATAGATGCATTTTGAAAAATAATTGATACAAAAAAAGTGATTAGTTTAAAGTCTCAGTTGTGTGCTGTTATGTGGTGTCATGCAGTCCTACTGCACCTGTAAAGTCAGTGGACACTGTTTTTGTGTGCGTATCAGTATGGCAATGCCACATTGGTATTGTTTTCACCTTGTGAGTAGGTGTGTGTCATAATGGCAAAATGTGGTCCTAGAGACACCTACTGTAGAGGGAACTTCCACAGAGGTGGTTTTGAGTAATTTACCAGGTGTTTATTTGTCTGTCTGTCGGCGTCACAACAGCGCAATATACAGTACTGAAACTTTACACATGTGTAGTTTACATTCAATATGAAGGCCAAGTTTGAAGATGGGTGTGAGCAAGAGCTGCAAAAGTAGGGAGGTATAAAGTAGGCAACACTTTACACCACTGGCCCGATTTTAGCTTTGCAGCTAGTGTGATCCCATCTCTACTCTACTTAGTACCACTGATAAACACAAACCACAGTATTGGTTGACAATATGTTTCTTCTTAGAACTCAAGACAATGCAGGGGTGGATGGACTGTAACCCAAACTGTTCACTTTTTATTCCTCAACTGTAAAATTAACATTTATCCTCTTATTCTGCTACAACACGCTGACTTAATAATGCTAGAAAAGAGTCTAATTAACGTTGGGTGGCTGGTTCTGAGCTGCTGTGAGTCGGGGGAGACTCGGAACATGAATGAGATGCAGGACAGCTGCTAATGAAGATGATCTAAGGGTCTACCACCAGACTAAACAATGAGCAGAGTGGATTTCAAACAGGGTGTTTTATAGTCAGGAACCTGGGAATTTGGAAAAATGAGTGCCCTCTTGTCAGAAAAGTTCTGAAGCTGGATATATTATTCTGGAGTGGGCTTGTTCAGTTTTCAAAAGAAAGTGCTCCCTCTTTTGCATTCACTCCCCTATGCAAAAAAAAAAAACATGCCAGGGAAGAGAAAACCCCAGCCATCTTTTTGTCCTGTTATCCCTGTTGTCACTAACTTGCCATTACGCCATATCTTTCTCTGTTGTGTATTCAATCAATTCTTTTAAATGTTATCTATTACATATTTTCTTTACTCTTTTTTCCTTCTGTCCTCTGCTCTCAAGCTTCTTCGCATTCCTTGGCTTTCGTTTTCTCTTAAAATTCTATTTTCCTTCAATCCACATCAAAACCCTGGCCAGGGATCACTGAAATATTCCCGGTTAGCTCAGGGAGAACACCTGTGTGTGCATGAATGCTGGCAGAGTATGCGTCTTATTTGTTAATGCGGTGTGATATGTACATGGATTCTACAGAGAAAATGTATTCAGATCCTCTCACCAAATCTCTTCCTCACTCTCTCGCCAGATTTCACATCCTCTCCCACATCAGAGGCATTGATGAAAGAGGCAGTGTGTGTCAATGGCCTAGCAGTAGTGGGACATGACGTTAATTCTTCTGAAGTAGCACTTCATACGGGCCACTTCACCTCTTGTGAAACTGTAGCAACTGTGAATGTTGTACAGCTAAATAAACTTCTCTGTGAGGAAATATATTTGATTTTTGAATACGTCATATGTGCATGCTGCCACATTATAGAGCTCTAATTCTTAGAGTGGATAGTGTATGTATTCTTTTGTGTGTCTCCCAAGCCTGAGATGAGCACTGAAGGCTGGCTGAGCTAAGTTAGCGGGTAATGGCCGTGGAGCTCCCCAGGGGACCAAGCCTTCGCTGACATGGGAAGCCATAAATAAGGTTCTGGGGCGCAGCGCCATGTAATGCGTCATTTGGGCCGAAGAGGCCTGCTTTATCCCCTCCCATCACCGAGCTGCTGAGCATCGCACCTCCTAGTGCGTAATACAAAACATATGGGCAAAGGGCGAGGGGCAGAAGCAACTCAGCATACCATACTCCTGCCTTGTCAGCAAAGCTTCTCAGAGGAAAAGCAGATACAGCCGAAGACGGCCACAATTAAACTTTGTCAAGAAACAGATCTCTGAACGTGGTTATTTTTTATGATAAAACATCACATGACAATTAGATGATATAATTATATGTTAAAAGATAACAGCAATAAAACGTGAGCAATTTTAACTGGTAACACTAGTAGTGTTTCCCATACATTGATATATTTGTGGCGGCCCGCCACACAATCAATGTTGGTTCTCTGATCGCCAAGCCTCCCTCTTATCCACAGTCACTACTGTATGCGGCTAGCGCTGATTTGACTGGATCTGAATGCGCCGCTGTATAGCGCTGATTGGATCTGCTCTTGCAGAATCAGACTGTACCGGACTCTTCAGATGGCCATGCTGCTTTGGGGACCAGCGGTGCAGCGAGAAACCGCTGCTGTTGGACGCAGAGTTCTCAGTCCACGGGAGCTCCGACTGCTGTCTGTCAGTGTGGCGGGCTATGCTAAGCACTCAAGGTTTTGAGTGCTTAAGTAGCATTGACCTGACTCCCTGAATAAGATGCAGAGACGTTGTCCCTTTATGGGTGGTCCGTCACAATTTGTGTGTCAATATTATAAAATGGAAAATATTACACTTCATAATGTTTTTTATTAATAAAAAATGACAAGTTAAAAAAGTACAAATAAGCTACAACAGTAATAGCAGTTACCTTAAGTAAATCACTCCTACATTTTTCAACTGAGGAGCAAAATGTCTTGGAAAAAAAGATACGGTTATGCCCTGTTCAATACTAATGAAATGAACTGGGCTTTGTTGTCAGCTGCGAAAGACCCCTTCTATTACTGCATCATATACCATTACATTTAAAATTTTGAATTGTTACCTGCATCATTTGTTTTTTTCCTTGACATAAATTAAGATGTTTTCACCATAAATTTGAGCCTGAAAATTTATCAGAATGCAGGAAATTAATTTTTTGACGGTCAATATTTCCTGGGGGAGGACCCACAGACCCCTGCTTCATATGTCCCCCCTCTTAGGCCAATTCTGAGCCAGGAAAAACCCTGGTATTATTAACACCCTGGTAAAATTTCTCAAACACGGATGCATTCAAGTTAAGGTTACGGTATTATGTTCTTAACATGTTTTTAATCTCTTAGAAATTCAAAGAAGTTATTAGTATTTCATAAGTAATGTAAGACGCCTAACATTAGCTAGTAAGTATACAGTATAACATTAGCACGTTATCAGCTGCGCTGTTGAGGTTACCATGCTGTAACGTTAACATTACCTGCTAGTCAATATTGACTCTGTGTAAGAGTCACAAAACAGTCCCCACTAGGGTAATTGGGTAAGTTGTAAACATTTTGTTTTCTATTTTGTTTTCTATTTTGTTCATGTTCATGTGTTATTAGTGTTGAAAGGCATGAAAGGGGGAGAGAGAGATGGGGGATGACACGCAGCAAAAGAGCCGCAGGTCGGATTCAAACCCGGGCCACTGCAGGACTCAGGCTACTTGGGGCACATGCTCTTACTGGGTGAGCTAATGATCGCCCCATATACAGTAACATTTAAGTTTCTTTTTTTTGTCTTGTATGCAGAAGGTCAAGGTCACTTTATTATCCCCGAGGGGCAATTTGGATTACAGCCAGCAGTAACAAAATATACACCAAACAACAAAAAAATAAATTTAAACACAACCACAATAGGACTATAACATGAATTGAATTTGAATTTACAGGATATTATCAACAAGTGGGATAACAGCCGGGATGAATGACCTTTTGATTCTATTGGTTCTGCATCGTGGCAAACTATATCTACGCCCGGAGGGGAGCAGCATGAATTCACCCCACAAGGGATGACTCAGATCAGCCAGGATGGCTCCCGCCTTCTTCAAGGATCTGGCCTTATACAGGTCATTTGGTCACCTAAGGGTGTGCCCGCAACTGCTGCACACCCTCACAATGCCTTGCATGCGATCTGTTTAATAGAAAGTGACCCGTGCCAACAGATAAAAGAGAAAGTAAGAACTGATTTGATAAAACAGGAGTAAAACATTTGCATAAAAACAGTATCAACATTAAAACTGCGAAGCTTACGGAGAAAATGCACGCACTGATGTGCTTTTTTACACACAGCATCAAGCTGGGGCTCAAAGCACAGTCTACTGTCAATCACAGACCCAAGATATTTGTACTGCTGCACAAGTTCAACTGCACAGTAAAAAATGGGGTGTTAATATTTCAGAGTAAACATATTTTAACCCAGATAGAGTATTTTCAACATTTTGGAGAGTAAAGTTGCTCTATCAGTGGAGTTAAAAGTGAGTGTAAAAATCTGCAGAAACGCAGCATTTTCAACTCTTTCTCAGTGATGAATGTCCGCCATTCTGCTGTGCTGAAGTTTGGCACATATCGGTGGAGGAAGACTGCGAATGAGCGTTATACCAACTTGGTAAGTAACATCCCTGTGTTTTTAACACCAAAACGATATTTTTTAACGTTAAGTTACATAATTTGAAAGTTTTGCTGATATGAGTCAAGGGTATTAACGTAACCTTAACGTTAACCAGCTAGCAATCCATGTCGTTGATTTCAATATTTCAATATCGCGGTGTTGCAATATTTTCACTTATGAACGATGTATGCGTAAAATAACGTTAGCTCGGTCGCTATAACAACAAAATATTTAATACAGTTAACAGCTTTTCATAGCTAATGTATTTTTTAGCTTCCCAGGCAACGTTAATCTGTTTATAACGTTATATAACGTTACTGGCAATGTTAGCAATTGCATGCTTCTGATAGTTAATGTTGGTCTTATATAAACGATAATTAGATCACTGATTGCATGTACGTGTTTGTTTAACATAGCTATTTTAACGGGTTAAGGTTACTGTTCGAACTAAAATATCTAACTTTGGCACAGCCATTTGGTAACGTTAGCTAATGAGACAACGTACGTGCCTCTAAAATTTAACTAGCCTAAACCTATATTTGCTGCAGAAAATAGCCAAACGTTATTCAACCAGAACAACTTTGTCTTCTTCAGCCGCCCTTTGTAACCGTGTAACATCTAGTGCATTGCCAGTACTGAGAGAAATGGATAGGTAACTTTTATTTGAACCAGCTCTAAATTATGATTTTGAATATATTTTCTATGTTAACAGGGGCAAAATGCTGTTGCGTGTTCAATTCGGGGAAGAGCAGAAATACGTCAAGCTGTCTGAGCTGACATTCGATGCTTTCTTGAAAGAAGGTGGGTATATTAGGTTAAAGCAATATACATCACCCAATAACAAAATAATACAGCATTAACCTATTATGCTATGATATCTAGTTAGGTCAATAATCATTGCTGTTCAAACTCCGGTGCAGGTCTTTCATCTTTTTTTGAATACAAAATTAAATATGACCATTGATTCTTGTGACAAAGTAATGTTTTTTCTTTATTAAACTTTTTTAAACAGCATGTCTAAAATTCAACATACCAGAAAGCAGGCAGCCAGACATTAAGGTTTATGACCAGTCAGACACAGAAGTTGACACAGAGGTTTTTGAAGAAATAGTGAAGGAGTCACCTGGAACTTTCAGAATCATGCTGGGCAATGGAGGACCTGGTATTTATTCAGACAATTCACAAATTATTTTGTTTAGTTTAAAGGCCGTAATGAGAATATTTATTGTCTTAAAAATAACTGATTCTTGTAATGTGTTTATATTTTGTACATATTTCATAATGAACAGGTGCCTCTCAATCATCATCATGCTCGGGTACATCTGATGACACCATCATCCTGAATTTAATGATGTGTGACCCTGTTGAAGAAGTAGCCGCTGACGAAGGAAGCCAGCCTAAAAGGCCATGCCACATAAACTACGAGGCAAAATCGGTAAGTGGTGGAAATTGCTGTTAAGTCCAATCTGAATGTTGTTTCACCATGGGAAGTGTTCTAGATAAGTATTTTTTTCAACATTACATATGGTTTCACAATAACGGAAAGCACATTTTATTCCACCTATAGTTGATTGAAAAATCCTAACATCAAAACCTGGTGGTGAACGCATTATGCAAGAGTATGGAAAACCAAATCTCTGACAGATGCCACCAGAAGACAGATGATTAACATACTTGCTGCTGAGATGACAGAAACACATGGGTAAGCATTAAGGGGCTATAAAGAAACATTGTCATTATTTTACAGTTAATAATTATGTAAATTGTGTTGTGCAATGTCAATTGAGTATGATGTTAACTTTGAATTCATTTGCTAGGACATCCCCCCCCAAAAGTGTTAGTGATGTATGCACAGGGAATAGTAGCCTTGTTTCCCTATCTAGAAGACCCATACTCACAACATGGATATGTAAGTAAATGGGTTAGTGCAACATTATGCACATATTCACTGTTTGAAATGTTAATAGTACTCCTTTATAAATTATTATAATTGCATAGGAACATTACTACGATCCGGAGAGTGGTTCGGGATACCTTGCATGGCGATTGAAGACCATACAGAGAAAATCAGCAGAGGAAAGAGGTGCCTCAGTCAGCAAATCTCCTAAAGGTATGTTTACTGATTAGTGACATGTGATTATAACCTGTGAATTGTACAGAAATTAGTTCTTAACATTGTATTTTCTCTTAAGTTGGTGGGCCAGGCCGTGGTCGTCAGCCCTTCGCCAATGACAGAGAGCTGTCTGATGAGGATGTGGAAGCAGCTATTGCTGTTTTAAAACACTCTTCTGATGAAAAGACTGTCCGTGAGAAGATGAAAATGACCTTCATATATCGGCAAGCAATGGTCAACGATGAAGCCAAATCATCAGATGTCTTCTTGGTCTTCCCACGATTTCTGGACACACCAGGACTGGTATGACATCTTAATTCATTGCATCACCAAAATATCCAATGTAGCATTATGTATCACTCATCACTTCTGTCTGTGTGTTACATTGCAGATAGAACAAGATTTCAGACTTCTGTTTGGTGAGGCCACGGCCAACAAATTTTTGGAGAAGTGGCCAACCACTTTCAAAGCAAAAGTAATAAAGGAAAGCCATGGACTTGTACCCACCACAGAACTCTTGGATTTGATGCGCAATGCTGAATCAGCTGCTGAAGTTGAGAATGGTATGAATGGAACTGTTTTACTTTTTATTGTGGGTTAAGTAGGTGTGTAGAAAGTGTACATTTCCATATTGGTGCTAGTTGTCAATTTGAATGCTATACTATGGTATAATGTTAACCAGGTTTTTATTCACTTATTTGTAGGCTGGGACAGTGACATGTCTGCCATCTTGCTGCTGCTACATTTGCTACCACCATCTGCACAAGGTAGAAAGAGGCCGGAAAGCTGTCTGCATATCAAGCTGTAGATCAGCTCATCAGATTTCAAAAGGTATGCTTAAATGATTAGTTCACTTCTAAAAACATTTTGGCTGATAATTTACTTACCCGCATGTCATCCAAGATGTTCATGTCTTTCTTTCTTCAGTCAAAAAGGTTTGAGGAAAACATTACAGGATTTTTCTCCATATGCTGGACTTCAATGGGGACCAATGGTTTGAGGGTTCAAGTCTGTCTCAATGTAGCTTCAAAGTCTCGACATGATCTCAGCAGAGAAATAAAGTTCTTATCTAGCAAAACAAACGTTCGTTTTCAAAACCCTCAAACCATTGGTCCCCATTGAAGTCCATTATATGGAGAAAAATCCTGTAATGTTTTCCTCAAACCTTAATTTCTTTTTAAATGAAGAAAGAAAGACATGGACATCTTGGATGACATGGGGGTGAGTAAATTATCAGCAAAAAATGTTTTCAAAGTGAACTTATCCTTTAAGAGTTGTTTAAAATATATCTTCCATCACTTCAATCTTGTGCACAGTTTGAGGTGATCTGATCTATTGTCAGAAATTAGTCACTAAAACAATTCTGTTAAATGTGTTTTGTTGTAGGTTGGAACCAGTGTGCAGCAGCATCTAGACAACATCACCCAAAGCAGTCAGCCCTACCTTCTCGCCCACGGATCCACACAAAGCACCATTCACTCCTTCTTCATTGTGGTTGACAAGAATGCACTTCCATGCAAGGCAAAAGGTTCAGTTGGCGCTTTTGACGAACTCTTTAAAGCCCATTACGTCTTTGGTACGTCATACAGTTCTTCCCTGAGCAGCTTTTTCACTTTTGTGTAAACAACCATCTATAACATCGACATGGGGGAAACAAAGGAGACCCCTAGAGTTGCGGAGTTGCGAGCAAGAATGGTGCGTTAGTTGAGATAAAACTATGAAGTGTTTTCTTTGCAAAAGTGACCATGGAAGTCCAAACAACCTTGTTAAGCACTTTAAGGTAATTCATGGACTATGTACAGGCAGGACTCTTTTTTTGAAGTGTGGTCACTTCAATTGGAATTCAGTGGAATTGCTATGGCAATGCAAGTGTCCATTAGCATTCAGGTTATGAAGGTTAATTGGGCTAAACATAATGGGTTTGTTTATTGACCAAACTTGGTTATCTGTGGGAAAGTTGAATCTGAAGTGCCCGTGTTTTATCAGATTGAGTCAGTTCTGATAATGTTTGAAAAACTGTTGCTACTCACAGTGCCTTTAGTTACAGTAACTTTTCAAGAACATTTCCATGCTTATGAGGTGATCAAATCAAAGCAGGATTATGTTTTTTCATGTCGACAACCTGCATTACCCTAGGCCTTTTGACATACAAATGTCATATGGAGGGAATGACACAACTCTCCTCATCGTGCCATATTGCTTTCTCTGGTAAACATTTTTATGATGAAGATATGTTTCTGTCAGAGACAAGGCAATGGGTTTGCAATGTAATTTCACTGACATTGAAATGCTTTCTTTTTTTTTTTTAAATAAATGGTGAGTGCTGTGATCTAGTGTGATTGTGCTTGTTTTCATAGGATTGTAGTTGATAGTTCTATAATTCAGTAACACTGCATCTTATGATTTATAATTTTTTAATCACTGAGAAATGAAAAGTAAATATTACACTTAAAGTGTCATTTTTTTAAAGGAAAATTGTAGTAAAATTAACTCTACAGTGTGATCATATTACTCTTAACAGTGCAATTAAACTACAGTGTTAAATACATTTACACATTTCATTGTTATTTTTTACACAAAATTGAGTAGAATTAACTCTAAAAACTTAACACTGACCAAAGAGTTAATTTTACACTGATTTTGAGCGGGACCAAATGTTATCTGAAATGGAGTCAATTTCAACTCTATAGGAGTTAAATTAACACTTCAGTTTTTACTGTGTGGTTGGTTGTCCATTACAACTTTGAAAATAACAGTGGGATTTCTTCTGAAGTCAATGCACATCTCTTTCGTTTTAGCCACATTAATGCTTAATAACGAGGATTTACACCAATCAGTAAAATCATTGACTACAGGACCATGTTCAGAGTCGTCACTGCTGAGCAGGGACACAATAACGGAATCATCTGCAAATGTAATAATGTGGCGCCCTTCCTGACGGCTTTGGCATTCATTTGTGTGTAAAACAAAAAAGGGGAGAGGACACAGCCCTGGGAGGACCCAGTGGAAGATAAGAGGGCATCTGATAAAACACTGTTGTGATCTCACTGTTAAAAAATCCAACAGTCAGCAGATCAATCCAGTATCGATGTTATAAGTGTTCCTTAACCTGTCTGTTAAAACATGCGGCTGATTGCAGTAAAAATTGAAGGAGAAGTCAATAAGAAGTCTGTGCAGAAGGTCACAAAGAGATGAACAACATCTGGCTGTTAAACAGAATGACAACTTGTGCTATCTTTTGTTTGGTCAAGAAGCAAAGTTATGTTTTTTTGTTTGATGAAAGATTACATTGTGTGCTGTAACTTCCCCTGCATCCTTATAGCCTTGAGGCTGGGACTGTGGGCAGATTGTCTAACCCGTTATACAAAGTTGCCAAAAAGCTTTGCAGTACAATTAATATAAGAATTCTGAACCCTCTTTTCGTGCATGGACCCCCAGCCCTGGGTCAGCTAGCACCACAAATAGAATCTAATTCTGTGGGAAACACTGACTAGTTAGCATTTATTACAAGTACATAAGCAATGTGTTTATTAGTCTATTTGTTAGTGTATTGTCAATAACTTTAACATCACTTGTTGTGTAGGGTTACAATTAATGAATGCCTAATAACAAGTTGTAATCATACCTAATGACTTGTCTTAAATACTTCTTAATAGCCACTTGTGAACGATTTCTACGTGTGTTAAACAGCTAAAAAAGCGTTTAAACACTATAAAATCATTATAAGCCAATATAGAAATATCTTATGATTGACAATTTATGAATTTAGCTAATATTTAAACATGTATCATGATATTATAAACAAATAGAGGAAGGGGTTAAATAGTTTAATTTTGTAATCTAGGTCCAGAGTGACTAGACACTGGCAAAAATGATAAATTCTTTGACCAAAAAGAGAAAGTATGACACTTTCCCTTTTCATATAGAATGGAGACGATGACACATTTGTATGATATCCACCCTCCTAAGGAATCTGCTACCCACAGGAAGTTACGCAGGGGAGCCTATGATTGTCCATGCTCTCTATTACTAACTTATTTCAAGGTTGCTGATAAATCAGTGACTAAATACAGCATGAGATGAGATGTAGGTCATGAAGAATGCATTTGTGATGGGAGTACTGCCTGTAAAGATATTGGGTAAGAAGAGGAAAAACAGCCTCCAGTGACTCACCGACATGACCACTGTCTAAGCTCAAATGCTCCCCAAAAAGAAAGGCCCTTGAGTTTTCATGGACCACCCCCCACACCATACACAGACGCAACCTGAATGAGACAGTCTGGGTGGACTATTCTATTCCTTTATGATATATCCAATGAACCACAATTATTTCATTCACAATTTATGTTTCACTTATTGAAATGACAAACAGAAATAATGTTGCTTCACTGACATTACAGAATTAAAGATGCTTTACAAATATAACTCAAGGACATCATTAAATGTTGTACTGAAAGTTCACTTCCTGAGCTAATAGTAAAGTCATGATGGGAGATTTGGGAAACACTCGTCTGAATGTCCTCTATGGTTAACGTCTGTTTCCACGAGGTTTCCCCAGTGACTCCAAGGCAGTGTTACATCACCTCATCTCCACCTGCACAGATCCACCCACAGGGAGAAGCTTCTATAATCCTAAACAATTGGACTCAAGTTGCTTTAGGGGAGGTACAAAAAGCTCTCTTATCAGCGGAGAGATTGCCATCGGTCCAGAGGGGCATCCAGTTTTCTCTTTTCTGTTCTTCTCTGCCTCCTAAACCACTTTCTTTCCACTTTTCTGTTTAAGTGACAGCAATGATTTTTATTGTCTTGAATTCAAAATGACAAACTCACATGGTTTGCACAGCCTAGTTAAAGTAGGTAGTGGTACAAGCAGAGGTTGGGTGGGGATGCAAATGTGATGGCTGTAGTTGTTGCCTGACTGCCACACAACCAGAGGAAAAGACCATGTCTGTCAGCAGCATGCAAGCACGGGCAGCCCACATCAGAGTTAGGATCCAAGCGCTTAATCATTTCCCCCATATTTGCATAGCTAATTAACTTAGCAAAGATACTAAAATGGATCCCTAGTGAGGATATTGGCCGGGATGTCAACAAGCATCAGTTAAAATTTTAAAATAATCAATTCCTCATCACTGGGTAAGATGGAAGCTAAAATACTGTTTGTATTAAAAATGGAGAGATAGGTCAGATGAGTCATCAGAGCACCAACTTCAAATTACAGAGTAGTTATTAAAACCTTCTATTCCCTCATACTGAAAACAGCTGCTGCTTGTCTTGAGCTCAGAACCTGAGTTATGTTTGAAACGAAGCAGCTCGTATGACATGTCTGAATCTAATGTCAGACGCAATCCCCCCTAATTCCTACATTGGAAAGGTATTGGTGGGCGGGGATTTCAGACACTGTCTGGTGATCCCATAAACACTTTCTTTAAAGCGTACTGACCCCTTTAGAGCAACAAAAAGGGCAACATGATTTACAGAAGAGACTTACAGGTGTGGAAAGGCAAAAATGAGGAACTTGGGTATGTGGTATATGAAAGCTTTAAGATAAACGGTGAGGGGCTAAGTGTCTTACTGTGACAGCCGCCAGCTGTATGCAATAATCCCCAACTCTCCATCACAAACCCTTTATATTTTCTTGTCAGACACAGCCGTGTGTATGAGAGAGTGGATGTCTGGTGGACAAGGACTTCTGGTAACAAGAGAGGACGCACAGTCAGACAGCGTTTTACACCTTCCTCCTTGAAACCTCCCTAAGCTCCTTTCTGCATTGCCTTTTAATCACCTCAAACACACACAGGACATGCCTGTAAAACCTGTTGCGGTGTATTATAATTTGCTATGAATCCCCCTAAGGTTTCTGATTACCCAGCATGCTCGCTGGGCCTATAAGAATGGACATTTTGTCTTGTACCCAAATCCCAAGAAATGCTGAGTGGGTCTTCAACTCAGTGTGACAGGGGTCGATTGAGACCCATCCTGCCTAAGGGAGCCCTTGAAGTGTTATGAAAACCCTTCTATGTTCCTATGACAACTGGCTGTGTCTAATACAAAGACAGATGATCATATAAGGCATGTTTACTAAAAACAATAAATTCCAGCAAGAAGCCGGCCTTGCTGGGGAAGGCTCCTCCAACCAGGCTGGTTTTCTGATGAATAGGTCTAGGGGCCACACTAACTAGGCAAAGATGGAAAGCAATGGGGAAAAACGTAATGTAATGCACACTGAAAACATATGTCTTCTTAAATGTTAAAATGTGAGCATAATGCCATTAACGAGTTGCCGGCAGGCCTGTCAAATAGTGTTCATAAACAACAGGAACTGATCTCAAGAGGAACAAAGCCATGCTAGGGATTCAGTCTACGAACATAGAATGGCTGACCTGATGAGAAAACTAAGATTGACATAGGCGTGGTGGGCCTCACACGCAAAAGAAAGCAGCATGATATGATCTTCTCAAAAGTTGGAAATAAATGGAAATTGAATATGTAAGCGACTATTTCAGCCAACTAAGATTAGTTTTAATGTCAAATTTTCTCTAAAATGCCATGGGCTACATCAAAAATAAAAACTAATAAGATCATTTTAATTAATTAGAATTTTTCTAATTTTCCCAGGATGGCTTAGTTTCTCTAAAGTATCTAAACTGTTTAAAAGATGTGGCAATGCCAACACTCTCAAAAACAAGTACATTGCAATAGTGCTACAGTTTCCCTGCAGTAGCACAGTAAGGAGGCTGTAACCTATTATTTGTCAGTAAAGCTGTGATTTTATCCACAAAAAGGAGAGCGAGTACTTAACCCTCTGTGGGCAAGTTTTACGAGCCACCTCACACATTTTACAGCATGGCAAACAGAAAGTAAACACCAGTAAGGTGCTGCGCTTTAAGACATGATTAAGACACAGCTAATTAGATTGTGGACAGTAAAACGGTGAGGAGAATCGTAAAAGAGGGAGCAGAGACGGGCCTGAGCAAGCGACTAGGTACAACCAGCAAACGTTTAAGTCAGGACACCACAGGCCACTGACAAATGACTGAGCTAGGGTTTCTCATTTCTACTGCCTTCTCTGTGGTGAAAATGTAAATAGCAGACTTTCTATGGTAAAAAAAGAAAAGACCCCTTCACACACAAGCCCCCCATGTCCACCATCCATCCATCCCTCCATTCTTCTCCGCCCTCTCCTCTTATGCAGTGGTTGGTCCCATGAAAAAGGGGTCAGGGTACTAATGGAGGACCTCATGGCCTTGTGTGCATCTGGAAACAACCCCCCACTCCCTGCTCTCTTATAAATCAAGCAGGCTTCATTGAGAGTGACAGAGTCCTCTGATGTCCCAGCCATGTCTCATTTCAAAGTCCTCCTGAAGGCTCACACGGTTCCACGTTTACTCACTGGGCACAAGGGAGATGTGAATGTGGGGGTATGTGCGAGACTCAAAGAGAGAAAGACAGCCAGCGAAACAGAGACTGAAAGAAAGAGGAGTTTGCTTTAAGGAAGAAGTAGAAGGAAATTAGGAATAGAGAAGATATCCCGGAGGAAAACGGGGCCTCTTAAACAAATGTTTATTTAGTAACTATACTGAATTAGACCTCTCATTTGAAAGTATGCACTATAAATCACAACATTTTGGGAAAGTCATTACACCATCAACACAATGTGTGTGCTTGTGGGCACCATGTGAAAGTCGTGTTAAATACCTTCTTCTGTTCCACATGTTCAGTTTACAAAGCATTAATAGAAGTGCAATCAAAAAATTATTTCCTTCTCTTCATGGTTGAGGTGTGTTCAATAGAAAAATAAAAGATGGTTGAGAAAATGTCGTTGTGTGGTTTCTTTTAGTCTATGCATTCAAATTCAAATGGATATTTTCCTGACTACAGGTTTTGTTGATACATATAAAGTCTTTCTACACACATCATCCAAATGACGCTGAGAGCAGCTAATCAAAACCATATATCATTGGATTTGATTATATACATATAGTATATAGACACACTTGAAGCATGTAAAGGTTTTTATGCAATCAACATTATCTTCAAAAGAAAACAAAGGAAATTGACAAAAACAGGGATCTTTGAGGGACACCCTAATTAATTATCATTGTGTTGAACCAATAGTTTGGCACTTTGGGAGATACTTATTCTCTTTCTTGCTGAGAGTCTTGCATCTCACTCTAACATCTGTTTGGTAAATATCTATCTGGAGACAGTAGCTGGTTAGCTTAGCACAGTGAGTTAAAACATGAGGAAATAGCTGCCATATCTTTGTTCAAAAGCAAAAAAACATGTTATATGGCATTTGTTTAATTCATAAAAAAAGAAAGTTTAAAATAACTAGGGTTGCAAACTGTCTTAGTTGTTTGGTCTATAAAATGTCAGAAAATGTTGCTCAGCGTTTTCTAAAGCCCAAGATGACATTCTTAAATGTATTGTTTTGTCCACAACTTAAATACATTCAGTTTACTGTCATAGAAGAATTAAGAAACGGGAAAATATTCACAATTAAGAAGATGGAATCTAAGATTTTTGCTTAAAAAATGTCTCAAACCGCTTATCAAAATAGTTGCAGATTAATTTTGCAGGCCTCAGAGCCAGTGGTAGCTGTCAGGAGAGACTGCAGGACTGCCTTTTGCTCAGCTAGCTAAGACATGCAAAAGAAGAGTTATCTCTTGAAAAAGAAAAGGTATACATCTCCTGTTTCACTTGATGCTGCAATTTCTTCATCTCACATTTAGGTAGTGAAAGTGTGGTTTGGTTAATCTTTCCCTATCTCCTTTAAATGCAAAGGGTTGGGCTGAATTTGCATGTAAAACAGAACACAAGCTGTCACTTGTGACTTTATTTAAAGAGATTTGGAAGATCATAAAGATACTGTTATGAGGTGGGAAAACATGCACGCATACGCGCACGCATGCACGCACATACACACACACACAGTTTACTTAAACCGCAGGAGTGTGTGACACCTTAGTTGTAACTGGTTTTGAGTCTTTCAAAATGTCTGCTGTTTGAGGCCTGGGAATGTGTTAACATCCAGATGAGAGGAAGATGGTGTGTGTGTGTGTGTGTGTGTGTGTGTGTGTGTGTGTGTGGGGGTTGGGCTCAGACAGACAGAAAAACATTCCCCAGTCGCTACGCTCATCTCCATAACTCAGTACGCAGCCAGAGAGCACTGATCCTAACATAGGACATTAACGACCCGACTCCCACCACTGGAAGCATCGTTACCTGCCGGTGAACAGTAAGGGTCATTTAGGACCCAATTCATGACTGCCGTGAAAGAAAGGCTCATCTTTTGGCCTCATGGTTGCAGTTAGGGTTAAATAAATCACTTGAAGTAAATCTGTATCAGGCAGGAAGACCCTTGTCATGCACAGCTATGGACCTGTCAGCGTAATCTGAGTGATGTAATTTCAGGAAGAATTATATTGTGTACGATGGAAATCAAAAACAACTTTTACAAACAAATAGCATGTTAGCATCAGGCAGATCAAATTTCATTAAAGTCAGGAAAGCAACAAAATAGTATAATTACAACCAACAATACAGCCCATTGTGCAGTGTGTGTTTGTCAATGTGTGAGTGTGGTTGTTTCTATGCCCGTGAGGTATATTCACTGCAACGCACTGCAATTACTGTCAAAGTGTGATTTGCTTTTGGAGCACTCTATGATGATTAATTCCTACTAACTTCTTAACCACAAGACGCGTGTCACATATCAAGTTGAAGGTCCTTTTAAACTAGAGTTCCACAATAGATGTTTGATGCATTGTGCAACTTTACAAGAGTGGGACAAGACTGAGAGCAGCTTTGTTTCCATTCAATTGTCAAGCAAATAAAAAAAAATAAAAAAAACTTAAAATTATTTGCAAAAAGCAAATTATGTTTGTTTCCATCAACGTCTGGAACATACAGTATAAACAAGGCTATGCAAAGTAATAGTAGTTGAAGTTGGCACTACAGGCTATGCATGGTGTAGAAAAAGGAAAACCACACCTCAGGAATGCATAAAACATGTTTGCCCAATTAAGTTTTATCCAATTTAGATGTTTCCATACAGCTTTTCTGATGCAAAACTTCAAAATGCGCATAAAAATACATGAAGGCAACTGTTTGTGATCCTCTGTTTTATCTATATCCTGCAATGGTGACCTTAATGAGCTATAGAACAGGGGATTAGGCAGCTTTACACATTGCCACATCAACTGCTTGTAAAACAGAGTATTTCCTAAACACTTATATAGAGGAATATTCATTACTTCTCACCATTATATCTTTGAAGCAAAACCTCTATTAAGCCCCCCCCCACATTCCTCTACTGCAATATAGTTTGTATACTTTATTAGAACAATAAAATCAAATAGAACTGTTTGCATAAAGTTGATTATGAAACAAGGGGGAATGACAACCGTTGTGCTGTTAGAAATTGTGTTTTCTCCACAGGTGACATTTCTCACATGTTGTCACTAGGAGATGACAAAACAAAGGAAAGAAATCAAATGCCTGGCTCTTATCTTGGGGACCTTTTCAGCAAGGTGAACTATCACTCAGTATCAAATGACATTAAGATAATGAGCCAAAGATACTACAAAAGAGCAGTAGGTAGGGAATTAGCAGCCTGGCTTGCTTATTCCTCCTACGGGACTGATGAGTGAAGAAAGGTGTGATTAGTTTAGAGACCTTAATCCATGCCAAATTTGTGTGTGTGAGAAATCACACACACAGTGCCTACCAGCACTGAAGGTTGCAAGGCCACTGCTACAACATCTTGCTTCTTTTAGCATGGAGGTGATAATGAAGGTAACACCTTTGGTTGCCTTTAAACAATCACCCTGGTCTGACAGATCACAGAAATCAACAGGGAGAGAGAACTATTTATTTTTATACACATACATATATATTATACTTCCTGTGATTTCTTATATTCCATAACAAAACTTTGCACAAAATAAAAAAATAAAATAAAAACAATATCTGATTGCAATGAGAATACTGCCACTAATAAAAATAAAACTGCATTTACCATCACTTGCAGATATGGTCTCAATGGTTTTGGCTCTTTAAGTGTATCACATCTCAATTTAGTTTTCAGAGAAACACCACGTTACGGAATTTAATCTAAATTGGCAAGTAGGCTAACACCATCTGTCATGCTCATGTATTTGAGTGTCTGACAATTCTTCAGTGAATTTTATCTCGGACAACTAAAACGTATCCAGTTACTTTCTAGCACATACTTTACCGACACATGCCAACAGCCCGAAGCGCAGACGCAGGCATTTCAGATTTGTTTTCATAAGGGCAGGACAGAAGTTATCATCTGTTATCATCTTCTTTGCCAAAACTTGTGTTTAAACACTGTTTCGTGTAAGAGATACCCGCTTAATCATCCTTCATAAATGGGTTACTTTCTTCAATGAGTTTCTGATAAGGTTATAGAGTTTAGACTGCACAGCATTGTACGCAAAGCATTAGTAAGCAGTGAAGTTGTTGAAGGCCTATGACTGTATTAACACAAAATCAGGTGCTGCGGCAAGTAGCGCAGGGTTATGCGGCAGTGTGGGAGTGTCACTTAAATGGCCCGTTTGTGTCTCCATTGTGTTACCCGTTGTGCTAGCATTTAGCCTTGCTGCTAGTATGCTAGGTCCTATGAGTGATTGTCTGTCCGCATTGACATATTAAAAAACACAAATGTACTTTCAATAACTAACTAGGATGCAAGGTCTATCCCTATTGTAGGTTTTAAACTGGTGAAAAGGCCAAATTGAGCAACTCCACAGAGCTGTGTTAGTGCTAAGTATAGTCTGGCTACACCACCTATCTATTCTGGGATAGGTAAAAATTAAAAAAATAATATCGCTTTGGCTTGTTTGTATTACTTTTAACCAATCACAACCGTCCTGGCCAGCGCCATGCCCCGCATGCAGCAATGGTGCAGATAGCGGAAGGAGAGAAACATCCGGAATGTCAGGCTTTATCCAAGAAATGTACATCCATTGAGCCAGACTAGTGTAAATGCAGCCTAAAAAGTAAAACTGGGTGATTCATTTCTTTGTTCATGCAAGTCTAAGGTACACTGGTGGACCCCAGGAAGAATAGTTGTTACTATAGTAACAACTAATAGGGATCCTAAATAAAATTAAAAAGAACTTGAAATGCTGCCTGCACAGGAGGTACAGTATGTGTCAATATTCATTCAAAATGCTTGTGCAAAATTTTTTATGGTGTTAAAGGAGTTAATTTACCAACATCACATTTTCTCCCTCTTTTTATAATAATAATAAACTTGCCTTGATCTCCTCAGGCAGGACATTCCAAAGTCTAGGAGCCCTGACTGCAAAAGCTTTCTCTCGTGTATGAATCTGGACCTCGCAACAACAAGGTACGACACATTCGAGGATCTCAGAAGGCGGTAAGGAACATAGGGCAATAAGAGATCTGATAAATAACTTGGGGCGAGCCCTCTCAGGGCTTTTGTAAGTACTCAAAAATATCTTTTACACAGTGTAAACAATGTTGGCAGGATGCCCTGGGGATTTTCCTCAATATTAGAAACATTGTTTCTGGAAAGAGCTTTGAACATTTTTCAATTTGTCAATTTCCATTGCTTTGAGTAACACAAACACTCTATTCATCTCAGTTTAGTGGTGTAACGGACCATAGTTCCGTGGTCCGTATGGATCAACACTCATGGTAAAATACATTTTTACATTTTAAGTAGGCTGATAAATCTCTATGGAGTGTTGCCGTGAAAAGATACAGGCAACAACATTTTTTGTTCACTTGAACGGCGCATGTTAAAATCCGATGCTTATATGGCACGGTGCCCAAATGACCAGTATCAACCATTTTGTATCAATGTAAATTAAATATATCCTAGGGTTTCTGAAAGACAGGCTATGCTTTGGGCTGTGATGTAGTGGTTCAAAACAGTAAAACACAATGACTATGTGTAGTTTGTTAACTATCTTTCATATCACATCAAAAGTAAATAAGGCTCAGAGTGTTTGCATTTGTGTGAGCCCGCATGTGCAAGTGTGTT
This sequence comes from Percina caprodes, assembly GCA_013375575.1. Classification (NCBI taxonomy): domain Eukaryota; kingdom Metazoa; phylum Chordata; class Actinopteri; order Perciformes; family Percidae; genus Percina; species Percina caprodes. Next base: position 610,674 of record JABXJD010000269.1, on the reverse strand, counting down.
CAGTTTCCCGCCATGTCAGTCCTTAATAGACATGCTAATGTGCCAAGGGGCCACTTGGAGCTATCAACACGTCCAATGGGCAAGTTCATGTTTATTATCTCACTGCTAGACGATGCTTCCTCTGGTGCGCAAAGACAAAAAAAAAAAAAAAAAAGACAGTCACTTGTATCTCCCATTTTCTCATTGCCTGTTCTCATCAATCTCACGTATCCCCACTCAATCAATTTCTCTCCAGTTCCTCTTCTCCAGTGCCCCATCTTTCTTTCAGCCTCTCTGGATCGTTTACCACCTCTCCCTCCTCCTCCATCATTCTTTCACTGCTCCTCTCCTCTCCCGTCACACTCTAATCTCCTGGTCTGAAAGGTGTTTCCTGAGGAGGGCATGTGGGAAGACAGGCGGGAGTGATTGATCGCTCCAGGGATGCTTCACTTTGTCCTCTCTCCAGGGCAGAACAGGGTGGTGTTGGGTTAGGGGAGCAGCAGGGGTCGGGTAGGTCTGACAGTGGGAGTTAGGGGTGAGGTGGTGTTGGGGAGGGAAGCAAGGTACAAGCGCCTTTGAAAGGTGGTGTTGAAGAAGGAGCAGGGGAGGTCTCTGTGACTGCCCCCCCTCTGGTTATATATGATGTGAGCAAATTTTAGTGAAAAAAAGAAGTCTGCAAACATGTGCCTCCTGCTGAAATAGGGGTGGAAAAATAAAAATTGATACAGCATAGTATTGCGATATTTTTAGTGGCAATACTGTATCGATACACAGGTGCCAAGTATCGATCTTGTCTGCTTAAAAACCCCATTTTGCAGCAATAACATTGAAGTGATATGAACAAACAGAGGAATGTATCTTTTTAGATAAAACAGATGTTGACAAAGTTTCCTTTTGGGAAACCATTAGAAATTGGGAAAAATTTGAAGTTGGAAAAAAGGTTATAAATTACATTATCTCACTGAATATTGCAATATGTTTAGAAATATAATATCATATAATAATATAATATTGTGATGATATCGTATTGGGAGGCGTCTGGTGATTCCCACCCCAAAGCTGTTTTATTATATATTCAATTATCTTCAATTTACTTTATTCCTGAACCATTGAATAAAGTACTAAAGATCAATACATTCGAAACATTGCAAAGAAGTCAAGACAAGCAACTTTTTTTGCTGTGCAGATACAGTAGTTAAATAAATCTAAAGGTGGCCCGGTCAGACATTAATATCACATAGTTCTACTGATACTTATAGATCAGACCACTTCCCAAAAACGTAATAAACTAATAGCTAAATTCTCGTAAACACATTTAGGATTCATAATTTGTTTTAATGAAGCAAAGGGAGCAAGTAAAATCAGCTCAAATTGGGATTAATGTCTTTTCCAGCCCAAACCCACAGCACAAAGGCCTCTCCGCTAACTTAAATAATTTATGCTTACATTTTGCACAACATGACACATATTTCCCTTGTATGTTAAACATTTTTTAAAATTTAAATCTCAACAGAGCAGCATCTAGCTTACACTATTGTTTAGTGCGGTCAGAACAGATGAGTCTACTATATAATTGATAATTGTGAGCGCTAAACATGTACATTAAAAGCTACAGGTATCTATAGTCACCATTCTATATTACATTTCCTACTGAAGCAAGGATGCATGTGCATAATATGTCTCTGTAAAACAGGCAACAAAGATTTACCAAACAATAAAAAGTATGCAAAAAAGCACTTTAAATTTCATGTAAACAAAGAATTCTGTATTGTAGACTTTCATGATGTGAAACTTTCTGACATTATCCACGGTTAATAATTTAATAGAAGCGAGTCTATTCACAAGGGATTTTCATTCTCAATTTGATTTGACTGAATTTCCTGCCATTACAGTTACTCTCAATGCCAGTGTTCCAGTTAACATTCAGTCTTCCGATGTTAACGACATTGTGCGTGGTCTCCAATCTGGGCTGTAACAGAACTTGCATTTCAACTTATGACCTCTTGCCATGTCGCTGAGGATCTTTCAACTAGCTCAGCTCATAGAACGCTCCTACAGGCCAAAGTTGTCGATGATTGCACTTCGCTGTGACTTTATTATAGCAAAATATTGATCATGTCTTTTAAAGCTTTTGGCATTTTACATTTTGACTCAAAACCTACGGACATACAGCTGCTAATCAACTCACACAAGCCTTAGGTTTGAGCATTTAAGTTGTCTTAATAAAGCCTTTGTCCTTATTTAACTAACTGAAATGCTGGCTCACCATTAAATATCACTGAAGGGAGGCTTCACTATAGTCAGAAATACTAATAGTATTAATGTCTGCTCCATATTTATTTAAAAAGTGCAAGCCATGTCGATGCAGATTAGGTCTCACTCCCTGTTTACTCCACATATAGTGATTTAAGATACGTCCAGGTGCTGTGTTTGGTTACACAACACTGGCACATAAAGAGGAGACAGACAAGACAGATTAGAGGAGGAGGAGGCTGTCTGACAGCTGCCTGGTTGGGAAACACTCCTGCAAGACCCCCTGAGAGGAAGCCCAGCTTGGGGTAACGTCTGCGCCCCAGTCGGGAAGGAAGACTTCAAACACGAGGCCTGTACAACCTCCACCCCTCTGCAGCTCCCTCTCCTGCTGTTCCTCTGAGCTCCACGGGGGATCTCTGAAGACCATCCCAGCAGTCACCACGCCATGAATCAGTCCCGTCTATCCTCTTGTTGCCACCATGTTCTCCTACAATCACTCGCTTTTCTCTCATTTATAGCCATTTTCAACAAGCCAAATGAACAAAGGCAGGAATGTGTGCACATATAAATTAAGTCACCCCTTGTCCTCAATATCATTCCCCTACAGCCCTGTTCCTTCCACCTTTGTTTACTCATTGCAACTCTGCTGGCAGCAAAAGTGCACATACCAGGGACAAGGTCAGATACCTAATTAATTCTAGCAGAACTGTCCTAATGTTTTCTTACTGTAGGGAGGAGTGGGTAACCTCACATGACATGCTTATGATAAGCGTTTGTGAAACTGGCATTGTAAAATTACAGAACAGTCAAGAGAGCAAGCATGTGACCAAATTGTGTTTTGGTAATTCAATGCCAGCTCTGTGAAAGGCTATTTCACATGAGGAGTCATAGGACTATTGCAGTGAATGAAGTTGGTTCATAGACAGGCTATGGAAAACTTTGAAAACCATTGCTTAGCTAGATTACAAACTACAAAGAGAAGAGAGACAACATTTCCAGGGACACCAAACAGAGCAGGCAGGGCTGGTGCAATTCACAATAGATACAACCATAAAAACATAATGCAAAAATGTAGACCTCATTACCTGAAGGCATGTCTAAAACACATTTTAATCCTAAAACACTATGTTCAACATGTCACATCAAATCAGACAAAATGTGCTCTTGTTGCAGAAAACCAAAGCAGCCACAGCTGACGATCTGGTAGACAGGGCCCCAGGGAGGCTCAGCTGACGACATTACTGCACGCAAAGCTACCCAACACACACACACACACACACACACACACACACACACACACACACACACACACACACACACACACACACACACACACACACACACACACACACACACACACACACACACACACACAGAGTCTGGTGGCAGACAACAGTCACCCTGTCATCTTCGATTGCGGGCCGCTCGTGTTGGACCAACGACACCTCACATACAGCTCAGTGGGCCTCGGCCCCCCTGGTGTCCCACTGCCGCCACAGAGGGACTGCCAGAGAGTTACTTCAGCTCTGCAGAACAAACACAGAAATCAGCCTGTCCGAAAAGCATCTAGTGCTGTCGAAAAAATCTCGAAATATATCTCACTGATATAGCCTTTAATTTTTCCTTGTAACTGCAGATACCAAGTGTGTGAGCGCAGAACTGAGCAAAACTGATAAGACCTGAGAGAGTTTGTGCGAGGCTGGAAGTTTGAGGTCACAGAGTGACTTGTGGTTGTAATTTTAAAAGGCGCTTCAAACTAGAGGTTACCTAAAAATAAACTTGCAGCTAAAAATAGTAACTGAGAACATGAGACAGGCTTACAATAAAGCTGTTGAACTTTCTTTTCATATTCAGTTTGTTTGGTCAAAAAGCTGTCAACGCTGTGCTTTTTTCCTTCTCATTTGGTTTAAGATATGAATCCAACATACTGTAACCTAAGGCTGAAATTATCAGAAAAAAACTAACTGAACCAAAATATAGACCATGTTGACAAACATCTTAGGCTCCAGGCGATTTTCAGCTAGCGTAGCAGCCTTCAGGCTTACATATGTTTGGCAGATGGCACCGAGTAGATGGCACATGAGGTCAAAGAGAGCACTCTGCTGTATATCTCTCACACATACAGGCCCTCCAGGAATGCCTACGTAAGGCCAAGGATTATAGCACCAAAGCACTGTGGTGTGTGTTTATGTGGAAGTGCTTCTGTGTGTGTTTGCACTTGTTGATAAAAAGCACACCATTGTAAAAATTACACTGACAACACCTCTGCTCTTGGTCATTAATGTTTCTCCAACAGAAGGTTATACAAAGGTTTCACTCTCAGATTACCGACTCTGTACCTTTAACAGGTAATTCACTCTTTTCATTTTCAAATCTAATGCAACACATTGAAGATCTACACCTTCATTTTATATCCCACTGGTGGGAACCTATGCTACAGGGACTTTTTTACATAGCTGATTGCTTTTGATTGGACAGCGCTTCATATGTCTTCTAGCAACTACAGTAATATAATAATTTCTTAAGTCTTTCATAGCCAAGATATTGCTTAAGGTTTTAATGGTGCAACCCAATTTAGTAAATCCCGAGTTTGATACCAGCAAGGTGTGACTAGGAACTGTACACAGTTTTAACGGGGGACTTTTGATCTTTATTTAACTTATTTAACTGGGGAGAGAGAGGCATGCACCTTAACCATAAGGCTACTGGCGCCCCACACAAGTTTAATGGGAGAAGCGCTGTGCATGCTCTTGGAGTTTAAACCAAGACAAACAAAGTTTTGGCCACAAATTGCACTCTCCCTTTATTACCATTATTTATAGTAAACCTGCTTACCATTGTTACTACTACTGTTCAAAAGTTAGCTGATTAAGTGATTAGATTATGTATTTTCTTTTTCTTTTCTTATGTTTTGGCACCATGAGTGTTCTTTCCTTAAGTCATTGTGGGATACTCGTTTAACATGGAGGCTATGAAACTATAAGAACAATGAGAAACACAGAAGTCATTCATAAACACATGGATGACACTAATGTCAGTTGTGTGTTTGCAAACAGCAAAGAGTAACACAATTGTAAATCCAACCCCACAAAGTGTCCAACAGGAAAAAATCATCCAGATCTCAAGAAGTTTACATCAAGTGCTGTTTTACCAACTGTAAATAATTAACTCATTTCCACTGCCATTCATCCATAACTGCAGCTCATATCCTATTCATCTTTCCTTCATACATCATGGCAGAGAGGTGTGGAAAGGATTTCCTTTAGCTGTTGATCTTTATCAATTGCTCTCATCTACCTGACATAAATCTCCATAACACAGTAGAAAGTTCCCACAGAGATGTATATAATCAAACACACTGGACTCACCAAGCATTACTGTGTGTGTGTGTGTCTGTACAGAAACAGAGGCAGGCTCCAGGAAAAGTTTTATCCCTTCTTAGCCAAGAGATCCCGTGCTTATTCTCATTAGATTTACAATGTCTAATTACACAGATAAAGGTGCAAGGTGTGTGTTTGTGTGTATGGGTGCCAAGGCTAACATGTGGAAAACGAAACACGTGGATCTCCAGTGAACTGTTAATTCGCAAATCAGAGACATGCCCAATCGATTTGAATGTGTGCAACAGGACGCCTGAGATTTTCCAGCACATGAGGGAACCTATTCTATCAACCTACAGGTAACTCTACATGCCTTATTAGTGTGTCAACAATGGGCACCCCTCACAGCCGCCAGTTTCCACACACCATCATGGCAAAGTCAAAACAAATGTGTGACGCCTTCAGACCTACTTTGTGTGTCGGGGTTTGGGGGCTGCTGAGGGTGACCCCTTATTGTTAGGTGCTCCCTTTGTGGTTGTACTCCTCACTGTACTGAGAAGAAAAAAAGAAAGGCCTTCTCTAACAGTCGGTCATGCCCCAGTGATCCTGGCAACAACAGGTCCCGAGGACACAGACCTGCCTGGCCTATATTGGCTCTCAGTTAGCGGTGGCGGCACTAGCCCCCTGTCAGCTGTCCCTTTCAGGACCGGGCTCGGGCCCTTTATTAAAGCTTTGAAGACTGCTGAATAAAGGGGCATCCTATGTTTAGATGATAGAATGTAAGCAACTGGTTTTCTGCTTGGGCAACACGAGACAAAGAGCTTCCTTATGAATACGGGGAGTACGCGAGAGAGTGAGTGAGAAAACTAGAGAGGGAGGGAGAGATAAAAAGGGGAACGCCTTAAGTTTTTTCAGGTTTTTACATGCTACACTTCACTAAACCAGGATAAGCAGAACCTAAAGAGTAGAGAACGGCTGATATTATCAGCCATTATTATGTATATACAGAAATATCGGCCTCACTGTTTATTATGCTGGCAAAAAGAAACTGCAGAGCCATGAACTGCAGCAATAAATGATTTATTGACAGCATTTTAATGTATATTTGATAACTCTCAATTACGCTTTATGTGTTTTCATTCATAGTTATTACATTCATAGTTATAGTCAATTAATGTTTGTCATTTTTACACAACCAACTTGTGTACTGGCATCAATAATAATAAAAGTTTATTTAACTGCAAAATATATTTAGTTAAATACAAATCTATTATATAATATTCATTATTATCATTACTTCTATGTTTGTTTTAGTTATTATTATTATTTGTTGTCTGCCGAGCCGGCTCAAATTCCTGTGAGCTGGAATGAGCTAGAAACAATAAACTTGGAGGAATAACTGGAAATGGTGTGCATGTGCTTCTATAGAAATATGAACCCAATCGGCCACATGGTGGCACTGTAATTAAGGCTTCAAAAGGCAGACTTTGAAAGGCCACGCCCCCCACACCGTAAGTCCAACTGACTCGAAATTTCTCACACAGGTGCAGCTTAATGTGCTCTACGAACAAGCCTCAAGGACCATTAAGGTCCGCCTAGAAATCTTTCCGCCATTTAGAATTTTTTGAAAAACACATTTTTGTTATTCACAGAATTTTGCTATGTTAAAGTCAATTTTCAATTGGAAAATTTCAATATCTCTGCCACAATAAACGCTATAAACACCAAACCTGTAATGATAATGATGATTGTTTGGCATGCCGCTGGGAGGCTCTGTACCAAATTTGGTAAAGATAGGCCATTAGGGGGCGCTATAATCAACGTAGACCATTTTATCCCTTTTGAGGTTGAGTGCGACGTATATGACGCCAAACGACACTTCTGATTCATAACTTTGTAGCTTATTAATATAACTAGTAGAAACATACTGTCTTTTGCAGCTAAAAGCTAACAGTGGCCCGTTCTGCTGATGTCTTTGTTGTCTTCCTATCCCTTACAGAAGGTTTTGTATCCAGCCTAGAAGCCTAGTTTTTCGGGGTCATTGTGCAACTAATCCATAGTGTTACATGCAATATTAAAACACTGTATGTAAGAAATGTAAATAATTTTTCCTTTTTATGAGTTATAATGTTCAATTTGTTTATTTTGCACTGGATGACTCCAAATATATTTTTAATTTATTAATTTATTTGACAGGGACAGTGTACATTAATTAACATTGCTGTAAATGCACCAAAATTAGTCAAAAGGCTATTTTTCATCCCTTATCTTAAAATTTTCTACCTAAAAAACAACAATAAGATTACAGTCAACAATACAATTATAAAAAGTATTAAACCAGATAAAACTCTTTAAATCCCGTTTATAAATACAGTGTGCAAGTTTGCTAATACAAACTATAGAATTGTTTTAGGCAACACAAATGCTCGTATGGCATTGCTGTGTGTGTGGTATCCATATATATCTGTGAGATTCATGTTCCGTTTTATTTATTTATTGGTCTTTATGGTCCTACAACCTTTTCAACATACAACTGACCTCAGTGCAGCATAAATTTTCTCATATCCCAGTTTTTCCTGAAAAGAAATGATGTTCATAGATTGACTATGGACAACAGGGTTGATGTTTTACAAGCTTTTATAGAAAATAAAATCAGACTGACTAGAGTTGGTCAAAAATTCTTTATGGCTCTGGGATATTTGAAACGGCATTGTACCGCCGACCTTGCAGCTCACACCTCTTGATATTTCCTGACGTCACATCACACTGAATTGAAAATAAAATGTTTTTGACAAATCAGTTGTAGGCATTTTAAACAAAGTGAACTGTTTGTCCAATTGTTACAAAGATTGCAGGATATGTTTTATAACAATGTTGGACCATGTGTGAAATTACTTTGAAGTCAAAAAGGTTTGAACCTGCGAATCGCCGCTTGAACCTATATTTTTAAATGTGTTTATGTAAGGGAAAAATGGTATTGACAACAACCAGTTATTAGATATTTTTAGTAATATTTATGTTAAGTTGGAGCATCAAGATTGGTGTAAATCTTTTTCAACTTTTTGGCTGCTAAAAATTGTGTGCATCATGGATATACCAAAAGTATCAAAAGTGTATGAAGTGTTTGTAACCAGCCTCATGCAACAACCAATCAAATTGATAAGACCTGTACATCTGACAATTCTTAGACTGGCTGCTATGACCAGCTAATGCTAAAACCAGCTGACCAAAATCACTACATTGTGTCCTCAAAAGAGCATTCAACAGGTGTGACACTCACCCACACCCGCACCCAAACCTACCTGGTCATGGCTGGCTTGAAGGGTGCTCCCGGTGCCGTGGAAAGTCATTTGCACAGGGGAGAGGGTCAGATAGGTCACAAAATCCTTACCACTCTGCGCATCACTGTACTGCACCTGGAGGAGAGGGCAAGGTAGGCAAACTGAGTTACCCCAAAAGTAAATATATAAAAAGATCAATAAAAGCACAAAAGACAAGGGAACTGAAGCTTCTCAAGTTTTCAGTGGGAAACAGTCTTGTGTTCTTAGAAGTGGTTGGCTTGAGAGTAAATCTTGCATGTCTAATTGCCACCACCAGAGTTTGTGGACAATTACTCCACACCATACAGAGGGGGGTAGTGGTGACATCACTGGCGACCCCTCATCATTGAAAGGTTAACTCTGCAGGCATTCCTAAATGCTGTGCAATCAGGACTGTTATGACATGATGCTCCTCTGGGACAGTCTGCTCCTGAGATTCAAGGGCTTTAGTAATACTGCCTGCTTATCTGCCCTACTTCTCACTGGCTCACTCTGTGAACGCGTGTTTTTGCATGTGTATGTCTGTGTACGAGTGCGTGTTTGCCTGGCCTACTTATGCCAGGGACAGCTGCAGGACTCTCAATAAAGGCATAAATAATGAAGAGAAGAGAAATATCTGACAGACGCAGAAACACAAAAGACAGAAGGAACAAGAAAGAGAGAGAGGAGATTGCTGATTCAATAAGCAAACGAAAGAAGTAAGCCAACAAGTATGGAAGAACATAGCTATAACATAACAGAGCTTTGAGCTATTCTTCTTTACAAAGGACTACTGTACTTTAAAATCCTCAGATAAGTCAGGCATAATGTGTGGAATCTGTTACAGCCAAAATAAACTAAATGAACACCATAATCATGATGCATAAATCTATTTTACATACAGTATGTGTGTAGATCAAAGTATAATTTCCAAAACAGCTAATATTATAGAAAAATGCGTTGAAAATATTTCAATATCAGCATCTGTTGAATTTATATACCACGTGGGTGTGGGTTTGTCTTGGTGTATTTTTAGTGGCTGAGGAGTTTTTACCTTTGTTTAAATCAACAGAAAATGTATGTCACAACACAAACATGTGTGTGTCCGTTTGTGTATTTTCCTTTGTGCGTATTAAGTCTGTTCACTGGAAGTTTCATCTTACCTAGCCTAGAATTTGCTGGCTATACACAAACTTGTGTGTAAGCACATGCACACACACACACACAAACCACTGTATATGGTCTGTGACTGAAAGCTTCCAGAGCAAGTTGTGTGCGTCTCTCTAAATGAATTATGAACATATGTGGAAAGGGTTGTGTGTGTGTGTGTGTGTGTGTGTGTGTGTGTGTGTGTGTGTGTGTGTGTGAGAGAGAGAGAGAGAGAGAGAGAGAGAGAGAGAGAGAGAGAGAGAGACATGGCCAGCCAGTGACATGAATGTCTTCCCATTAAGACACAGGCACATCAGGACATAAACAAACACAGAGATATGAACATGTGCATGCAGAGATCAACAAAAAGATGTTATGTTACGTATAGTATGTGAGAGGACACACACATATGGTCATGCATGTGCACAAACTCCAGCTGATAAGGAGATGAGCCTACAGTGATAAACTGTGGAATGCTATCTGTTATGTGTGCGATGAATATAGTAAAATTGAGCCGTGTAAAAAGCCTTCTCTGACAACTTAATCTCCAATAAATATTCCAGACTTCAACATTAAGGAGAAAGAAAAAGAAAGAGAGAGAGGAAAAAACAGAGAAGGTGGACTTATTAGGGGTAAGAATATATTTTTAGGAAGAAGAATCCTATTTCAGAAGT
>JABXJD010002317.1:0-56253 GCA_013375575.1 Percina caprodes | reverse complement strand
CACTAACAGGGACGTTGTAGAGCGTCCTCTGGTGGATAGACTATGCAACACCAAACCTCATAACATGGTTGGACCGACTTGTATAATTTTATTTTTTTAAATATTCATTTATCAGAATCAGTTATTTGTTATAAATGATTCTGATGAATGAATTATAAAAAAATAAAATAAAAAAATATCGGCCATTATAAATGCCGATCCCAATAGTTCGGGAAATGCCTAGATTTAATATAATATTGGCCAATAATATTGGGCTCTAGTTGTAATCCACTTTTATCAGATATGTTTGCTGCTTTAACACACGGTTAACAAAGGAACGCTTTATTTAACTAGACGACAGATCACCCATAACGAATGGTCTTGTTCAGACTTCATTTGGAATTTAAAAAAGGACTTTCGTTTTTAAACATTAATAGTTCAGGCTTTTTGCATAACCTGCAAAGCAAAAATGTTAGAAAAATGGTTTCAGGGAACAGTAGTGCTGGAAGTTTCCACCACAGAAGAGCTTTTATTTTATTCTTTCTGGTAAGAAGTTGGGACGCACCGATCCAAACTGCTGAATTGGTATTAGGACTGATACTAACCTCGTGAATCAGATCAGGTTTCGGCCAAACGTGACCATCCGCACCGAATACAGTTTCCGTAAATGTCATTAGAAAATGTATTATTCCGCTATCAGTCACAGCAGGACTCGGCACAGCAATCTCAGGCCCTTACCTTACATGAAAATGACCCCAATGTCCACCTAGTCTGGACATTTGCAGCTTATTTGACATCCAAGTATATTTTTGGCTTTAACAAGATTGCCGGTTTCTGTGGAATGCCTTTTGATTTGTACAAGTTTTATATTCACGAACAAGACTAAGAGTCTACAGCTACCCTAAATACACTAACGCCAACTGTAAAGAAAACATAAAAATGTCTACACCATTGCATAGTAATCCCCCAACAACTGTCGAGACATTTAACTTTGACCCAAAGATGTCAATGTTCTGGTAGCGCCTGGGGAAAAAAGTCTGGAAAATCAAGATTCCTCCACCAGGTACCTTGAATCTTTATTGTATATCAAATTTCATGGCAACCCCCCCCCCCCATCACCGTTCCAAAGGGCTGAAGTTTTTGATGAATTTGCTCTTCAAAGCTCTCAATTTAGGCCGATAATCCACTTCCTCTAAGGAATGCAGTCCTCTTGTTTTCAGTGACAAGAGGACTGACAGTGAGTCAATGGCTACGCCAAATACCAAAGTGCGGGGGTTACAAAACCAATTCTGGTGAGATGAAAGTGCAAGGGTTCACCAGCTTTTCCTTTCATATGTGTGTGCGTGCGCATGCTTGGACAATATGATGCTATGAAACACTTAGTTCTTCCTTACTGGCTAGTAGAGTTGAAGTGGCTGTGAAGGACAATCAGCCATCCCAAATTCAGCAGAACGCTGCGAGTGTGAGGAGAAACTTGGTTATATTTTTCAGTGGGAGAGTTTATACAGTACAGAAACACTGACATGTCCTCGCTAGTTGTATAACGTTGACAGTTGAATGAATTGATCTGAGAGCGAGGCTGGCCCTAAGCCTTGAGAGAGCACTTTAAATCAAACTGCTGTCAATGACACAAAAGGCAAGGCGGACTCGACCTGTCAGGTAATCATCAGGTGGAGCTCTAGTTAATTATTTATGCATCTATTAAAACCTCAATTTGAGTGAAAACTGGGACTGACTTATTGGTGAAATCTCACATTTCAAGCTCCTTCCAGATGGTTTTCGGAATTGAACTCAATTCGGTTCCTTAGAAAATGCCACAAATTTCAACTTATCAGTGGAAACAGTAGAAATGTGTGTTATTATAGACATAGAGGAGATGTTATTATGTACTATGGGAGTGTGATTGCATTAGGGGTGTCAAGAGGACATGCTACAGAGCGCCTGCTGGTGAACAAACAGCCGCCTCAACACATCATTAGAGATACATAAGTGATATAAAATGACTAATATAAGTCAGGAAAACAGCATCTGCCCCTCATCACAATATATTATGATGGGACTTTGTGGTAAAGTCTGGCACTATGGTGGCACTAACGCCATTCAGGAGCATTCAGAAGGGATACGTTGGGGAAAGACTTCAGAGATTGGGCTAGACTACATTTTAAAGACTACATTTTAATCTTGTGATCGAGAATCTCTGCTGATAAAATAGATAACTCTTATTTCAGTCTAATTCCAAGGCTGCGAACTCTACCCGAGGCATCTCAGTCTAGGGCTGGTGAGAAAGGAGGCAGAGAAAAATGAGGAGAGGAAGAAGCTCTGTGAAAAGCAGAGACTTCAAACACTTCTGACAACTCCGCTTACAGCAAGAAGGAAGGAGGGGTGGAGGGAAAGACGAAAAAGGCAAATGGAGGAAATAAAGTATGAAAGAGGAGGAAACAGTGCACGGACGAGAGAGGTAATGAACTAAATAATGAAGTCAACTTTTAGGACTTAAGTCTTCTCGGTTTCTTGCAAAGTTTCCTCCGGTGTAGGAGGCTCAACATCCACAGGTCTCACCCCAAGAGATCAATTCAGCACACTCCGCTTAACTTTTTCAATCCAACATGGGCCAGTTAGTTCCACTAATTAGCTAACTCGACAGACGTCGTGGGCCCAATCTCTACCGTTAGAGAGTTATTGCTTTGAAAGGCAATCAGGATACAACTCAGCAATGCAGGTCACCTCTTTTTCATATTACTTCCTTTCTCCCATAATCCCACATCATTTACAGCAAATGTGTCAGATGCAGATGTGGTTATACACCCCCTGTCCCGCATGCATTAAACAACTCCATATGTAGTGAGCTGGTTTTTTTTTTTTTACAGACATTATCTTCCCCTACCCATTATTACATTACGTTTCTATGAAAACGGACAAGGATAGGAGCTGTGGTGGGGGGGGTTTTATGAGGGACGTGTCAGTTTTGCGAGGAAATGGGAAACAACAATGCATGACAGTGCAAAAAAACAGGACTTATTTTTGCACAATGACTAGTTTTTTGAGGCAACATGCTTTTAGAGCCAACTTGTACAAAAATACATGTTACACAAAGATTTATGGCAGGATGCTCATAGTGGAGAGAGTCAATGTGCTTGGGAGCAGCACTGTGCAGAACTACACCCCGGAGCCACCACCTGCTCTCGGTGGGGATGAAGTACATATATGACTAGCTACCTGAATGATAAGTTCATGAGTTTCAGGTCTGTCTTTTGAATTATATGTTAAAATAGACTTTTTCCCATTAGGGCCGGGAGGGTATGGATTTTCCTACCCGCCGCTAGCTGCTAGGCTAATGTGCAGTGGTAGACACTGCAGCGGTAACGTTAATGGTTCCACATCAGCTGAGAATGGAGAATTGTCTTTGCCTTTCCTACCGTGCATGTTAATACTGTTTAAATACCGGAGGCATTGTGAATTAAGGATATACTGAACGTATGTTTCTTTTTGAGCCGCCATAACAACAAGCTAAATGTTCTTAATGTAATGGTAACAGAATGTTAAAAATGTTCAAGACATGCTGCTGGAAAACAAGAAAATACTCTTGGTTCTTCTATCATACATCAAACTGCATTATTTGTGGCCCCTTGGCCTCTAACCGCTATTTCATGTCGGCTGCATCATGTGTCTCATAAAAGGAGTAATAGGGAAGTCTGTCTGATGCAACTTTAATGGCCATGGCTAGTTTTAATACGTGAGGCTTTAACCATTGTGGCTTGTATTTCATTTAATGCTGGAAACATTATAGACTACAAATGACTTTCTGTGTTTTATAGCTCAGCGTGTGTGTTGCAGTGAGTTGTATTATGGTTGCCATACAGACTAAAACGAGTCATTGTGTGTAGGTACCTGGAGACTTGTTTTTTTACCTCCATTATTACCGGAAACAGTAAATGTAAAATTGATTCATAACACTCGGGTTGGATACTTAAACAAAAGGTAAATTAGGGTCATTTTAGACCGTAAACTACACAAAATGTGATTCAGCGTGTCAACTGTATTTCACTGTCAGTATCATTTATATCTCCCCAGTCACCCATGTCTGCATCAAACCACCCCCATCTCTGGTTCAGCCACAGGCAGCCGAATCAGATTAAAGCCCCCCAGGTGTCCTTTCATATACAGTTAGATACTTCTTTTCTCTTACTACACTAGTTGCTTGCTCTTTGGGGAATTACTAGAATTGTTGGGTCCTTGTAAATTATAGATCGTGGTCTAGACCTACTCTATCTGCAAAGTGTCTCGAGATAACTCGTTATGAAGTGATACTATAAATAAAACTGAACTGAATTACTGGCAGCACCAGTTTTAACAAGACTGCGTCTTTTCACAGGAGCTTAAGACAGCTTAGGACTCAAACTTCAAAGATTTCAGGAAACAAAAGTATCCCATAAAATGTAACTGCCACCATATAATGTCCAACTGTCTTTGACAAAGGACAGAAAGCTCTCAAAAGACAAAGCGCTTGGATTTGAATGTTCATGAGTGTGATAGCTGTGACCCTTTTTTTTTTTTTTTAAAGGAAGTTCTATTAGGGCCACTTCCAAGGCTGCTTGACTCATTTATGAGTTCAGTGCGTCTCGGCTCATAAAATATTTGAGATGGATTTTTGCATTGTGGTTTTCCATCTCTGCACTTTCTGCACAGAGCTTTGCAAATAATCCACCTTGTGTCTGCTTTATCCTTCACATCTCGCAAATATTGAAGAGTGCTCAAGTGGGCAGACAATGACAGGTAGGCTGAGGAATTAGACATATATAAAATAGTAGATTGAAAAATATAACGTCTCTATCTAGAACTCTGACAGCTCTCAGGCTTGAGCGCCTTAAGTGGTGACAGAGACTGTAACCCTTGCCGTTTGAATGTTACACAAAATACCCAATAACCTGCTTCACTTGATTCATACGTTTGTTCTTACATCAGGGAGTGACTGGGTGTTTGGTCCGGTCACTTGAAAAGAGAAAATTTAATACAGCAAAAGGGAGACATACAAACAATAAGTACAACTTAATATATCCTGACATTTGGTCTTTAATAAAACAATGAATCCTATTCCTGTTGTTTTTCTGAATGAGTGTGTGAATATATCCACTATTTAGTCAAATATCAATCAAATATTCTACAATGGAAGTTCCAGTAACCCTTAGTAACCCTAACCCTAACCCTAACCCTAACCCAGTGTGTTCACTGTTTGAATAAAGCTGCAAATGATCTGAAATCTTTGGACTCAACATCTTTGAAATCTCCAACCTTTTCTGGTATCAGTCCATGCATGTACGCTACTTTCTGCCAACAATCACGCAATGCAATGTGACGTATTTTATGACAGATGAGAAAAGGACTGTTAGACTACACCTGGCATCGATGGCGTAACATGACCAATGTCCGAAATCTCAACTTACTGCTCACTATTGCGTAAACTATAGTGCCTATTATATAGAAGTGAATAAGTCATTTTGTACACAGCTCTAGTTAGATGGGAGGAGACCACTCTCTTGTCTGTACGCTAAATATGAAGCTGGGGCCTGCAGGTGGTTAGGTTAGCTTAGCTTAGCTTAGCACAAAGACTGGAAACGGGAGGGAACAGCCAGCCTGGCTCTGTCCCAAGGTGCCAATGGCAAAATCCACTTTCCTGCACCTCTAAATTACTATTACCTACGAATTAATCAAATCAATCTAAATTGTTTTTCAATCTGTACAAAAACTGAAGGGTAAAAACCAATATTTGGGGTTTACGGGTTATGCGCTAAACTATTTCTTGATCAGGTGCTAGATTTTTGTCACATTTGGATAGAACCAAGTTAGTAGTATCGCCATGTTATTTTTGTTATTTTTTTGCTATGCTAAGCTACAAATATCCAGCTTACTGTACAGATGTAAGAGAAGACGGGATTATGTCATGTAACTCTTGGCAAGAAAACAAATAATGCAATTTCCAAAGTTATTATGGTAGTGTTGCATGTAGGAGAAAAACTTCCTCGAGTTTATACAGTCCGAGGTAATAATGATGTTGATTTACAGCTTTAATACGAAGATCTGCTGCACTCTGTCTGAAGCAGGCTACCCGCTAAGGCATTAAGCTCGGATGGATGTTCTTTGATTGGATATGAAACAGAATTTTAAACCTCTCCTCTAAGAGTAAGCAAGAAAGGAAGCAGTTAGAAAAGCAGTGGTATCGAGATCCCAACGGGAAGGATATTAAGGTTTACTGAGGCTAATTAAAATGACGTCCAGTACATCCTGCATCATGAACACTTAAATGTCAGCGGTTAAATAAAATCAACAGATGAAATTATGATTGAAGGGAAAATGCATTTTGAACGTTAACATGAAGGTTTTCAACAAAGCTGCAGAACAGCCATAAAACCATGACTACCTTGATATCCCACCTTTGCCCATGTTGTCCTCATCAGTCAATGCAGTGAGTGGACAGCGTTAACCACTGTCTGGGCACAAAGAATTTTTTCCCAGTTGATAATTGCCCCACTATGACGAGGTAGCTCCTAATGAAGTACTCTCTTTTTTACAACTCCATTGTATGCAGCCGAATGTAATAGTCATCTACTTCTCAATACTGAGCTGTATGCAGAGCCAACACTCAGGGTTTCAATCATTGGTGGAAGCATATTGTAAAAAAAGATTAGATTTGAATTTTTTATTTTTAACTAACTAATGGTCTGTGTAGCCAAACAGTGTTTTTGAATATCTCTGACTAAAAATGATGAGAACAGTGTGCAGGTGTGTTTTGTTCTTGAACGATGATCTTGAACGGTCTTGTCCTGCGCACCACGATCTACAAGTGTGCAAAAGTTCTATTCTTTAAAGCTTTAGTGCGTAACATTTTGATATTAATGAACGTCCGTTATATTCAAGCCATTGCCAAATAAGTTGCTACACAGCTAATTAAGACTCTCAGCTCCACACAGCTCTCTGCATCTCTTAGTAGATACAGAGTGTTCAGGAGATTGTCGTGTCGGGCCACTTTCCTGCGCAGGAACTCAAGTGAAGATAATTACCTCTTCTGAAGAGTCCATCATGCTTAATTAATCCTATATGTCTTCCTTGCATATTATCAACTCTGTGGAGAACAGGTGGGGGTGCGTGCGCAATCACGGAAGGCTTGTATCATGTGGATGCGCTTGTCAATACTTAGAACTTGTCATAGAGGAGACAGAAACTACGTACTGTAGCTTTAAAATAGAAATTTTTGACATTCAAAATGTTTTTTGTTTTATTTGTTAAATTAGGTATTTTTGGCTTGAACTCACTTAATGAGCATATTTAACAAAAGGACAAAATATGACTCTTCACTTCACTCAGACATATTTTATTTTAATCCCAATCTGTTTTAATAAAAGAGCTCGTGAAAAGTGGCTGCAGTTAAAGTGGGCTAAAGGAGTTAGGAGTGGGGTAAGCTGGTTTAGCCAAGGCCAAAAGGGAAGAAGGGCAAATTAAAGATGTCATGTGAGGGGCATGTGACAGCAAGGGGGGGGGGGGGCAGCTTTAATGTCAGGTCTCACGTACTTTTAAACAGTAGCACTTTCTATTTTGCTTAAATGTGTGTGTTGCAAAAAACACTTTTTAAATTTAAAAAAATATATATTTAAATTTTTTATATACAGTATAATTGTGCTTCAAATAAAAAGAAAGGTACTTACCTACACCTTATTCTTGTTTAAAATAATTTACGTAATATATATGAATGTATGTGGAGCACGATAAAAAGGTGATCTTTAAATTGTGGCGTTAACGGCGACGCAGGAAAAAAATTTGGTTGCGCCTACATTTTGTGCTGGTGCACCTAAATAAAAACGTTAGGTGCACCAGTGCAACCATGGCAACAAGTT
Source organism: Percina caprodes (assembly GCA_013375575.1). Taxonomy (NCBI): domain Eukaryota; kingdom Metazoa; phylum Chordata; class Actinopteri; order Perciformes; family Percidae; genus Percina; species Percina caprodes. The sequence continues at coordinate 48,388 of JABXJD010002317.1, read as the reverse complement.
AGTGTGGAGCCCTGGCTCGTAGCTTTAGCTCCAGACTATTCGTCCCACTGTTGGAATCCTCTACAGTCAAATACAGTCACACTCATACTCATTGTCATACAGTCAACGGTTAAGTTTTTTTTTTAGCATATTAGCCTTGTTAATCCAGTTCCTATTGTAGCTAACGTTAACGTTACCTACTGTGTAACGTGTTATTAGTGTTTCCTAGCATGACATGCAGCGATGTTAACGCCTGTTTCGAGCTTCAGAGAGCAACGCACCGTCATGAGAGACCGAAATCCCCGTTGATATTTTGTCCGTTAAATAACGGGCATACAACATACAACTTCAACATTAGAGGAATGTAGCACAATATGGATGCTAAAGCAGTTATAAATAGCCTATGTGACAAAAACATTTGTTTTGGTTAAAATCAACAAATAATCGGGATAATTAATCGTGATCTCAATACTCAAAATAATCGTGATTATCATTTTGGCCATAATCGTGCAGCCCTATTGATGAGTCCTAGTCCTCCTCAGTCGAGGAGGGCGGCATTAATTAATGAGCACGCCTCCATCTGCATGGTGATAGGGTTGGCGGGTGTAGTTCGGTAGAAAGAAAATAGTTCCTACATGAAACTGCTCACAACCAGTGTGTGGATTATCTTAAGTAACTGGATCATGATTTCTGGAAAGGGACAATGCTGTTGAGTTTTTCAAATGTTGCTGAGTGTCATCTAGTTTCTTTTGACTAAAAAAGGAAGACATCATTACGGCCGATATCTATTATATACGATACAATATATATTATACGATATACAACCTAGATTGATAGACAGCAGAAACGTGTTAATCATAACCTTAAGTAAAAGATGTGAGGCAGGTTGATGGAAAGCGCATACACAACAAAAATACATTCCACATTTTCTCAAAAAATTAACCCTGTATGCACTGCATAACATAACCTGGAGAAATCGAACAGTGCAAGAGATATGGAGTGGCAAGAGAATGAAGGTCATTGGAAAAGCTATGTTTCCTCGGTAATTGCATAAATCTGTATACACTTTTCTGTGTGATGGGAAAAAACCCACTTATGGATGTGTTTAATGACAGTGATAAACAATGGCTGTTAACAAGCCAGCCTCCCCCTGAGATGCATGTCTTTGCTTCATACTGAGATCAATCCAAACCGAGAGCATAAATAGAAAAACTGCCTGCGTCACCGGCCCGGAGCCAGGAGGACGAAAACTGGGTCAGATTACTTGCAGATTCAGTTATTCCTACTTAAGGAGTGCTCCTTTTTTTCATATGTGAAAAGTCTGAGTAAGCATTCCTATTCCATACAGCCTGCTGCCTCTCTCGCATTACTGAGCTTCTTTTTATTTTATTTTATTTTACCAGGGCCTGGGAGCATGGGAGCTTTGTGCCCTTGCTCTGTGCTGCTCCTCTGAGAAACACATACTGTTGGATTCAGCGTGCGAAACCGAGCAAGGCCGACTGCTGTCAGTGTCTTTTGAACCCATGTTACATCCATAATCCTTCCTTCCTGAATGTGGCATCTTTGAAACACCTGTGGGATTCAGGTGGGTGTCGCCAGACAAACGCCCCGTGGGCCAGATTAGGCCGGCACGATAAATTGTTAGAAAATCGTGATCTTGACTCACCCTGTTCACCATTATATTTTTTAATTAAAACTTTGATTTAAAAAAAAAATATCAAAAATCTTGGCTTTGATTCTCAGTTACTTTTACAAGCTTAGTTTCTTCTGTGAGTTTTAAACAGACTGTATGAAATAGTTTTTTTATTATTATTTTCTGGGCATTTTCTAACCTTTATTTTTGACAGGACAGCTGAAGACATGAAAGGGGGGGAGACGGGGGAATGACATGCAGCAAAGGGACGCAGGTTGGAGTTGAACCCACGCGCCTACTCTACCAACTGAGCTACCCTGGGCCCCCATGAAATAGGTTTTAATGCTCTCCTTTCTCTTCATTGGAGCCTCCATAGGCTTATGATGATGAGCAATGTGCTATAGCTGCCAAAATAAATCCACGTTTGGTACTGCCAATGTTTGGTCGTGGTCAAAAACATCGTGGCAGAGAATCGTGATATCAATTCTAATAAAAATCGTGATTCATATTTTTCCCTGAATCGCAGGCCTAAGCCAGATGGATTGGCTGATGGACTCCATGAGGTGGGACAATGCTATCAAGTTCTCCACCCACACATCTACACAGTACCACCATAACCACCATTGTCAAATACTGACAAAGTACTTATAAGTAAATAAAAGTATTCAAATAGAATAAAAGCAATACAAAGTGTATCCGGCGTATTGTATTTGAATGAGCGAAAGAAAGAAAGTACACCACCACAGAACAATAAAAAAAAACAAAAACATTTCTATGATCATTAGAGGTAGGGCTGAACGATATTGTGTTTTAGCCGACATCGCGATGTGCGCATGCGCGATAGTCACATCGCAGGACGTTACGATGTGGACGCTAAAACTTTTTGCTGCTTGATAGAGAAGTAAACTTTCACCGTTCTCCTTTTACATGATTATTACCGCCGTCCCTTCCCTTTAAGACAGGTGGGTAGTCAGTGAAGCTACAGTAGTCAGTGTTTAATGTTTGCTGCAAATATGAACTAAATCACCTGATTAAAGCAACATAATCACAACGTCGCCTGTCCATTTCTTCCCACAGAAAGCTGCTACCAGCCAGGCTAAAGCTAATATAATTAGCCTAAAGAAACCAGGGGTCCGTCCGTCTCAACTAACGCGGTTCGGAGCCTCGACACTGGAAACGTAACACTAATCCACTACAGCAGTCTGTGTCTGATCTAACGTCATTTCCACTGATTTAATATTTCTTGGATACACAGAGTTTGTTGCTAGTGCGCGAGACGTGCAGGTCTGATCAATTTATCAAAACAAACAAGCTGGCCCCGCTAGTCGACCACAACCTGGAATATAGAGGAAGCAACATGAAGTCACTGTCATTCACGTTAGTCTGGATTGATTATTATATGAATACAATGGTGTCATGCTAGTCAACCAGCGTATTTCTACCTAATTTCCTCCAAAATCACATCAGAAGAGTAACTTTCCAACTATTTCCAATATCGTGCAGGCCTAATTAGAGGTACCGTTACATTGACATAGGGAAATTAAAGCGCCCATATTCTGCTCATCTTCAGGTTCATAATTGTATTTTGAGGTTGTACCAGATTAGATTTACATGGTTTCATTTTCAAAAAACACCATATTTTTGTTTTACTGCACTTGTGTGTTTAGGTCTCTGTTTTATCTCCAGAGTGAGACATCTCCCTTCTATCCTATCTTTGTTGGGAGCTGCACATGCTCAGTAGCTCGGTAAGATCCCATCAGCTAGATAACTCTTTCTCCAGCTTTGGTCAGTCCAAGACAGGATTAGCTGGGAGACTTCTTCTAGACCAGGGCCACTTGTGGAATACCTGCACAACAGGGACAGGAAGTAGAACAGGGACAGGAAGTAGTTCTTTTGGAGATTCTGGTCAACTAGTGGCTGTTGGAGCAGTGTTTTGCCATTGAGAACAAGCTAGCATGCTACGGTTAGCCACCTCGTCTCTAGTGAAGTAGAAAGCCGTGCAGATGTTGGACAGCTCACCCGGAGACTGAAGACAGAGGACATTCAGAAACCGGATCTCGGATCTTGGTTTTTTTCCAAGTGTGTATGTGTGTGGAAACACCAGAGACACAAAAGATTACCCCCAAATCCCAGAAAAAGTGTTTTTTCATATTAAGGGCACTTTAAGACCAGTTTAAAATGATTTAAGACCTAGAACACAACACTTCACTGAATTTAAGTACATTTTTAAGACCCTGCGGAAATCCGGTGTTATAACAGAGTTACAGTTTCCAACAAGTCAGCATCCACCATTGGTATTCAGTCCTTCTGTAACAATAAATGTCACACCACTTACCACCTCAAGTAATCCGACAGCTGGCCTTTGGTGCTGTCTGAATACAAACTCCGGACAGCATGGCAGAAGGAAATGGAGCCTTTGTTCCTTGCAACAACACTGTTGGCTACAGCTGATGACTTTACACCTGACAAATCCCAATCCCAAAGCAGAAGCCTTTCTGACTACATGTCACCAAAAAAAATGAATAAATAAGGAAATCGATGCAGCCAGCCAGCTGTGTGTAGGTATGAATCAGTTGATGAGGAAACCAGTTCTAACACACAAGCAAAATTCAATTAGACAGTTTGCTTCACTCTCACCCTGAATGTCAGAGACCTGCATGCATGGTAGGCATTTAATTAATCAGCATGTGCAGCTGGTAGCACCACAACAACAACAACAAAGCCACGGCTATCTATGAGTCGGAAACAACAGATTTCATGAAGATCATTTGAGCACGTACTGGAGCAATGCAGTGCCATTAGAGTGGTGTTGAGGGTTTTAGCAGATTCTTAAAAACAATTACCCACCAACAGGCCCCTCGGGTACAGGTGTTCTAATTGGAAAGCTCGTGGAGTCTAACTGACAATACACCAGTAGAGATAACAGTCTTATTTTCTCGATTTCGCCCGACATCTTCTCCATTTCTCATCTTGCGAGTACAAGAGGTAAATCTGGAAAATGTTTACTGCACGGCAATGTTACCATGGAGAACAATTAGGCAAAAAACAACAACTTGATTGATACTTTGGGAAAACCTCAGTTCAGTCGAAACTCTAAGACACGCCGTGACTGAAATGTCTTTTGAACTTCTGTTTTGAAAACTACTACATAGGGGGAAAATAATTATGTTGGTTACTTAATTATATTATATAACGTGATTTAAATTCAAGCGTAACCAAGCAACTTATACAAAATCAGCTTTATAATCTATGAAAAATATTTATCAATCAAAATGGAATGAATGCTGGTTTTACCAATGAATGTTCTTAGTGCAGATCTTTTGTGTCCCATAATAGAGATACTTGATAAAAAAATAAAAATAAAACAAAAAACATGAATGTAAATGCCTGTAATATTAATGCTAGACTACTACTTAAGATCCCCTTTGGTTACATGATACAGATACTGGATACTGAACCTAAAAAAACCACAGGTACCACATGGAGTAAATTATTTTAAACCCCAAAACATGCAGAGAGGCTGAAATTAGGGGTGCACAATTCACAAAATGTTACATTTCGATATCGATATTTAGGCTTCCGATTTGTTTCAAAAGTCAATTTTTGATTCAAAAATTGATTCTCAATAAAAGGAAAGCGATTCACAGTTTGTAAATGTAGTTTCCTTTCCCATGTAACAGTATACATGCATTACAAAAAAATGAAAAATAATTGAATTTTTTGAATTGTATGAATAGATTTTGAATCTGTAGAGCTTGAATCGTGATATGAATGTGAATCCATTTTTTGCACACCCCTAGCTGAAAGTACCTTTTCCAGACCCAAGTAGTGGCCCAACAACCTCCATAAAGAACATAGTGTAGCTTGTATGTAGCCTAAGACATAGAGCCGGGCAATATATTGATATTATATCAATATCGTGATATGAGACTAAATATCGTCTTCGATTTTGAATAGCGTAATATGACATGAGTGTTGTCTTTTCCTGGTTTTAAAGGCTGCATTACAGTAAAGTGATGTAATTTGCTGATATTACCAGACTGTTGTAACTGTTCTATTATTTGCCTTTATCCACTTAGTCATTATATCCACATTACTGATGATTATTTTTCAAAAATATCATTGTGTAAATATTTTGTGAAAGCACCAATGGTCAACACTGCAATATTGTTGCGGGATTGATATCGAGGTATTTGGTCAAAAACATCATATTTGATTTTCTCCATATCGCCCAGCCCTACAAGCTACAATTTTGAAAACTACATGAGAGGAAATTGTGAATTAAGACATTTGGTCTCTTTGTTGTTGGCCTGACTTATTAACTAATGACCAGTGTATGTTGCGTAGAGGCCAAAACACATTCCGGCACAGAGGAGAACAGTCACATGATGCTATCTGCTGTGTAGCTCAGCCAACGTGCTTTCAGCTCCAATGTTAACTGGCAGGCGTGCTCACTGTTTTTCTGCATGTATGGTTCGTTTAAATTGAGCAGTCACTGTTAAAAGAAAGTGTTGCTGGCCTTTTGAAAATTGGATCTCTTACTCATTTGACTACTGTAGCTGTGTAGGTTGCTGCACATTTGATCCAATTGCTTTTCCAATTGAGTACAAAAAAAGCACCTCGGAAAGAAAGCCAATTATTAGAATATTTAGGGCATCACAATGCTCCATGCTGCAGATAGATGATCGTGGTTACACTGCTTAAAGTATAATTCCCCCAAATAACCTGAGCAAGACAGGAATAATAAAGACTTGCAGTAATTACATAACCGGCTCTGCGAAGTAATTTGAGATTTCACACTGAATGAATAAAAGCAGTAGAATAAGGACAGAGATTTTATGAGAACATGTAGTCGGTATAGAAGGCTTTCTGTTAATCCCAAGGATAAGGGCAGGGTGCCAGACTACAGCAGATAGCCAGCTTCACACAGAACTACAGCCTCGAGAAGAAGAATAAAAAAAAAAGCTACTGGGGCGGGAGAAAAAAAAACAACACAAGGCATTGAGTGAGAGGAAGAAAGCGAGTGTGCCAAGATGGGCTATATTTCTATTTTTTCCCCCTTTCATCTCGGTCAAAGCACACACTGAACAAAAGGCGGCAAACGCTGATGAGCCCGACCAGCCTGACCATGTTGTTTCCGCGCTGCTGTTTGAAGAGGAGGAAGATAAGCAGTTGGATTTAAATAATCAGGTTTTTCAGTGCTTCTACAGTACGTACACAACGGCAGAGCGTTTTAAGATCCAGATTAAGTTTATTTTCCCTTTCTTAATTGAGCTGATTAGATAAGAAACATGCAGAAGCAAATCTGGAATGTTTACTGATGCATGAGGAGAGGGAAACAATTCAAAATACTGCACATTGTGTTATGTAATTAGCCATTACCAAGCGAGGCTGAGATCTGAGGTGTTTTCCACAAGGCAGAGCAAATGTTTACACCATAATTGCATCACCAGCAATCCCGGTATGTGTGTGTGTGTGTGTGTGTTTATGTCACTTGTCTAGCAAACTTGGTTTTCAAGTGAATTCTCAAACTACAAATCTTGCACCGAACGTGGTCAGCTCATTTATTCTTATGTACAGGCCACAACAGAATCAGCAGAAGCCATGTAGGCTGAGCCGTGAGGGGGCAGCTGCATTGCAATTTGATGAGGCGATGAATGTCAAGTATGGTAATTTACTGTTAATTGAGAAAAGTTTGACACCGGAATACATCCCAGGTGGGAAAGCATCAACTATTTAATTAGTGATATTTGAAATCGGGTGGGTGGTCAGGGTTCACTACCAACAAACAAGCCACCACTGGCAGAAAGATTACAGTCAGCAAGATGTCACTGAGATATAGAGAGTGGGTTTCAGGACAGACATTCACGTTTCTCTTTTGTACTAATTTTTAGGGCATCAAAAAGGGATTTTTTTTTTTTTTTTTACATATGTAGTTTGGTTACAGAATCTAGATCCCTAAGTAACCCCGTCTGTCTAAATACACTTCTATCAGCTGCAGTGAAACAGGATTAGACTAACTTAAAGTAACGCATCATGTCCAATGTCCCAAATTGACTTCTCATTAACATTTAGTCCCAGTTTGAATAATTCCATTGAATTGCCATAAAAGAACTGCAGACAAAACAAACTGACACCACTACTGTAATAGCTTGCTGTCATGGTTATAGTTATAAAAACTGCTTTGATATCGCTATTCTACCACAGCCCATTATATATTCATGCCTCGATGAATATATATTGGCCCTGCTTGATTGACAAAAAAAAAAAATAAGAAAGAATCAACTGCCTTTGCAAAATTCTATTGTGCAGCCTCTCATTAAATCATTCATTATATATATTATTGACTGTGTCAAATATCTAGGAGCAGATGCTGTGGTTCTCTTCGAACGCATGTTTCAGTGTCTAATTATGGCGAACGCTCTCTCTCAGTGACCCTGGAAGCCTCTACATAATATATTCACTCAAGCCAAACCCCCAACTGCTCGGGGTGCCTTTCCATGGGCAGCCCCCACTCTCCATTAGTGCATGTATACTGTAGGTACTGAGCACATGTGTAGTTCAGGCCTGTGTGTAATAACAACAGAGTGCAAATTGTAATTTCCCCATGTGGGATCAATAAAGTATACAGTACATTATATTATACATTATTATTATAAGCCAGCATTGATAGCCAGTCCTGACCCTCATGTCCCCTCATGTGCCTTCAAAACTGCCGCTGTCACCCCCATCCTTAAAATATCTGGTCTGGATCCCTCCTAACTCAACAACTACTGCCCAATATCCAACCTCCCATTTCTGTCTAAAACCTTGGAACGTATATAGTCGCCTCACAACTCCAAACCCATCTTCATGCCAACAACCAATTCAAACCCCTCCAATCTGGTTTTCGCCTCCACAGCCCTGAAACCGCTCTCCTCAATGTCCTCCTCACCTCTGCTGACACTGGTTCCCTCAACATCCTTATCCTCCTCGACCTGAGTGCAGCCTTCGATACCGTGAGCCATAACATCCTGCTCACCAGACTCAAAGACCTCGGTATTGAAGGTACTGCACTCAGCTGGCTCCGCTCATACCTCTCCAACAGATCTCACTTGATCTTAATGCCTTAATTCAAAAAATTTAAGGAAATCCAACCTTTAAGGATACCAATTTTCTTTGTGAATGAATAATGTATTGTAAATAAATAAAAGTTCTTCCTCAATATACAGGGGGCATAAGTATACACCCCCCTATGTTAAATTCCCATAGAGGCAGGTTTTTATTTTTAAAGGGCAGTTATTTCATGGATCAGGATACTATGCATCCTGATAAAGTTCCCTTGGCTTTTGGAATTAAAATACTGTCCAGTTAGACTGTTAGATGTTGTGCCTCTGTTCTCCCCGTGGCTCTTTTACATTAAGCATCACAGACTGGAGGGTTGGCAGACATGAGCAGGCTGTATCGTCGTCACATTGGATGATTCAGGAAACTAGGTTGAACGTCTTCCAGAGTTCTTGGTGCTGCTTGGAGATGTCAGTTTAAACTCTGCAAATCGATTGTATGAGCCCTGCACTGAAATGACAATGGTGCAATCAGCCAGAATAGTTTCACAAAGTCCAAAAGCTTCGCCACGGTGGAGGTGTGGAGGCTGAATATTCAGAAGGTGTCAAGAGAATATTGAGGTAAAACCTTTTCTCCTGAAAGATATCTGCACTTTACGGAAGAAGAAAATAGCGGTGCCAAGTACTGTCTACAGAATGAATTGAAACAAGGGACATCTAAAGGCAGAGCTGCAGTGGAGGGATGAGGTGGATTTTTTTCTAAATTCGTTTTACTCTGTAGATGGGAAGGCAACAGGCCTTCTGTTTGTCTTGGGGCTTTGATACGACTGCTTTGCTATTAGCTCATAGCCATGAGAAAGAGAGAAGCCCCGACATCAGGTGTCGTCCTCCAAGAAAACAAAATAAGAACTGATTCATGAACCATGTCATGCCTCTGCTTTAAATGAGCAACAGTAGCTTTCATGTAATAAAAGGAAAGGAAATTATATCTGCAACTGTCCGATGTTACAACAATTTTACTCTAATGAATTCCGTGTGCCAAGAACAACGGCCCGTACTTGCTGCTGGAAACACACCCTTCCAGAGAAATGTAGTAATGATGCCAGCATGAGAGAGATGCCAAATCCTGGGACGCAGAACTGGTGGGAGAGAATGGCTATTCTAGTTTACAGATACAAAATATTACTTTCACACCGTGGGCCCCATTCATCAAGGTGTGCTGCATTTCACCGCCTGTAACATATTCTACCCATACCATGGGCGCACCATTGTACCAATTGCAATGACACTCTTATTACACAACTTAGAGAGCAGTAGTATTAAGTGTGACCAACAATTTACATTAGAAGCGGCGCCAACATATAGTGAAATTTACATGGGTGGGTATGAGTGGCAAGGTATTTACATAAGGTATGGCAGCCTTTCTTCAGCCTCCCCCAAGCTTGTGGAATAGACTACAACTGCGTCCAGACCCACATTAGCCAAAACACACAGCCCTCTTCAAGGTTTCTGCAGTCAAGATTTTTTCAATACCACAATAAATGCTGTTCAATATCTTTTTTTCCCAGGCAAACTGAACAAAGTATGACAGAAAACCAGCAGGGAAAATAAGATACTAATACAATTTCCGCTGTTGTGCACTGCTTGGAGACCAGTTCAATTACACAAGTATTATTATCATATTATTTTGGATACTGATATCTGATGTTTGACAGCTAATCTACTCTTTACACAGAGAGAGAATAGAAGATCCCCATAAGACATTGGACATAAAATTAAAATGCAAGCAGGGAAGAATAAAATAAATAGCACAGTGCCCTAGAGAGCATGACAGGCCACAAGAACTCTCCCAGTACTTATGAATGCACGAGATAATGTTATGTAGAAACATTGATGTGAAAGCATTGATCCATCTACACCTACTGCTTAATCAGAACACTATAAAAACATACAGTAGCCCAAGATGCCAGAGGCAGAATACATCTCATGCTGTGCTGTTTTCCCTTTAGTTTAACAACAGTGGCCCATTTGGTTGAACCCATTTCCAATATGTGCCCCAGGTGTATTGCAGTACACATCCATTGAGAAAAGTGGACATGCACGCTTATGTGAAACATTTCCCAGAGTGCCCGTTACGCACAAGCATTATGTTACTTAAAAACAGCCTCCACCTCTACTTGCAGAGGGACACGCTGACAAAGCACCTACTGGCTGGTCACTTAGAACTGTGGTCTCCGCAGAAAAACTTCCCTTTACTTAGCTTTCTTTTATGAGATATAGATATTAATATTAATGCGCGTCAAACAACAACCATTCAATTACAATCCACCGAGGGGAGAACAAGGGTAGTAAAATAATATGCAAGCAGGGCAGTTGTCAGCCGTGTCAAATTAGTGGTTAAATTCTTCATTGCGACAGAGTTATCAATTAATATGTATTCCATACTAGGGCTGTATGTGCCACTTTCAATTGCAATGCTAATTAGGATATATTACAACGTCTTAATAAGCTGAAAGAGGTGGAAATTTGAGTTGCTGACAGTCAGATTACAAATTTAGTCAGTTAACAATAATTCCGTGCATTGGGACACATGAATAACAATATTTACACTCTGCCAAACATTTCTGTTGTTCAAATAATCAATATAATTGGATAATTTTAAAACTGCCATAATTTAAAAGATGTTATCAAAAATGTAATTAAGTAATCTTTGACAATAGTATAGTTTTATGAATAAATGTTGTTTTGTAATCTGATTACGTATTCCCGATTACAGGTAATGAGTTACTACCCAACACTGAATATAAGTGTTCACATCTGGGAATATTTTATGCCAAATTCACTTTATTAATCCCTAGATGACTCTGGGGTATTGCAGGAGCTTGAGATGGAGCATGAGGGAGATGTTGCAACATTACTCAGTGTCATCTCGCTTCATTATCAGTAGCCTTCAAAAGGCTTCCAAGAGCCTGCAGGTCTGTAACTGTGCTGTTAATGGTCTCAACATCTGGCTAGAGCCTCGGTCCCACTGGCAAACCGCCCCGAGGCTGAACCAAAAACTTTGAACTTTACAGGAGGAGAATGGTAAAAGTTAAGGGGATGGAGAGCAGCAATCAGGACTATTCATCTTTAAAATGGAGCTTTTATCCTTCACTGGAGTCAAAAATCAATTCAAAGGTTTATACTAACAGTCCAGCTGGCCACAGGAAACATGGACGATGAGTGACTAGGCTGGGGAAGTAACAGTGTGAGAGAAAACTAGTGTGAGCTTTTGTAGACCCGGCGTTTTGCTGCTTGGTGTTTCATTTATGTTTAATCCGCTCTCGGAGCGTAGCCCCTCTTTGATATCACACAGTGGGGGAGCATACAAAAAGAAGAAGAAGAAACTTCATGCTCTACTGCCCCGCTGTACAGCCATCCTTTGATTAATGACAGGGCAGAAATTAATCACTGGCTTCTTTTGAGGAACTTTTAAAAGAGCACTTCTTAAAATTAGGCGAGGGACTTCTGTCTGCACTCACCCACCTGGACGGTGTCGTCTGCATGGCGTAAGGTGTAGGGTTGGACACGGTTTTGATTTGAACAATACTGATTCCAATTCCAATTTATTAGATTATTATTCTTTGAGAGATGGAGTTGAAATGGGTCACATGCTTATTTCAAGAACATTTGATTTTTATTCAATGGTGATTTAGTTTCACCGGGCTTTTTCAACGTAAAATAAAGCCACACTTTAGAGCGCTGATTTACTGAACTCCATGGCTGCAACACAACTAGCGCACGGAAGTACGGTGGGCGCTACGGAAACCCAAAAAAAAAGATTGCGTTTTAATTTGGAACCGGAGATTCCAAGAAAATACATTTCCACTGGAATTGTAACTTTTGAAACAATGCCAAGTTGGAAGCGGTTCTCAATGCCCACTCCTGGGTTTCTTTTTCTACCCTAACCGTATATATTCGGGCTCTCATTTCATATTGGAAATTTGAATAAAAAATGAATAAAAAAAAACAGATTCATAGATGCATCGCGATTCTCTCTAAACAATTCTGATAATCAATTATTAAAAAAAAAAGTTCAATGTGTTGATTTTTTTTTTTAAAGTTACTGTCTCCAGACATGTGCAAATCAGAAAAAAAGGTGACTAAAAGAGGATGGAATAGGAATAATAATAATAATAATAATAATAATAATAATAATAAAGTTTAGGCAAGAGTGCAGAAAAATATATACAAATGGTCAAAAGTGAAAAAACAAGTTTTGCATATATACTCACACAAGCTAATAAGAAATACATAAAATAATTAGGCAAAACATATAAAGGCTGCTCATCTATTTTATCATATTACATGTGACCACCTCATGTTTCATGTTCTAAGAAGCCAATTCTCCACCTTAAAACATGACTGAGTCTCTGACATGAAAGATCACTGTGAGAGAATACCAGAATAGTTTAACATGGTTTCATTTTCAAAAAACACCATATTTTTGTTGTACTGCAGATCCTGTTTTCACCCTGCATGTTTAGGTTTCTGTTTTAGCTCCAGAGTGAGACATCTCCCTTCTATCCTATCTTTGTTGGGAGCTGCACATGCTCAGTAGCTCGGTAAGATCCCATCAGCTAGATAACTCTTTCTCCAGCTTTGGTCAGTCCAAGGCAGGATTAGCTGGGAGACTTCTTCTAGACCAGGGCCACCTGTGGAATACCTGCACAACAGGGACAGGAAGTAGAACAGGGACAGGAAGTAGTTCTTTTGGAGATTCTGGTCAACTAGTGGCTGTTGGAGCAGTGTTTAGCCATTGAGAACGAGCTAGCATGCTACGGTTAGCCACCTTGTCTCTAGTGACGTAAAAGCCGTGCAGATGTTGGACAGCTCACCCGGAGACTGAAGACATTCAGAAACCGGATCCCACTCAGAACACCATGGATGGGTTTGTTTTTCCCAACTCTGTATGCATGTGGAAGCGCCAGAGACACAAAATTACACCAGGAATCCTATTAAAAAGCGATTTTTTCATAGCATGGTCACTTTAAGCATGGAATGACTACAAAATAAAAACCTCTGTAGACAAAACATTTCATTAAAACTTGTGTTTGACAAATACTGTCGAACAAACTCAGATTTATATGTATATTTTTTTTGAAATCACACATGGAAATGTCACGTCATGTTAGTTTCATTGGCTGCCTGACTGGGGTGGGTGTGGTCTACCTGTGCCAGCGGGGCTGAAGACAGTCTGGGAGGCAGACTATGTGGAGCTCAGACAGAGAGAGCATGGGACGACCTTTACATTTCAGGCCGGGCGGCCCAGGAGTTGGCTGCTAGCATCAAATGGGCAAGCACAATCAAGCTCCATTGTTAAAAAAAATTACTAGAAAAATGAAAGCAAGCAGTTCCAGGGTTTTTATGCCATGGTAATAGTATATCTGTGACATCACAACAGTACGGATGCACAGAACTGAAGGTTTGTTTTTAAGCACGGTTTCTGAATATGGGCTGTGTATTTCTCTGCAGATTGAGTTTATTGATACTTCCACAGTATTTATATAGCACTTCAGCATGCTGTATGATCAAAGACATGGAAATCTCACTTTTTACAGTATGGGACCTTTAATAGTTTTAGGACCCCATGGCTACTCTGACAAAGGTTTGTCTATCCACATCTATGTATGGCTTGGATGAAGTACATAACAGACTGTTATGTACTATGTTGTACAAGCAGCGTCACATAACATAAGAAACATATACAAGACCATGCATGAAGTGCAAGAAACGGGAAAATAGCCAACCTCAGGTTCGAAAAAGACAACAAGAAGGGTCACGGAAGATGACACACACACTCTGAATTTCACACTTTGCTGTCTGACAACCTCAATGGAAAACTATACAATCCTATTGCTTCCCTCCATCAACTCTGCTCTGGCATTGTTACAATAGCATGCTCACTCAAGCTGACAAGTTTCACACTTTCATTTTCACTCTGAAATAGATACACTCCAGAGATACACAGCTCGGTAAGGAGGAGTGATGGAGCATCTGAATGAATGTGCATCACCGAGAGACAGGAAATTAAAAGTGAGGAGAACTGATAACGCGAAATGGGTTTGAGCAGCGAATGGGTCTAATTGCTGTAGAAGTCATGACGAAAAGTGTGTGTGGGGGGTGGTTACACGTCTAGCAAGGAAGATATTGGATGGAATAAGTAAATAGTAAGTGATGTAGTAAATCCCTCAGCCATGCATCGCCTGGTACCAAACATTCCTCTTTAATACTCAACTGGAAGCCTCCTTTTGTTGTTTGGCTTGAGCACTATAATCAGTCTCAGAACTTCCTTCCAACAAACTGAGAATGGTGCTATCCAATCCATCAAAACGTAAGACTGCTATACCCAGAAACAAATGGAATACTCACATAAATGGAATCACTGCATAGACAACGCAACAAGTTGTCAGGGGTCAACCCCCGAATCTTAAGTCAAGACATTTTAAACGGTTTATCAAAAGACTTTCATGAAACATTATGAGGAGTAATCATGGCAGGACTGTCTGGGAGGGGCCCATTAGTACTTTTTGAGGGGGTCAGTGCCCAATCCAAGGGGGACCATACTCTGAAAACTGTACAACTGCTGAGTGCTATAAAATCATTTTTAAAAAAAATGTCATAATTGATATCCATGTTATTGTAATAGACACATAACTGGTTTTGTTGTTGACTGAAAGCCGCTCAGCACACCAATGTCTGGAGTGTGAAAAAACTGACGTTATTACGCAGCAAATACGTAGTAATATTGAAGAAAAATATGTTTTAATGAATTGAGGCATTTTAGAAATAAAAACAACAACAACAACAACAACAACAAAAAAACTGTGTTGGTTTAAAATATTGATGTCGATCTATTTTCAGCCTTAATATTGTCCATGACACTAGGGAAATACAAAACTTTTGCCCAAGTATAAAATATGAATACAAATCAATGACCCATACTGCAAAAAATTTGATCCAGCAATGAATTAAAGCCCTACATATGCCTTGGTACATATACAAGTCAGGGTTGCGTAGAACTTATTCATGCTGTCCATAGTAATATAAAAAAACCTTAAATTGAGAAGGCTTATTTTTAAATGGCTCACGACACTGACTGATATCAGATATATGAGACACAAAAAAACATCTGAAAAACTTTTAAATGAGGCACTTAGGCTGATCTAACCAACTCAGCCTGACAAGTGCACTGCAGCAATGGCCTGGAACCGTGACTGCACTTCCTCAACCATATGTGACAAGAGCTTCTGGGAGATGAAAGTTTATCCACCTTTTATATCCACCCTGCAACCTCCTTGTTAAATCTTAAATCTGTTAGAGCCCTGAGTGCCACTGCTCACCATAAATCATTCACATCAATCCGGACTTAGCAGCTAATGACCACCAACGCATCCACAAGTGGGCTGAGACATCAGTTTGCTAGAAATGTGTCTCATTCTTGAGTTATAGTGATGCATATAACAGCGTTAAAGCAATTCAGTGTCAAGGAGCACAGACAGGGGCCTGATAGACGGTTGGCTTTAAGCCAGTTCAAGGCTGATGTTGATTGAAAAAGGTCAGGTAAGTCTACCTTTTTTCTCAGCAGCTAATTGGAGACAGTATTGATTTAAAGAAATAAAGATATTTTTTGATATGCATAAACACCCGTAGGTGATGTAATCTCTTGTCTCCCTGGTGACCTAATCTCTGTTACTGTGAAGAAATGGACCGCCTGTACGCCGCAATGGACACTGGTTTATCTTTAGCCCAGAAAATAAAAATTATTTCAGCAGACGTGGAATCTGCCCAATGAAGATTGAATGCCCATCATGCATTCATGGATCTTAAAAAGATCATTTTTATTAGGGTCTTAATTGTATTTTGAGGTTGTACCAGAATAGGTTTATATGGTTTCATTTTCAAAAAAAAAAAAAAAAAAACATATTTTTGCTGTACTGGATGATGCTGCAGCTCCTCTTTTCACCCTGTGTGTTGAGCTCTCTGTTTTAGCTACATAGTGAGACATCGCACTTCTTTTCCATCTTTGTTGGGAGTTGCACATGCACAGTTCCTAGGTAAGGACTACTAGCCAGTCAGAAGCTAGCAGCTAGGTGAGCATTATAACACGTGTTAAAACATGTGTTTTCTGTTGGAGATGGTAACTCCCTTGGGGGGGGGACCTATAACATGCACAAAAAAGACACATAACACAATAAAGTAAAAAGGGAAAAAGCCAAAACGCAAAATATGAGCACTTTAAAGTGTGAATATGACTGATCCTTATCACAATGTGCAGGGGAATACATAACTTTGTTGAAGCCAATTAGTTTTGATTTGTGTCAAACACTGGTCCTTGGGACTCAAGCCACTGCTTAATTGTTACTTGCTTTAAACTGGCACTGTGTGCGTAAATCCCTCCATGCTCAGTAGGTTGGGTTTCAACTGTGAAAAAATAAGATAATAAAAAAATTAATTAAAATTAAGCGAAAGATTTTTATTTGCATTCCATTAGTTGCCTAACGGAACAGAACAGAAATAAGAGCAACGTTGTTTTTTCTACAAGAGAGAAACGCAGGAGCAGATACTGAATGATGATGGGAACAAAACAGAGACATTCACATCACTACAGTATCTTAGCAACAGATGTACGTCTAGTTGCTGCCAAATATGAGAAAGTGGTGAAGCCAGGGATGGAGACCGACAGAATGGCAACTGCTAAGCCAGCTCCCGAAGGAGTGAAGGTCCCACAGACTAAATTAGGAAGCTTTCTTCTGTAAAATCTTAAATTGCCTTTAATGGCCTACCAGGAAACAATACAGTCATATTCTTTTCTCTGTCAGACAGGAGAACTGCATTAACACACTCTGGCAAAGTGTTGGAGGTGGATGTCAGACTTTTTTTTATACGTTACCAGAGAACAAGGCTTATAACCTTTCTTGATCCTCATAGAATATATTATACTGCCCACTGTAAGAACACTAAAGGAAGGATCTCACTAGACTCACATATACAGTATTACACTTCTCATCTGTGGCAGTTAGTAAATGTTTGCATGTAAAAGTGTCTTATCTGGTACTGTAGTGAAGATGATCGGAAATCTAGGCAAATATCTTATAGATATCACAGATATCTGGAACATACAGTATTTGCACTTCTGGTTTTATGCCATTTCAATATTATTTGGCTGTTGTTAAAGGGACACACACAATATGTTAGTCACAAGCAACACTACTCTAACTGTAGCTTGGGCTAGAGAGGTGTGGGGTTTGAAAGAAGTGGGCATATGGGAGACAAGTCTGGGGTATAAAGAAGGCTGCCATGTAGTGGCATTATGGGAAATCCAGTGTTTCTGGAGCTTAACCCATGCTGGAGACAAAAGTCTGTTATTTTGGCCTCTGTTGCTTTGACCTTTTTTTTTTTTTCCTTCCGTCTCTGCGAGTCCTATAATTTTATGGAAGTGCATACTTAATCATTGCTTTCATATGCTCTATACTTGCCTTGAAAACATGTAGTGCACATGTATGTCATTCAATTCAGGCTACAAGGGATGCATACAGTAATTATTGAGGAAATGACTGTATTAGTTTGAGAAAGCTCTTCGGTAAACTTTGTGGTTCAACATAGATTGCAAAGTTGTACAACATCGCCCAAGCGTGTTTTTCCCGCTTGAACATTTTAAATGCTCATGTTGCTCTCATAGCATGTAAGGACTTCAGTTCTTTGGTGGTTTCTCCAGGGGGTCTACAGAAATGGTTAAGTTAAAATCAAGAGGTCAAGGCAGGGGATGACAGTGGCCAGTTGCAAATTAGGGGCTGTATTACCAAATGAATGCACATTACTGATGTTTGAGCAGTGATTTAAATCTGTTTCTGATTCAAATCTGTTTCTGATTCATTAGTTCAAAAACAAAAACAGAACAAAAGCAATTTCTTGATTGTCATAAGAGATAGCAGAAAGAAAAGAAGCGGTAGCACAAGCTAGTCAGCCAAGGTTAATGCAGAGGAGAGCATTCAAAACTTAAATACAACTTTAACTTTCCAAAGCATAAACCTGTGAGTTGGGGTTCCAAATAATTATTATTTTCATTGTCGATTAATCTGTAGATTATTTTCTCAGTTAATCAATTACATGTTTAATCTGTAAAATGTCAGAAAATGGTCAAAGATGTTGATCAGTGTTTTCCAAAGCTCAAGATGATGTATGCATTACAGCTACGGTAGCCTTCACGCTTCGAAAAGCAGGTCTTTTGCTCTTTTTAATATTCTTTATCTTCTTCTGGGCGAAGAAGAAGAAGACTCCTGTTCCTGAAATTTGGATTTTGAATACGTGTAGTTGTCCATGTTTGCTTGGGCGAGACCCATTAACAGAGCCTGTGAGTTTATCATGCGACAGTGAAAACGTGAAAGGTGGAGCAGTACGTCCCTCACCGGCTAACGGAGTTCAAGATGAAGCATGAACATGGAGCGTCTCCCCCAGTTTATGTGAATGGAAATGTTACATTTCAAGCAATAAGGAATACTTGGAATTGATGGTGGTGGTAAATATTCCTAAAAAAGGACAAGTTTGTGAAAGGGCAATGTCGATTTTGATAATTAATAACTAAACACGTTACACCTGTAACACCCCTAATCAGTAATCATGACCAATGTAATGCTGTCTTTAGCGTTAATGATTGAGTGTGTATTTTATAGGGACACGTCAATAAGTGAACGAGTCATTTTGAACCAATCTTCAGAATGTGATAAATTCAACATGTTTAAGAAACAAGAGTATTCTGATGCCAAGCAGGCCTACCAAGCTTTGGGGGGGGGGGGACAAGCACAAGATCAATGAGACGGAAAGAAAAACTTGACATCAAGAATATAAAGAATCGTGAATGAGACATATGTCACATATTCAGTTTTCCATTTTTAACGACCCCATATCATTGTACTTATTAATACATAAGAGGGGACCCTTTTTCCAAATAACCAACCCACTCAGTATTCCACTCCTCTTCAGAGAGCAACACAAATGCAAGACCTTCCTATCCAGATAACACGACAAAGAGAACACTGATAAAGATCTGTCCTCTATAAAGCCACCACAGGTGTTACGTGGCTCAGATGTTGTAAACATGGCAACAGCAAACAGGATTCCAAACACGCTAAAAACGCCCCTGGCCAAATGATCGAAGTAAGGATCTTAGAGATTATACAGTTATAAACAACGTTGCAGTGACATACCAAAAGCAGTAGCTGTAGAAATGCACACGCTGTGTGTCAGAGGATTAAGTGAGGTCAATGTAGCCAGTGACAGCTGTGACATTTTGGGCTGGACTCTGAAGTTTTGGGGTCTATTACATGCTATTTACTATGTTATGGACAGATATGTTACTGAACTTTGAAATAAACCGCATACACATTATTA
This sequence comes from Percina caprodes, assembly GCA_013375575.1. NCBI lineage: Eukaryota > Metazoa > Chordata > Actinopteri > Perciformes > Percidae > Percina > Percina caprodes. Next base: position 28,303 of record JABXJD010002317.1, on the reverse strand, counting down.
TTATTTTTTCATTTTGACTGCATGGAGAAAAAGCTCTCCTGCTAAGGACGTAAAAAGACAACAAAATAAGCATCAGGAGGAGGTGAACCCGGTCTCAACTCAGCAATAAGGGACTAATATGTTCAGCACCCTCCGACTGCCTGCTGTCTGTTTGGAGTTTGTCGCCATGGCAACGGACCAGACTGCCTGCCTTTCGGCATAGCCGCGCTGATTAAGTGGTGTGTTAAGGTAATAGTCGTTGGAGAAGTAAGCCTTGACAATACACAGTACATTCACAAGGGTTCTTAACGGATTTCGATTCTTGCCAACTGCAATTTTAGTTAAGCATCCTTCGCACCAGGGAGGTGTTTATGCAAGATGCAGAGGTGAGGGACAAGAGTGCCAACAGTGATGACACCGAGGAACCGATTAAGGAAATGTGTAACAGTAAATATTTGAGCTGAAGAGAGACAGAGAAAAAGAGGGCAAGAGAGAGCTATGTGATATCCATGTAGCACATTTGGCTTAAATAGCGGGTAAAGCAAAATCCGTGATTTCTTTCTGAACACATTATACATGTTAGAAAATACTTATTGGAAATGTGAAAAGACTAACTGTATAGTACTGAACAGGGAAGTTACACCGGTAAAGTGTTTTAAATCATTCCTGTGTCCAGACTTGGAGAAAATCAAATATTACAATATTTTAGTGTTGACTGTTGGTGCTTTCACAAAATATTTACACAATGAGACTTTTTGATAAATAATCATCAGTAATGTGGATATAATGACTCAGTTACAACAGTCTGGTAAGTTCAGAAAATGACATCACTTTACTGTAATGCAGCCTTCAAAACCAGGAAAAGACAACACTTATGCCATATTATGATATCCAAAATCTAAGACGATATCTAGTCTCATATCACGATATCGATATGATATCGACATATTGCCCAGCTCTACCTGGAGTCATCTTTATACAACCCTTCTCCTGCTACGTTAGAGCGCATAGCATCAGTGTTGTTTCGTTCACCCCTTGTGAGAGGCAAGTGTGCTCCGTTCCACAAGCTCCTTTAGCTCTTTCAGTCTAATAAATATATGAAAAACCACTCTGTTAAATGTAGGGCTGGGTACCGAATTCGACTTTTTAGGCACTGACCGAATTGCTGTCTAACGTAGGAAAAACTCAACGTTACAGAGACGGGGCTCATGTATTAGGAAAAAAATAAAAGAAGAGATTTGTGCCGTAATTGGTATGGGAAATACAATACACAGCCCTAGTGAAATGCCACAATCATAAAAACCTAAGCAAAACTAGCCGTCACCAATGTTAGCTGCTAAACCGTCTGTTCTCTGCTCCCGTGGGGGGGGTGGGGGTATGTGTGCTGTACTACCATAGATTCTAGAGAGTCTGCCAACGTGCAGTGGCCCATTCTTCATCTCAGCGCCTTCAGCCGACAATGGCTGCTGCTCTGACCATTCTTCTACGTTGATTTGAATGAAAATGGCCTTTCTATTCATTTTATTTCTATGGTTGTGACCATCTCAGAAGGGTTGCTGGATGAGTAATAGTCACCAGAAGGGGTGACTGTACTAGACAGAACGGTGGGTTTCACAAAGACGACGTGTGTCTCACCTTGGCACACTAGCCGGCACACTGGCCTCACTGGATGGGGTCTGGATCGTCTCTTCCGAGCTCACGGCCTGAGGACCGAGCACTCCTTCTGCTATCTGTCCATCTCCAGGCTGCTGCCGCCGCTGCTGCTCCTCCTCTTCGTCCTCCGCCTCCTCATTGCCTGGCTTCTCCTTGCCCCGGCCCTCACTTTCGTTGTCGCTCTCCTCGCCTAACATGTCGTCCACCTGTTTGTTTTTTTTTTTTTAAAAAAGGAGCTTTTGTGAGATCATTTTTGAAAACTTTGGACAGGGTCAGGTCACGGGACATGTGTCATCACAATGGTCGATTTCTCTCTCTAGAGTTTGTACTTTGCATGTCAACATTTGCATGTATACATTTAAAACATAACTGCTAGAAATATCCTCACACTTTGTGTATGGCCTACTCTCAAGCGCAGATAAGAGAAATTACCTTCTCTCCTTTTATTAAATACCAATTCGTTTTGACCTTTCATTATTTTGTAGACGTCCACCAAATCCGAGCCAAAATAAAACGTCGCTAACCTTGGAGGAATTTCATGACTTAACTTTTAATTAAATAGATCCAATGACATTTTCGATTCAATGATTAAAGTCTGCCTAAAGTATCATGAAGAGGAACTGGGTGAATTTGCCCATTCCCTTGATGCACTGCAGATTCCAATTAAGCATCTAATTATATCTGGCAAGTGGTTTTCCTTCTCTAAATAATTGGGTTACATACTGTACAGTAATCTTGGAATGTGATTAAACTTGGGGGCAACAGTTAACAGTACTTATGTTAACTAGAGACTGACCAATATCCAACTTAATCATTTCAGCCAATACCTGGGTTTACATAAAAATGTTTGATAAGGTTCTCTTGAAGAAATAGTTCGACATATTCGCTTTTTGTCAAGACTTAAATGACCAAAATTGATACCACTCTCAGGTCCGTATAGCCGCGGAAGAAAAAGTCTAGCACATTGTTGTCTCGTAAAACCATTTTCATGGGTCTTTTTATGCATTGAATAAACCAGCTATAACATGTTCATTGGTGCATTTTCCAAATGCTGGTAGGCAGATTGTGCAACCTTTCGACAAAGCCAAGCTAGCCGTTTCCCTGTTTCAGCTAAGCTAAGCTAGGCTGCTGCTGGCTGTAGTTTCATATTTAGTAGAGTGGTAAGAATCTTTACACGCAACTCTTGGCAAGAAAGCTAATAAGCATATTGCTAAATATGTCTAACTATTTATTTCAAATTGGTTATTAAAGATATGTCACTGTAGGGCAACAGATACTGGATTTTGGAGGTAAACATTGCTAATTAGGTTTGGGGAAAAAACAAAAACAATTATTGGCAGATATTCTTTCTTTTACATAAAAACAACTCTGTTGGACACACTATGTACTGGTAGAACTTTCTAAACTATCTCAAACATATCTTTGGCATTTCTGTACACAATCTTGTTAAGTATGAGTTGATGCCAAAACTAATGCCGGGCGGGCCGATTTAACAGACAAGCTCTGAGAGTAACTTGTGGGTTGTTTCTGCCATTAATGCCAAAATGCAGGATGTGGACACTGCAAAACAACTGGTACAATAGCATTCAGTCCAATATAGAGAACCACAAACTACAGGCTCAGGATCACAGACCACAGAGTTCCATCCACAACTCTCAGATACTCTGGATGTCTGAACTAAAGCCCAGAATTGTTAGGAGTCACAAAGGCAGTCTTTATTGCAGGCCTATAGCAATAGACCATAGACTTACAGGGCTATAGCAACAGACCATAGACTTACAGGGCTATAGTAACAGACAATAGACTAACAGTGCTATAGCAATAGACCATAGACTTACAGTGCTATAGTAACAGACAATAGACCAACAGGGCTATAGTAACAGACAATAGACCAACAGGGCTATAGTAACAGACAATAGACTAACAGTGCTATAGTAACAGACAATAGACCAACAGGGCTATAGTAACAGACAATAGACCAACAGGGCTATAGTAACAGACAATAGACTAACAGTGCTATAGTAACAGACAATAGACCAACAGGGCTATAGTAACAGACAATAGACCAACAGGGCTATAGTAACAGACAATAGACCAACAGTGCTATAGTAACAGACAATAGACCAACAGGGCTATAGTAACAGACAATAGACCAACAGTGCTATAGTAACAGACAATAGACTTACAGGGCTATAGTAACAGACAATAGACCAACAGTGCTATAGTAACAGACAATAGACTTACAGGGCTATAGTAACAGACAATAGACTAACAGTGCTATAGTAACAGACAATAGACCAACAGGGCTATAGTAACAGACAATAGACCAACAGGGCTATAGTAACAGACAATAGACTAACAGTGCTATAGTAACAGACAATAGACCAACAGGGCTATAGTAACAGACAATAGACCAACAGGGCTATAGTAACAGACAATAGACCAACAGTGCTATAGTAACAGACAATAGACCAACAGGGCTATAGTAACAGACAATAGACCAACAGTGCTATAGTAACAGACAATAGACTTACAGGGCTATAGTAACAGACAATAGACCAACAGTGCTATAGTAACAGACAATAGACTTACAGGGCTATAGTAACAGACAATAGACCAACAGGGCTATAGTAACAGACAATAGACTTAGAGGGCTATAGTAACAGACAATAGACTTACAGTGCTATAGTAACAGACAATAGACTTACAGGGCTATAGTAACAGATAATAGACTTACAGGGCTATAGTAACAGACAATAGACTTACAGTGCTATAGTAACAGACAATAGACTTAGAGGGCTATAGTAACAGACAATAGACTTACAGTGCTATAGTAACAGACAATAGACTTACAGGGCTATAGTAACAGACAATAGACTTACAGGGCTATAGTAACAGACAATAGACTTACAGGGCTATAGTAACAGACAATAGACTTACAGGGCTATAGTAACAGACAATAGACTTACAGTGCTATAGTAACAGACAATAGACTTAGAGGGCTATAGTAACAGACAATAGACTTACAGGGCTATAGTAACAGACAATAGACTTACAGTGCTATAGTAACAGACAATAGACTTACAGGGCTATAGTAACAGACAATAGACTTACAGGGCTATAGTAACAGACAATAGACTAACAGTGCTATAGTAACAGACAATAGACTTAGAGGGCTATAGTAACAGACAATAGACTTACAGGGGCTGATTTTTTTCTCCACCTCCCGCAGGTCGAATAATGTTTGAGGTATGGTATTGTAGTTATTGCATAAAATTTCTACCAACAATCAGAAACAATCCATATCTCTTGTAGGATATAGGGACAGCTATTGAAAGCAAAAGGGTCCCCTCCGCCAGCTCATCAAGTTTGTATTTTCTTGAGCTGTTCATAATTCATACAGCCCCAAGGTTACGGCCCATTAAGATCTGGTTAGCCAACGTGCATACAATCAGATCAATGGAAATGTCAGTTGAATATTGCCACAGAGAATATGCAGCCTCCCGTCCATTGACTCATTAGTAGCATGTAGCGGGTGGAAAACCCGGAATGAATGCAGGGGGGGGGCATTCTCTAGGTGGTAGAGCCAGATTGTTCCTGGAATCAAACCAGGCTAATTAATGTCGAGTTCTTGGTTATGTGGACAGCCACAGAGCGCCTTGGTGGAAAGTAGAAGGTAAGTGTGCCTGAAACAAGTCTGGCCTGGAAATGAAATTTAAAAAAAACTGAACAGCTCTGAACACGCTGGGTTAGTGTTTCCATTTGTTGAATCACATTTGAATGAGAATGACCCTGCAGGGTACCAAAAAATTACAGAGTAAGATTATTATTTTTTTTGGTTCCCTGGCAGCAACACACTATATAAGATTTTACCTCAACACAGATTGCTTTTCTTTCCACTCAAATGGTTCTCTTGTCATGGTATATTTCCCATCACTATCTACTAACTATTATTTTTTCTGTCGGTACAGTGAAAATATGAAGAGAGCTGGACATAGTCAAACAAAAGAGGGACTTTGCTTTCAGACAGCAGATGAGCAGTGGCCTTCAGAAAAAAGTGCACATTCAAAGCCCATATAACAATGTTCAACAGATATTAGCAGGTTTAAGCCAACAACAAATGGACAAACTGTATAAAGGTGGGTGGTACGATCCAAACATTTGTATTAGCGCTGTAAGTTATTAACAGCGTCATGAACGCTGTTAACGCAAACCCACTTTAACGGCGTACATTTTTTATTATTATCTTTTAGGCCTTTGTAGTTACTTTGTAAACACCCACCGGATCTAGCTAGACCAGAAACAAGACAACAGGCACACCACACACGCCGTTCGGGCTCGCGAGCCGGCCAAAGAGTGTTAACGTTATGTTTTGAGTGGATGGCGAGCGTGAGACGCTGAAATGGACGCAGATAAGATTCTGGATGGAAAGTTGACTTTTTATAAGTTGCCAAAGTCATGAACACTACAGTTGGCTATATGCTGGGGGGCTTGAACACTATATAGTTGGCTATAAGCCAATGTTGTTTTCAATTTAAAACAAATTAAAAAAAAATTGCACAAAGCAAGCCGACCCACTTTTCATGTTGATAAGGGCATTAAAATGAGAATAAAAATAACAATGGGACAAAAAGAAATGAAGGGACATTTAGAATCGATTCAGATTAACTATGACATGAATGCAATTAACCATGATTAAATATTGTCCTAAAAATGTCCTTTTTGGTTCACTGAAGCTTCTGTAATTTCATTAATGCAGATGTTGACTGTAATAAACAGACTGTAGCATGTAGAGTAATACATTAATAATAAATAACCAGCACTATGTGGACTTGGTGATTAAGGAGATAAACGCCTAGTATCAATGTGTACATGTTATACGGGGCTATGAAGTACTCTATCCCCACGCAAGTAGATAGCGCATCTCCATGCAACGCCTGAGCAAACAGGGCTTTATGCAGGAATAGAAACAAATACAGAAATATATAGGGGCCAAACACTTCCTGTGTTCTGTGCATCAGAGCAGTACCTGTCTACTACTGACAAATACCACTGAGGCACCGCATGGTAAATGGCCAAAGAAGCCATGTCTGCTTCTGATCACGAGCCTTTTAAAACTAATCTGTAGTTCACTATGTCAGGAGGGGTCAACCTCAGCAGAAATGGAAACATTAACAACCTTCCCACAGCACCCTTTTCCTGGCTGTAACCAAAGGCCAAGCAAAGAGCACAACACAAAGCACAGCACAAGACCTCCTCAATGCTCGTTTTCAGCTTATTGGTCTCATCACTGCAAATAGAGTTTAGTACGAGTGAGTTTCCAGGGCATGCAATTTATTTTTGGCCAAACGCTTCAGTTGCAACGCTATTGCATTCGGACACCGTTTGCAGCTACCATGTGTTCTACTGTGATGAACAATCTGTTTGAAAGAAGGACAGTTAGAGGACAACAAAGCAGACAAACAAATGAAGTATTTTTTGTGCAGTCAAAAAGCTGCTGATAATCGTTTGATTATATGCCTATTATCCACAAAAAGTAGAATATAAGGGGGCTCACATTAAGTGATAGAACAAACCGTACAGCGATGAGCGATGAAAGCAGATTAGACTTCCTGTCCAGCAAAATTGTTAAGATTTCACTTCTAAAGTCAGGACATAAATACATTAAATTCAGACTCAAACCTGGCCTTAGGCCTTAGTGAAAGATTCATCTGCTGCAAAAAGCCGCCGACTGTCATCAGTTTTAAATGAAAGCTAGCAATTAGGAGTGGCTGTTACTGTGGGAGCAGTGAACTGCTGAGGCGCAGAGCAATGAGTTTTAGGCAGAGCTCAGGGCAACTTAAATAAAGTTTGCAGCCATTGTAAAGGGCCTTGATTACCTTCCTGGAGAGACAAAATAGTATACCTGCCAGTGAAAATCAGCAGCAGAACAGGTGAGGTAGGAACCCACAGTGAGAGCCCGACATATTTCCCGGCAGTCACTCAATCAGCGCTTATTGTCTGGACCAATTTCCATTTTAGCTTTGTTATTGTACAAAGAGCTTGACTTCTCTCTCCCCCCCCCCCTCCGCCAAAAGCTTCATTCCTTGCCAAAATGACCGACTCCATCTACGAAAGGTAGTCAGAGGTGGTAATAGGTCAGAGAGTTGATGGGTGAATGGAGTAAGAGCGTTGACGGGTCATTTAATGTGTGCTCAGAGGAAGATAAAGGATTCACATGATAGAGGAAAGTTCACCTAAAGACCTGGGGGGAGGGGGGGGGAAGAGTCATTTTTGCAAATGTGAGGAGAGGTAGGCATGACGACAAAGATAGGGGTCAATCAGCCAGCAAAAGAGAAGTTAAAAAGTGATGAAGTGAGGCAATGAAACAGGAGCACAAGAACCTCCAATGCCACTCTGCAGACACCTATATTGACCCGAGCTGTTCATCAGAGGCCGGATTCCATACGACGAGTGAGTCAAGTCCCGTTCTGACGGGAACAAACGCAATTCACGTCTTCCCTCCACCTCTGCCGACTCCTTACATTAGGGAAGCGCTCGTATGTAGAGAAAGCAACAATCCTTTGAGGACAAGAATTCTGAAGCGGCTCTGCAAAAGAAAGCTATTGGCTTCTTTTCACCATCATCTCTGAAAGACGTGCTCCACTGCAGCTGAGGTAAGTCAAGGGTAGTTACATAACGCTGAAGTCAAAACATTACTTGGAAAGGAACAGCCTCAAACATGAAATACTTCAGAGAGTTCATTCAGAGACTTATGGAAGTTTTTATACCAATGACATACTTTTCTGAATCTATATGGCTCAGAAAAAGTTTCAGACCAAATCACTCCTGATAGACTGGATGGTAATTTTTAGAGCGAGGACCAAAAACAGGACATCTTGCCAACGCCAGATGACTAAAGACATTTCAGTCGGGCTGCCAACAACTGTGTGCAAATGGAAATTGGAGCAGAGGGAATAATCACAGCGCTCCAGTTTTAGGGATGGCGTCTGGTGTGTATGATGGAAGTGTAGTGGTTCCAAACATACTGATGGAAAATAATAATTATATAATTTGATCAGGCACAAAAACGGTGACGTGGTCACATCATAACCCCTGTTATGCATCTGCTCTGCAAGGACTATAAAAAGTATGTTTATCTCCATGGACTGCACGCCAAACAAATGCAATTATCACCCTTTAAGTACAAGCGGCCGAAACGTGATTCCCAGGAGGATGGATGGATGGATGGATGGATGGACCCTAGCATTATTCTAAAATCCATAGCCATAGTCTTTTATCAGAGCTGTGAATGCATCAGTCATCAGCCGCACTCATACTGTATCAGAAGTCTAAGGAAGCTTGGGACTTTATTGCAAAGAGGCTAATTTATTGTAGCTTTTTGTAAAATCCAACAAAATACTCTTTATTAGCCGTGTTAAATCTTTTGGACCATGTGTTATTTCACATCTGTAGGAGCTCAGCTGGGACTGCTGCGATTCTTCACACTGAGGCTGTAATCACAATTCTATTGCCACAAAGCATGAAAAGCCTTTCAGTAATTATTGTGCCTGATTGCAAAGGCACCCAAATTAAAAAAAACAGTAGTCTGAGATACTATATTTTCTTTCTTAAGAATAGAGCTGCCAAGATGAATCGATTAGTTGTCAACTATTAAATTAATCAACTATTTTGACAATTAATTGTTTTACTTATTCAATGTGAATGTTGTCTAATTCTGTTTTTATTCCTTTATAGAGTAAACTTGTCTTGTGGACAATAGACACTTTTCACACCCTTTTCTGACAGTTTCTAGCCCATGTAATTGATTAATCAAGAATATAATCAACAGAGTAATAGACATTAAAATAATTGTTAGGTGCAGCCCTACGTAATAATGTAGAAAATGTCCTCTTATGTGCCTCTATCAAGCAGTAGCTTTTCCTCCCCAGTAACTTCAAAAGATTATATCTCTAGAGCAATGTGGGCGATCAATATTTAAAGGCAAAGGGAGACCCTGAGATCAATGTGACTGATGAATGCTCAATATCTCCTTTGGACCCCTCGCTCCCAGGGCCCCTCTAGCGTCACAGGTGTCACACCAACACTGACCTTTGTCTAAATCTTCACCTCAACTCATTCAATCATGGATCCTAAACTCACCAGGATCTCATTCCAGGTGTTGAGAAATCCACAAAATGTCACTATGGGCTCTATTAATATGATGACTTGCGTTACAACTGCTAAAATGTGTTTAAAAGGGAAATGGGGAAGAGAGCTCGATTTTGGGATTGCTGTGTACAAAACACATAGTATAATCTTAGTTATTAACATATCTTGAATCACCTAGCCTACAGGCAGGGAATAAGTAATGGAGAGCGAAGACAATCCATCTCTCTGGCTGAGCTCCCTGGGACACTTATTGGAACTAAACCATCATTTACAAAATGCGTATCACATTTGCTCTTCTTCCTATGGCAAGTCAAAATGTCTGCCATAAAAAGGTCTATTCTTCCTTTTCTTCAGAACGGCTATGTTTTTACTTTTTGTAACTCATTGGGGGAGTTATGACAACAAATCAAGAGTCAGTACTTGGTGAAATCATACTGTTCTTTATGTTGCGCTTGTACAGTTGGATGCGCTGATGTAATAATGCTGCCCTTGGCAATATTATTATAATATATTGGGTCATATGACTGTAACACTACAGGAGCCGCTTGCACAAATACAACATACAGAATGATCACCTACGTAGTCTCGCATTGCCAGACCTTCCTCCACAGCACTGTGGAGGAGGGTCTGGGGAGTCCACATAGCATTCTGGGATGGGAGAAAAACGTGCTCTGGTTTATTGGCATTTCTTTGAACCAATCACAATCGTCTTGGGCGGTGCTAAGCTCAGAGCGAGGCAACAATGTCTCTGCAAAATAGACGCATTTTTTTAAAATATCCATTTATCAGAATAATTTATAATGACAATGATTCTAAAAAATAAATAGTTAAAAAATAAAATAACCATGTTATGAGGTTTGGTGTTGCATAGTCTGTCCACCAGAGGACGCTCTACAACGTCCCTGTTAGTGATGGCGTTGCATAGTCTGTCCACCAGAGGACGCTCTACAACGTCCCTGTTGGTGATGGCGTTGCATAGTCTGTCCACCAGAGGACGCTCTACAACGTCCCTGTTAGTGATGGCGTTGCATAGTCTGTCCACCAGAGGACGCTCTACAACGTCCCCGTTAGTGATGGCGTTGCATAGTCTGTCCACCAGAGGACGCTCTACAACGTCCCTGTTAGTGATGGCGTTGCATAGTCTGTCCACCAGAGGACGCTCTACAACGTCCCTGTTAGTGATGGCGTTGCATAGTCTGTCCACCAGAGGACGCTCTACAATGTTGTTGGCCACACAGATTATTTTTTTTTGTTAGTGTTTTTGTTCAAAGAAGTTTAAGTTTTGTATCATAAGTTTGTATTTTTATCCATTTCATTTATCAGAACTTTAATATATTTTGATGTTCCTCTGTTCTGTTTATTATCATATTATTTTAGTGAGAACTAAATAACTACATGGATTTTTTTTTATATATATATTTATCAGAATATCGGCTTTTTAAATAATCAAATATTTATCGATTGTGGGCTCTACCCACCACCCCTACCAAGGTAATGTTGCCTTTTTTAGATATGTTTTAGGTATTTTATGCTCTATTTAGATGGTGACAGAGAGGAAAGGGAGAGAGAGGGAAGACATTCAGCAAAAGGGCTCTGAGCCAGACGGGGACCCAGGCTGCTGCGCTAAGTACCCAGCCTTAATGAGAGAGGTACAGATGTTAATCTTACATGGTTCACATTAAAAGCTTCATATGGTAGTTTTTTTTCTGCAAGACTTGCTACAACCCATTGGCTACAATTACCACAGTCTGGAGCCATCTGCTCTTTTACTGTTTTGGATTCCTGACTGTATGGCTGAGTCTCTAGTCTACGTCACAGTGATCAGGTGTCTTGTGCTTATCCAACTTCTGTATAGCTAAAGTATGTTAAGGTTAAGTACACTGTTTGCATGTAGAGATGGTTCTGTACCATTTTGTTCTTCCCAATACTGATTCTGCGAACCTGAACTTTTGTATCGGCCGATCCCGAGTACTGATCCGATACCAGTGTAAAATATATTTATGTTTTAACAGCTGTATATTACTATTTCTGTATGGATGTAATATGATGTCTAACATTTGTATACTACTATCCCTGTATGATAATATGATGTCTAACAGCTGTATACTACTATCTCTGTATGATAATATGATATCTAACAGCTGTATACTACTATCCCTGTATGGATGTGATATGATGTCTAACAGCTGTATACTACTATCCCTGTATGGATGTGATATGATGTCTAACATCTGTATACTACTATCCCTGTATGATAATATGATATCTAACAGCTGTATACTACTATCCCTGTATGGATGTGATATGATGTCTAACAGCTGTATACTACTATCCCTGTATGGATGTGATATGATGTCTAACATCTGTATACTACTATCCCTGTATGATAATATGATATCTAACAGCTGTATACTACTATCTCTGTATGGATGTGATATGATGTCTAACAGCTATATACTACTATCTCTGTATGGATGTGATATGATGTCTAACAGCTGTATACTACTATCCCTGTATGATGATATGATATCTAACAGCTGTATACTACTATCCCTGTATGGATGTGATATGATGTCTAACAGCTGTATACTACTATCCCTGTATGGCTGTGATATGATATCTAACAGCTGTATACTACTATCCCTGTATGATGATATGATGTCTAACAGCTGTATACTACTATCCCTGTATGATGATATGATATCTAACAGCTGTATACTACTATCCCTGTAAGATGATATGATGTCTAACAGCTGTATACTACTATCTCTGTATGGATGTGATATGATGTCTAACAGCTGTATACTGCTATCCCTTTATGGATGTGATATGATGTCTAACAGCTGTATACTACTATCCCTGTATGATGATATGATATCTAACAGCTGTATACTACTATCCCTTTATGGATGTGATATGATGTCTAACAGCTGTATACTACTATCCCTGTATGGATGTGATATGATGTCTAACAGCTATATACTACTATCCCTGTATGGATGTGATATGATATCTAACAGCTGTATACTACTATCCCTGTAAGATGATATGATGTCTAACAGCTGTATACTACTATCCCTGTAAGATGATATGATGTCTAACAGCTGTATACTGCTATCCCTTTATGGATGTGATATGATATCTAACAGCTGTATACTACTATCTCTGTATGGATGTGATATGATGTCTAACAGCTGTATACTACTATCTCTGTATGGATGTGATATGATGTCTAACAGCTGTATACTACTATCTCTGTATGGATGTGATATGATGTCTAACAGCTGCATACTACTCTCCCTGTATGGATGTGATATGATTTCTCTTTGTTGTACGGCCTGTCTCAGGTTAAGGTATATTTTCTTTAGGGCTTTATTACGTGGCATCGGATCGGTGCATAAACTCCAGTGCTTCCCGATACCATCATTTTAGGCGGTATCGGAGGCAATACAGATACTGGTGTTGGTATCGGAACATCTCTATTCGCATGTCCAATTCAATGCCATGTTGCAATCTCTAAACTAGGCTATTGTTCTGTTCGTTAAGGCTAAATTGAGAAAACTCGCTAGCTGGTGTGACTGTATAATCATAGTCTATATCCACGACGTTCCACTTCCCAGATTGCTCCGTTGCCGACGGAAATTCCGCCGAATTTCACTCATTTAGGCCGGATATCTATTACCTTGGGCTTTCTTTATGCTGACTTTTTAAACTCTGGTGGATATATGCTGACTATGGTTACAACTTTGTTTATCAGATCTTTGCAAGGTAAATCCAGACAGCTAGGGTAATTCTACAAAGTATTTTAGGATTAGGCTGCATGTGTTGCATTCAAATACATTTTCCCAGTGAACACTACTACATGGGACAACCTTCTTGGACTAATACAATATTACAAAAGGACTGATAGTCCATTTGGCGTGTTATGATGTAACTGAAAGCAGGAGATAAAAGAGAATGCAGCCAGTCCCTGTCATCACACAGACGACAAGGGAACAGCAATTTCAAAGAAAGGTCATCCAGTTGGTACAGTACCGTGATTCTTTGCTGGGCATCTCTGCGCATGTTGCTGCATCTAACCACTGGTGACATTTAAATGTAAGGCTGTCTACCTGCCTCAGATGTGTACTTTGCTCCAGCCAATTAAGCCTGGGACTTCCCCTTTGCCCTGAAGATCTAGAGTGTTTAAGAACATCACAGACTGCCCTTTAGCTAAGGCAGTCCAATGAGGGTGACATTTGAAATACAGTGCATCTACCCTTTCTTTGAGTCAATTTCTTTGACTTTCTACAGTACTAAATGTGTTGGAACAAGGATTTAGTTGTGCTTGCAAGAAGTAAATAGTACTACCTCCACATTATGACAGAAAATCCTCACCAAATCCCAAATTTATGAACCATGTCCTATTACACAGGCTTCACTTAAAAAAAAAAAAAAAAGGTCAGCCACTTGTCTTTATTTATCTAAAAATAAAAAATAAACCTGCTCAACCCTACAGATGTGTGGTGCATTTTGCAGTACTTTCCCCTGGTTCTGTTTGGTATGCTGTGATTTAACATGAGAATCAAGATTGCGTGATAAGATGACATTATTGAGTATGTCGGTGTGATCAATTTATCAACAGTAGAGTGTCTAGTAAACATACTATTCATTTTTGTGTGTTTCAACGCTGTTCTTCCTCTGTTAGCATACAATCTGTTACGTGTTTGATAGGAATGAGTGTCCTACACTGCCCACTCCTGGTAATTTGGTACTGTATGTGTTAATGAGTCGGTGTAAATTTATCACCTTTGTTGTTGTTGCCTTGGACACTATTTGCCCATGAGTATTATTATTATTATTATTATTATTATTATTATTATTATTATTATTATTATTATTATATTTTAGAGGCTTTAAGCAGAATATGATTGCTGTGTTTTTGTTTTGTTGCATATTAAGTATAAACCCAAGTTAATTGTTAGCTAACATAGCTGCAAGCTAGTAGCAGTGGCCATGTATCTCAGCATTTTCCATATCTAGCTGTTATGGCTTTACATGGACGTTGGTGTAGTTTAAATCTATCTATCTATCTATCTAAACACACACACACACACACACACACACACACACACACATCACGACAGAAGAGAGGGACATTAACATATATTAAAGTTAAAACACATTAACAAAAACAAAAAATCAGTGTTGCCAATGTTGTAGCGCGTCCTCTGGTGGACAGACTATGCAACACCATCACTAACAGGGACGTTGTAGAGCGTCCTCTGGTGGACAGACTATGCAACGCCATCACTAACAGGGACGTGGTAGAGCGTCCTCTGGTGGACAGACTATGCAACATCATCACTAACAGGGACGTTGTAGAGCGTCCTCTGGTGGACAGACTATGCAACGCCATCACTAACAGGGACGTTGTAGAGCGTCCTCTGGTGGACAGACTATGCAACGCCATCACTAACAGGGACGTTGTAGAGCGTCCTCTGGTGGACAGACTATGCAACGCCATCACTAACAGGGACGTTGTAGAGCGTCCTCTGGTGGACAGACTATGCAACGCCATCACTAACAGGGACGTTGTAGAGCGTCCTCTGGTGGACAGACTATGCAACGCCATCACTAACAGGGACGTTGTAGAGCGTCCTCTGGTGGACAGACTATGCAACGCCATCACTAACAGGGACGTTGTAGAGCGTCCTCTGGTGGACGGACTATGCAACGCCATCA
Organism: Percina caprodes; assembly: GCA_013375575.1. Taxonomy (NCBI): domain Eukaryota; kingdom Metazoa; phylum Chordata; class Actinopteri; order Perciformes; family Percidae; genus Percina; species Percina caprodes. Next base: position 12,796 of record JABXJD010002317.1, on the reverse strand, counting down.
CTAACAGGGACGTTGTAGAGCGTCCTCTGGTGGACAGACTATGCAACGCCATCACTAACAGGGACGTTGTAGAGCGTCCTCTGGTGGACAGACTATGCAACGCCATTACTAACAGGGACGTTGTAGAGCGTCCTCTGGTGGACAGACTATGCAACGCCATCACTAACAGGGACGTTGTAGAGCGTCCTCTGGTGGACAGACTATGCAACGCCATCACTAACAGGGACGTTGTAGAGAGTCCTCTGGTGGACAGACTATGCAACGCCATCACTAACAGGGACGTTGTAGAGCGTCCTCTGGGGGACAGACTATGCAACGCCATCACTAACAAGGACGTTGTAGAGCGTCCTCTGGTGGACGGACTATGCAACGCCATCACTAACAGGGACGTTGTAGAGCGTCCTCTGGTGGACAGACTATGCAACATCATTGCAACGCCATCACTAACAGGGACGTTGTAGAGCGTCCTCTGGTGGACAGACTATGCAACGCCATCACTAACAGGGACGTTGTAGAGCGTCCTCTGGTGGACAGACTATGCAACGCCATCACTAACAGGGACGTGGTAGAGCGTCCTCTGGTGGACAGACTATGCAACATCATCACTAACAGGGACGTTGTAGAGCGTCCTCTGGTGGACGGACTATGCAACGCCATCACTAACAGGGACGTTGTAGAGCGTCCTCTGGTGGACAGACTATGCAACATCATCACTAACAGGGACGTTGTAGAGCGTCCTCTGGTGGACAGACTATGCAACGCCATCACTAACAGGGACGTTGTAGAGCGTCCTCTGGTGGACAGACTATGCAACGCCATCACTAACAGGGACGTTGTAGAGCGTCCTCTGGTGGACAGACTATGCAACGCCATCACTAACAGGGACGTTGTAGAGCGTCCTCTGGTGGACAGACTATGCAACGCCATCACTAACAGGGACGTTGTAGAGCGTCCTCTGGTGGACAGACTATGCAACGCCATCACTAACAGGGACGTTGTAGAGCGTCCTCTGGTGGACGGACTATGCAACGCCATCACTAACAGGGACGTTGTAGAGCGTCCTCTGGTGGACAGACTATGCAACGCCATCACTAACAGGACGTTGTAGAGCGTCCTCTGGTGGACAGACTATGCAACGCCATCACTAACAGGGACGTTGTAGAGCGTCCTCTGGTGGACAGACTATGCAACGCCATCACTAACAGGGACGTTGTAGAGCGTCCTCTGGTGGACAGACTATGCAACGCCATCACTAACAGGGACGTTGTAGAGAGTCCTCTGGTGGACAGACTATGCAACGCCATCACTAACAGGGACGTTGTAGAGCGTCCTCTGGGGGACAGACTATGCAACGCCATCACTAACAAGGACGTTGTAGAGCGTCCTCTGGTGGACGGACTATGCAACGCCATCACTAACAGGGACGTTGTAGAGCGTCCTCTGGTGGACAGACTATGCAACATCATCACTAACAGGGACGTTGTAGAGCGTCCTCTGGTGGACAGACTATGCAACGCCATCACTAACAGGGACGTTGTAGAGCGTCCTCTGGTGGACAGACTATGCAACGCCATCACTAACAGGGACGTTGTAGAGCGTCCTCTGGTGGACAGACTATGCAACGCCATCACTAACAGGGACGTTGTAGAGCATCCTCTGGTGGACAGACTATGCAACGCCATCACTAACAGGGACGTTGTAGAGCGTCCTCTGGTGGACAGACTATGCAACGCCATCACTAACAGGGACGTTGTAGAGCGTCCTCTGGTGGACAGACTATGCAACGCCATCACTAACAGGGACGTTGTAGAGCGTCCTCTGGTGGACAGACTATGCAACGCCATCACTAACAGGGACGTTGTAGAGAGTCCTCTGGTGGACAGACTATGCAACGCCATCACTAACAGGGACGTTGTAGAGCGTCCTCTGGTGGACAGACTATGCAACGCCATCACTAACAGGGACGTTGTAGAGCGTCCTCTGGTGGACAGACTATGCAACGCCATCACTAACAGGGACGTTGTAGAGCGTCCTCTGGTGGACAGACTATGCAACGCCATCACTAACAGGGACGTTGTAGAGCGTCCTCTGGGGGACAGACTATGCAACGCCATCACTAACAAGGACGTTGTAGAGCGTCCTCTGGTGGACGGACTATGCAACGCCATCACTAACAGGGACGTTGTAGAGCGTCCTCTGGTGGACGGACTATGCAACACTAAACCTTATAACATGGGTGACAGTCCATTTTTATTTTTGCCGCTCATCGGTGAACTAAAATTGCTTAATACCCAAGCATTCTAAATGTCACATTTGCACAATAAGTGCTGCTGGTGTTTGGGGACCAGTGGCCGGTGTGAGCACCTTATTAACCTACTACATCTTCAACCACCGCGGTGCGGCATTAGCAAGAGGTTGGGCTTTAATTAAAATTGAAAATGAATGCCAAATCCATGCTACCATGGCAATATCTCAATCCACAAATAGAAATGATTAACAGAAACATGAAAGCACCATGTTTTAGCACTAAAAAGGGTAGACCATTGTGGTTCGGAGATGAGATGAATGAAAATGCAGTAATTCTGACAATTTCTATACCGAGTGATGAGAAGGCAGATAGATCTTGTTTCTATAATATACACGGCACACATTTAAGTGGGGACACATCCATTTGAGATCCATATCTATTAACATCTGCTCATGATCCTCTCTGATGAAAAACCAAACACATGACATCTATGTGGTCAACAATGTTGACATTTGCATTAATTCAAATAATCATCAGGTTTATGCCTTTCAAATACCACCATATGATCAAATAAAGGGGACAGAGAGAACATTTGTCAGTCCAGCCAATCTAACCCTTCCAGCTTGGACACAATCATACAAAGGGCCTTACTCCAACCGCTGACATAGTGTACCATTTCCAGATTAATAATAGAATCATCAATTTCCTGCTTGCTTCCTGCTGCAGTCACCCTGATGTCTAATAGGCCCAAACACAGACGTGATCTTTGAAAATATATGTAGGACAAATGGAGCAGCACCAGGAACAATTACCTTAAGGATGGACGACTGTTTCATGTCCAGTTGAGAAAAGGGACGATCATGGGGTTCAAATTCCATGCCACGTTGTATTGTTGCATTTATCACAAAGAAGTACTCTTATTTATTTTTCATTTTAATTAGATTTTCTTTAATGTCAGCAATTTACTGTTACTGAACTAAAACTGTAAGGAAAGGACTGCAAAGGATTGAAAGGAGGTAGTGTCAGTCTGCAAAAGCTGGTCGGCCTTGACAAATATTCTCTAATTTATAAGTCAACATATATGCAAAAATCAATATATAGTAGTAGTATGTCTTAGCTTCATCCTCAAACACCAAAAAGCAATTTTATCGGATACAAAATGAAAAGAGAAAAGAAAAGAGAAATGTTATATAGCTGTTGGATTTGGCAATACTGTATGTTGGTAATGTTTTAGAGGCTATTGGATGCAGCCATGCATTTCCTTCAAAACACAGACATGTGAGTATGCGGGGGAAAGTCTATTTACAGTAAGACATGGCACAGCAGTTCTCCAACTGAGCGTCGCCTGCAGCTACAAAGTTACTTTTGAATTTAATTGAGTTAACAACTGTGGCAGGCTGTTTGAGTACAGGGAGTTAATTTCTCATTATAGCCTGACCAATCACACAAACATCCAGATCATTCAATTATGTTTTACTCAATAAAGTACCGTTTCCTTGCATGAATTATAAGATGTGTTCAATCTAAAGGTTTAAAGCACTATCAACGTGCTTAAAGGTGCCCTGCCACACAAAACCATTTTTTCTTGCATGTTTTGAAATATGTTCGGTCCATATGTGTGTGTGTTATGTGGTGAATGTGAAGATGAACTGCTACTTCCTCTGTCAGCTGAAAATAAATAAGAGGAGAAATCAGACCAATTACAACAGCTGGTCAGTCTGACGTCATGTTGCCTGAGCTCATTACTATTCATGAGCTGGGTAAAGGATGCTGATAGCCAGGCTCTCATTGGCTAGCTGTTAGCCAATCGGAGTCCAGCAGCTTAGCTGGTTGAATATTAATGACAACTGGCAAAAATGCTTCCTGCAGGCTTTCTATACCACGCTAGAATGGCTTGGAATAAGGTAACCAAGGCATTTTTTTCCACAAAAACTTTTACGGAGTATGGTAGAACTTCAGACATTACCACAAAGTCATGAAATATGTGTGGCAGGGCACCTTTAAGTAAAGCAATGGGATTCATATTAAATGGACTGTTCTCATATAGAGTTTTTCTAGTCTAACCAACTATTCAAAGCACTTTTAGCGTAGTACAGGAATCATTCATCATTCACACACGTTCATACACTGTGGCCGAGGCTGACGTGCAAGGTGCCACCTGCTCATCAGATAAACACTCACACACATTTACACTCTGACGGGACAGCATCGGGGGCAACTCTGGGTTCAGTGGCTTGCCCAAGGACACTTCGACATGGGACTGCAGGACCAGGGATCGAACCACGACCGGCAGGCGACCGCTCTACCACTGAGCCACAGCCGCCCATTAAGGCTGCGGTCCCCCCCCTTCCTGCCTGTCAAGGTATTGGGTGATACAGGTAGACTGAAGAGCCAGAATAAGCAGTTAGGCACTGGAAGTGAGTGAGGAAAGCTCGTTTAAGACTCTTTGTGTACTGCTTATGTAACAAGGTTATTAATAATCTACTCGTTCTGAGGACAAATAAGCTGTGCTGCTATCCTTCCGGTGCACCAGTCAAATTACACACAGCAATTTCATCAATTGGTAATATAAAAACATTGACTTGTGCATTTTTAAGATGGCTATAATCATCAAAATCGTATACCGTACTTAATATACACTCACCTATAGGATTATTAGGACCACCATACTAGTACTGTGTTGGACCCCCTTTCTTAATTCTACGTGGCATTGATTCAACAAGGTGCTGAAAGCATTCTTTAGAAATGTTGGCCCATATTGAGAGGATAGCATCTTGCAGTTGATGGAGATTTGTGAGATGCACATCCAGGGGACAAAGCTCCCGTTCCACCACATCCCAAAGATGCTCTATTGGGTTGAGATCTGGTGACTGGGGGGGCCATTTTAGTCCAGTGAAGTCATTGTCATGTTCAAGAAACCAATTTGAAATGATTGGAGCTTTGTGACATGGTGCATTATCCCGCTGGAAGGAGCCCTCAGAGGATGGGTACATGATGGCCATAAAGGGATGGACATGGTCAGAAACAATGCTCAGGTAGGCCGGGGCATTTAAACCAGGCCCAGTTGGCACTAAGGGGCCTAAAGTGTGCCAAGAAAACATCCCCCCCACCATTACACCACCACCACCAGCCTGCACCGTGGTAACAAGGCATGATGGATCCATGTTCTCATTCTGTTTACGCCAAATTCTGACTCTACCATCTGAAGGTCTCAACAGAAACCAGACTCATCAGACCAGGCAACATTTTTCCAGTCTTCAACTGTCCAATTTTGGTGAGCTCTTGCAAATTGTTTTTCCTATTTGTAGTGGAGATGAGTGGTACCCGGAAGGGTCTTCTGCTGTTGTAGCCCATCCGCCTCAAGGTTGTACGTGTTGTGGCTTCACAAATGCTTTGCTGCATACCTGAAACCTGATAACTGAAATGTATAAAAATACAAACTTGATATGAAACCACAGCAAACCTTTTTGTTTACAAAAATCGCTCATTTGTTGCGGTTATGTAATCACACAGAGTGACATCGCGATTAGATTAATCATGCAGCCCTATTTCAGATTTAAAAATCATATACAGTACTGTATGTATAGTTAATAGTACAGAATATTGCATATAGTGTAACATTATAGATAACGTGTGGCAACCAATGCAGCTTTCCACCGACATATTCCCATGATTATTATTATTATGAAAAACATTATTTTTCAACACTAACCAATACGTGAATTTACTTTATGTCCCATGGGAGCTAGCCACAAAGCTCTTTCTTCAGAATAATCCCTCCCTATGAGGTCCTTGACAGATCTCAAGGATCCACTCAACACCCCCACACACACACACATACACACAGAAGCATTAGAAGAATTTAAACTCCATTAAAGAGTATTATCCAGGCAGGAGGTGCACAGCTCTCAGACATCAGTAATCACTTCACTTGCCTCCCAAAGATGGCAATATATATATATATATATATATATATATATATAATGCAAAAGGAGACTGATTTTCACAATATTGGAGAGAATGATGATTTTTGTATCATTACTCTCATTTTCATTTTAAAATATTAAAATATTTCAAGGAGTTACTGTTACCGGAAGGTCATACGGTCCCGATGCATGTTTCGCACAGGCCAATAATTCCTTTACAATAAGAGAATACGTCCCAGGTGCATCATTGCATTTCGAGTGTTGCCCACGGTAACTTAGCCTACTTTGGATGTATTGTGAGCTAAACCGGGTATCACTGTCACGGGCCAAAACATTAGGAGTTTGTTGAAGCAACTAACATAATAATAACTTAGATTAATATAGCGCATTATATGAAATCCACGGACGCTTTACACAAGTGCAGGGACCAAAAGCAATAAAACGTCTGCGCTAAAGGGGACGTCATTTAATGTGGGTTACTGATGTATAACCATATCTAAAGTTAATTCATGAAGTAAATAGATGTATTACATAACTGAAGGCCAATTCGGGGTTTTGAATCATTTACGTAATTGTCTCCATCTGTATGTCCGTTGTCTTTCACTCTCCCGTTTGGCTTTTAGCTGTTCTTCGTTTAATTTCCTTTTTTTCTTTGATGGCCTTGACCCAGTATCAGCCATAACTAGAGCAGATAATAATAATAACAACAACAACAACAACAATATAAAAATTAAAAAAAAAAGAAATTTGAAAAAATATATATAAAAATTTGAGTTACGCCTCTGTCAGAAAATCACCTGCTACCTTTTACCTGGCTGGATAGACTAACTCAGGCTTTTCCGGTGTTACACCGAAATCTGTTACTGTCAGAATGTGGACTCTGTTGCGCCGTCAGCTGGAAAATGATACGGTTTCAGAAACATTTTAAAGTTACATGTGCAAGTTTTGGTTTCCGTAACTGTCACTGTACTTCCAGTTTTGTTGCAGCCATGGAACTTAGTAAGCAGCGCTCTAAAGTGTGGATTGATTTTGCACTGAAAAAGCCCGGGAAAACTGAAAAATCAACATTGAATCAAAATAAAAATTTCTTCTTTATCTGTGAAATAAAAATTTGCCCAGTTTTAACTCCACCCCTCAAAGAATCGAAAAATAATTGATAATGGATAAGAACAGGAATTGAAAGGAATAATTGGAATTGTTAAGGTCAAATGTCCAACCCTAATCAGAAGGCTCTCAAATGTCCAATCCTATTCAGAAAGCTCTCAAATGTCCAACCCTAATCCGAAGGCTCTCAAATGTCCAACCCTAATCAGAAAGCTCTCAAATGTCCAACCCTAATCAGAAGGTTCTCAAATGTCCAATCCTAATCAGAAAGCTCTCAAATGTCCAACCCTAATCAGAAGGTTCTCAAATGTCCAACCCTAATCAGAAAGCTCTCAAATGTCCAACCCTAATTAGAAGGCTCTTAAATGTCCAATCCTAATCAGAAAGCTCTCAAATGTCCAACCCTAATCAGAAGGCTCTCGTCAGGTAACGTTAGGAACAGGAAACGGCGAGGAATCCTTTGAACAGGAGCTTTGAATCTACTCAGCGAAACACAGCAAGACGTCTGCAAAATCAAGATGCGTATGGTGACATCGACAAAGCTTGTTTGATTGCGGGGACTGGCACAGTTTGGCCCTTCAATGCAGCTCAATAATATTGCAGGTGGATGCACTTATACCCTGCTGTGAGGTCGCAATGGAAATGTAACCCTGGGTAAACAACACAGGAGTTACTGCTGAGTATTCGAATGCCTTAGTAACCGCATATGCAGTTTCTTGAAGTTTTTCTTGAAGACCACCTTGTAATCTCTGTCACTGTGGGCAAAGGCTCCACATCACGGGTGTCAAAGTCATTTTAGTTCATGGGCCACATACCCCTAATTTGATCTCAAGTGGGCCAGACCAGTAAACAACTCTGGAAAGATCAGAAACCATCTGCCACAGAGTTTCTTCTCAGCTTGATGTTGGCAAATGCAAGTTACTTCTGCTACGACAGTGTTCTAAGGCCACTGTAGAAAAAACAAAATAACATTACGGACCTGGGAAAGAGGTGTAATATTCCAAGAAAAAAACTCAATTTCTAAGAATAAAGTCGTATATTTACAAAAAAAGAACTTGCCGAGATTAAAGTGGTAAATTTGGAACTGGAAATAAGTACTTCTCTAAGTAATTTTCACACTTTGCAAAGTCATCCAGCGGGCCTGATTGGACCCTTTGGCGGGCCGGATCAGGCCCATGGGCCGGATGTTTGACCCCCTTGCTCTACATGTAACATCATAGTTTTCTAAGCCTATTCCTTCTCCCACTCTGTGTGAGCGGTTTCCGTTTTGTGAGGGCAAGATAACACCCGGTTGGGCTTACCTCTCTGTCCATGCTGTCCAGATCCTCCTTGCAGAGCATGTACAGAGGCATACTTTCTGACATACTGGCTGCCGCTCCGACGAGATGGCCCGGCTGCTCATCGTCTTGGCTGGACCCTGCGTCGTCTTGCTGACTCTGTGAAGTTCCCTGTGGTAAAAACAAACAAACAGACAAATCAGTATAAAACACCTAAAACACTAGGACTGGGACAATATGATATTGTCCGGATTCGATTCTTTCACGATACGGGTGCCGATTTGATTTGCATTGCGATTCTGAGTTATTGCAATTCCAGAAGTATTGCAATTTGATAGTATCGGATTTTCTTTTCCTTCTTTAACAAAAAATAAGAAAATAATAAACTTCTAGAGACAATATATAATGAGACATTCCTATAAAAACTACTTGTTTTCTAAGAAGAATGCGCATCACATGTCAGTCAGTAAGTTTGACATTTATTTCATTTGTAAAGTAGTACACAAGATGGATTTACAGCAGTTTCAGCTTTCGTTTTGTTTTGCTAGAAACGGATATGATGCAGTCAGCGTCAGCGGTACAGTATAAAACCGAAAATATTTAGGTTAATAATTGGTAAAACAAAATGTAAACAAAATATTGATTCTAAGGAAAGTAAATGGTTTTAAAAAATGTCGCAAAAAACTTATTTTAATTTTCCTTTACTTCCCCCCCACTCCTATAAAACTCTTGGGCCCCTATTTCGCACCCGGTGCAGCGCAAAGCCTAGCAAGACTGTCTTTGCTAGTTTAAGACCGACGCAGTTGCCCATTTCCCGTCCAGCGCCCATGTCGTTTAAATAGCAACGGCACCTGTGCCCATCTTTGCGCCCATGGGCGTGCTGGTCTTACAGGGAGGTGTGTTCAGGTGCATTCTGGGCGTGCTGGTCTTACAGGGAGGTGTGTTCAGGTGCATTCTGGGCGTGCTGGTCTTACAGGGAGGTGTGTTCAGGTGCATTCTGGGCATGCTGGTCTTACAGGGAGGTGTGTTCAGGTGCATTCTGGGCATGCTGGTCTTACAGGGAGGTGTGTTCAGGTGCATTCTGGGCATGCTGGTCTTACAGGGAGGTGTGTCCAGGTGCATTCTGGGCATACTGGTCTTACAGGGAGGTGTGTTCAAGTGCATTCTGGGCATGCTGGTCTTACAGGGAGGTGTGTTCAGGTGCATTCTGAGCGTGCTGGTCTTACAGGGAGGTGTGTTCAGGTGCATTCATGGTGTGCTGGTCTTACAGGGAGGTGTGTTCAGGTGCATTGTGGGCGTGCTGGTCTTACAGGGAGGTGTGTTCAGGTGCATTCTGGGTGTGCTGGTCTTACAGGGCGGTGTGCTCAGGTGCATTCTAGGCGTGCTGGTCCTAAAGGGAGGTGTGTTCAGGTGCATTCTGGGCATGCTGGTCTAAAGGGAGTTATGTTCAGGTGCATTCTTGGTTTGCTGGTCTTACAGGGAGGTGTGTTCAGGTGTATTTTGGGTGTGCTGGTCTACAGGGAGTTGTGTTCAGGTGCATTCTGAGCGTGCTGGTCTTACAGGAATGTGTGTTCAGGTGCATTCTGGGCGTGCTGGTCTTACAGGGAGTTGTGTTCAGGTGCATTCTGGGCATGCTGGTCTTACAGGAATGTGTGTTCAGGTGCATTCTGGGCGTGCTGGTCATATAGGGAGGTGTGTTCAGGTGCATTCTGGGTGTGCTGGTCTTACAGGGAGGTGTGCTCAGGTGCATTCTAGGCGTGCTGGTCCTAAAGGGAGGTGTGTTCAGGTGCATTATGGGCATGCTGGTCTTACAGGGAGGTGTGTTCAGGTGCATTCTGGGCGTGCCGGTCTTACAGGGAGGTGTGTTCAGGTGCATTCTGGGCGTGCTGGTCTTACAGGGCGGTGTGTTCAGGTGCATTCTAGGCGTGCTGGTCCTAAAGGGAGGTGTGTTCAGGTGCATTATGGGCATGCTGGTCTTACAGGGAGGTGTGTTCAGGTGCATTCTGGGCGTGCCGGTCTTACAGGGAGGTGTGTTCAGGTGCATTCTGGGCGTGCTTGTCTTACAGGGAGTTGTGTTCAGGTGTATTCTTGGTCTGCTGGTCTTACAAGGAGGTGTGTTCAGATGTATTCTTGGTGTGCTGGTCTTACAGGGAGGTGTGTTCAGGTGCATTCTTGGTTTGCTGGTTTTACATGGAGGTGTGTTCAGGGGTATTTTGGGTGTGCTGGTCTACAGGGAGTTGTGTTCAGGTGCATTCTGGGCGTGCTGGTCATATAGGGAGGTGTGTTCAGGTGCATTCTGGGCGTGCTGGTCTTACAGGGAGGTGTGTTCAGGTGCATTCTGGGCGTGCTGATCACAAGTAGCAGCATTTCATTGTTATTTTAACAGCCTAGGCTCGTGCGCAGCAAGCACACACTGTGCTTCTTACACGCCCTAAACGTACTTTATATACGTATTTTATAAACTGAAAAAATCTATCAACAACTGAGTCAATATATGTGATTGCATCTCTGAAAATGAATATGTATTTACATTGTTCTATAAAGAGGTAAGAGATCCCAACTTCTATCTCATTTGTGTGTTCTACTTTTACATGCATACTTGTGTTATAATAATCTTCACAGGAATTTGCAAAAACTACATAATCAGCACATTTCTTCACAACAGCCAATTTGCGGATGTGTGATGCCGGGTGAAAGAGCGAAGGTTAACAATGGGAAGTGTGAAGGCTTTATCTCTATACGGGCTCATTAGATGTAAAAAGTGGGAAGAGGAAGGTTCCATTCTTCCTCTTGGCAGTGCTTAATTGAACACAACTTCTTTGATGATTACATCTAAGTTTGAAAACTCCAGTGCCTCTAATCCATGAATTATGTGGGTCAATGTTACGCTCGTAACTATTAATTACAAAGAATCTTCACGGATAATATTCACTTCAAAAACATTTTAAGCCACCGTGACTGTCCAGCTTGAGTCACAGCGTCTCGATGGCGGCTGTAAGGGAAATTACGTATAATTATGCACATGTAAACATGCTAACTTCCCATGTAGGGCTGCACGATATGGGGGAAATATGCAATGACGTTGAATATTGCAATAACAATATTACTTGTGATAAATAAACAGATATTAAAGTGTACTCAGTTCTGTATTACTTCTGCTTTCAGTATTCTGCTAAAAGACAACAAACTGCGTGTTTAAAACCATTTCCAAAATTCTTTAATTGAACAAATTGAACATTGAATTGAATATAAAAGGCACCACTCAAAAAAGAACGGTTATATTAGTGTTGTATGTTATATAGTGCAGTTTTCAACAGATATTTTCTTTCATCTGACACAAAAGAATCTGATTGTCTTTTACTACAAACTATACAAATGTAATTTATACAATTTTATTCATATAATTAATATGTAAGTGTTTTTTTCAACAGTAACCTGTCGAAATTTACGCACTACACAAGTGAGTACATAGAGTACACAACGCACTACATGTAAGTATCCAAATTGAGACAGACTACAAGTTTTTCCCTAAGTAGTACAGTATAAAGCAGAGTGGATTTCCATGTGCTCTTATTTACGACCTAGAGTGCAGATGCAAATTAAAAGTACAACACAAGTTTGAATGCTCGTTTGGGAGCTACGATAAACACTCCCTGCCACTCGATGCTATAAACTATGCGTAAAATAAAAGGATAGTTGGGGAGGGTTGCATGTCTCCACTGAGAGTAATTCATAACATAGTGTAGCACTACACCAACAGCTGTTTAAGTTCACGGAGGAGGGAGGGTGGAAATCAGGCCCAACGGACAAATCAATACATGTTAAAGTGCTCATATTATGCTCATTTTCAGGTTCATAATTGTATTAAGAGGTTATATAGGTAAGGACCACTATCCAGTCAGAAGCAGAGCATGAGAGGCCCTGACAGTACCTAGTAAGGACTACTAGCCAGTCAGAAGCAAAGTATGAGGCGTGCCCTGACAGTACCTAGGTAAGGACTACTAGCCAGTCAGAAGCAAAGTATGACGGCGTGCCCTGACAGTACCTAGGTAAGGACTACTAGCCAGTCAGAAGAAGAGTATGAGAGCGTGCCCTGACAGTAACTAAGGACTACTAGCCAGTCAGAAGCAAAGTATGAGGGTGTGCCCTGACAGTACCTAAGGACTACTAGCCAGTCAGAAGCAAAGTATGAGGGCCCTGACAGTGCCTAGGCTGAGACTACTAGCCAGTCAGAAGCAGAG
>JABXJD010001474.1:15000-86772 GCA_013375575.1 Percina caprodes | reverse complement strand
GACAACCACAGCTGCTCCAACAAACACACCTGCAGCAACAACCACAACCAGCTCCAACAATACAGCTTCTCCCAACAACAGCCACAGCTGCTCCAACACAACCAGCCAACAGCAGCTCCAACAACTGCTGCTCAACCACAATCAACAGCTTCTCCAACAACCACAACAGCTCCAACAACCACAGCTTCTCCAACAACAACCACAACTGCTCCAACAACAACTACAGCAGCTCCAACAACAGCTGCTCCAACCACAATCAAAACAGATCTGCTCCAACAACCACATCTGCTCCAACAACAACAGCTGCAGCAGCAACAGCTACAACCATGGCTGCTCCAACAACCACAGCTTCTCCAACCAACTACTTACAGCTGCTCCAACAACAACCACATCTGCTCCAACAACAACCATAGCTGCTCAGCCACACAGCCATCTTATCCACCTTAACACAGCAGCTCCAACAACAGCTGCTCCAATCCTAACCATCTGCTCCAACAACAACCACATCTGCTCAACAACAACCACAGCTGCAGAAACGACAACCACAGCTGCTCCAACAACAGCTACTCCAAGAGACAACCACATCTTCTCCAGCAACACAACATTGCTCCAACCACCTTAGCTCAACAACCACACCTTCGCCAACAACAACCACATCTGCTCCAACAACCACAGCTGCCAGCTACAACCACATCTGCTCCAACAACCACAGCTGCCAGGCGACAACTACATCCGCAGCTGCTCAAGCAATCCACATCTTCTTCAACCAAAAACCACCACAGCTGCTCCAACAATTACCACTTCTGCTCCAACCACAGCCACATCTGCTCCAACAACAACCTGCTGCTCCAACGACAGCTGCTCCAATCACAACCACATCTGCTCCAACAACAACCACAGCTGCAGAAGGCGACAACCACCAGCTGCTCCAACAACCACAGCTGCAGCAACAACCTCAGCTGCTCCAACAACCCACAGCTGCTCCAACAACAACCACAGCTGCTCCAACTACAACCACATCTGTTCCAACAACCACAGCTGCAGCTCGCTAACAACAACCACAACCGCTAACAAATAACACATCTGCTCCAACAACCACAGCTGCTCCATCACAACCACAGCTGCTCCAACAACAACCACAGCTGCTGCAACAACAACTATTTCTGTTCCAACAACAACTACAGCTGCCCCAACAACAGCTGCTCCAACCACAACACCAGCTGCTCCAACAACAAACATAAATGCTCCAACAACAACCACAGCTGCTCCAACAACCACAGCTGCTCAACCACACACATCTGCTCCAACAACAACCATAGCTGCTGCAACAACAACCCTGCAGCTGCGTCAACAACAACCACAGCTGCTCAACAACCACAGCTGCTCCAACAACCACAGTTTCTCCAACCACAGCTGCTCCAACCACAACCACTGATGTAGCAAGACAAACACAGCTACTCCAACAACAACCACAGTTGCTCAACAACAACCACAGCTGCACCAACAGAGCTGCTCCAACCACAACTGCATCTGCTCCAACAACCACAGCTGCAATGCAACAACAACACAACCAATATAATAACACATCTGCTCCAACAACCACAGCTTCTCCATCCACAACCACAGCTGCTCCAACAACAACCACAGCTGCAGAAACAACTATTTCTGTTCCATCAACAACTACAGCTGCCCCAACAACAGCTGCTCCAACCACAACCAGCTGCTCCAACAACCACAAATGCTCAACAACAACCACAGCTGCTCCAACAACAACCACAGCTGCTCCAACCACAACCACATCTGCTCCAACAACAACCATAGCTGCTGCAACAACAAACACAGCTGCGCCAACAACAACCAGCTGCTCCAACAACCAAGTTTCTTCAACCACAGCTGCTCCAACCACAACCACTGATGTAGCAAAGACAAACACAGCTACTCCCCAACAACAACCACAGTTGCTCCAACAACAACCACAGCTGCTCCAACAAACACAGCTGCTCTAACTGCAACCGCAGCTGCTCTGCTCAACCACAGCTGCTCCAACTACAACCGCAGCAGCTGCTCCAACAACAACAGCTGCTCCAATCAACCACATCTGCTCCAACAACCACAGCTGCAGCAGAGACAAGCAGATGTTCAAACTACAACTGCAGCTGCTCAACAACAACCACATCTGCTCCAACAACAACCACAGCTGCTCCAACAACCACATCTGCTCCAACAACAACCACAGCTGCTCCAAATACAACCATATGTTCAACAGCCACAGCTGCAGCTAAAACAACAACAACCACAGCTGCCCAGCAAATAACATCTGCTCCAACAACCACAGCTTCTCCAACCACAACCACAGCTGCTCCAAAAACAACCACAGCGGCTGCAGCAACAACTACTTCTGTTCCATCAACAACTACAGCTGCCCCAACAACAGCTGCTCCAACAACAACCACAGCTGCAGCAACAACCTCAGCTGCTCCAACAACCACATCTGCTCCAACAACAACCACAGCTGCTCCAACTACAACCCAATCTGTTCCAACAACCACAGCTGCAGCTGCGCCAACAACAACCACAGCTTCGCCAACAAATAACACATCTGCTCCAACAACCACAGCTTCTCCATCCACAACCACAGCTGCTCCAACAACAACCACAATGGCTGCAGCAACAACTATTTCTGTTCCATCAACAACTACAGCTGCCCCAACAACAGCTGCTCCAACCACAACACCAGCTGCTCCAACAACAACCACAAATGCTCCAACAACAACCACAGCTGCTCCAACAACAACCACAGCTGCGTCAACAACAACCACAGCTGCTCCAACAACCACAGTTTCTCCAACCACAGCTGCTCCAACCACAACCACTGATGTAGCAAAGACAAACACAGCTACTCAACAACAACAACAACCACAGTTGCTCCAACAACAACCAGCTGCACCAACAACAGCTGCTCCAACCACTGCATCTGCTCCAACAACCACAGCCGTAACAAATAACACATCTGCTCCAACAACCACAGCTTCTCCATCCACAACCACAGCTGCTCCAACAACAACCACAGCGGCTGCAGCAACAACTACTTCTGTTCCATCAACAACTACAGCTGCCCCAACAACAGCTGCTCCAACCACAACACCAGCTGCTCCAACAACAACCACAAATGCTCCAACAACAACAGCTGCTCAACAACAACCACAGCTGCACCAACAACAGCTGCTCCAACCACAACCGCATGCTCCAACAACCACATTCGCCAACAAATAACACATCTGCTCCAACAACCACAGCTTCTCCATCCACAACCACAGCTGCTCCAACAACAACCACAGCGGCTGCAGCAACAACTACTTCTGTTCCATCAACAACTACAGCTGCCCCAACAACAGCTGCTCCAACCACAACACCAGCTGCTCCAACAACAACCACAAATGCTCCAACAACAACCACAGCTGCTCCAACAACAACCACAGCTGCTCCAACCACAGCCACATCTGCTCCAACAACAACCATAGCTGCTGCAACAACAACCACAGCTGCGCCAACAACAACCACAGCTGCTCCAACAACCACAGTTTCTCCAACCACAGCTGCTCCAACCACAACCACTGATGTAGCAAAGACAAACACAGCTACTCCAACAACAACAACCACAGTTGCTCCAACAACAACCACAGCTGCTCCAACCACAAACACAGCTGCTCTAACTGCAACCGCAGCTGCTCCAACAACCACAGCTGCTCCAATCACAACCACATCTGCTCCAACAACCACAGCTGCAGCAGCGACAACGACAGATGTTCCAACTACAACCACAGCTGCTCTAACATCAACCACAGCTGCTCCAACTACAACCGCAGCTGCTCCAACAACAACAGCTGCTCCAATCACAACAACATCTGCTCCAACAACCACAGCTGCAGCAGCGACAACGACAGATGTTCAAACTACAACTGCAGCTGCTCCAACAACAACCACATCTGCTCCAACAACAACCACAGCTTCTCCAACAACCACATCTGCTCCAACAACAACCACAGCTGCTCCAAATACAACCACATATGTTCCAACAGCCACAGCTGCAGCTGCGCCAACAACAACCACAGCTTCGTAACAAATAACACATCTGCTCCAACAACCACAGCTTCTCCAACCACAACCACAGCTGCTCCAACAACAACCACAGCGGCTGCAGCAACAACTACTTCTGTTCCATCAACAACTACAGCTGCCCCAACAACAGCTGCTCCAACAACAACACCAGCTGCTCCAACAACAACCACAAATGCTCCAACAACAAACACAGCTGCTCCAACTACAACCGCAGCTGCTCTAACAACCACAGCTGCTCCAACAACAACCACAGCTGCTCCAACCACAGCCACATCTGCTCCAACAACAACCATAGCTGCTGCAACAACAACCACAGCTGCGCCATCAACAACCAAAGCTGCTCCAACAACCACAGTTTCTCCAACCACAGCTACTCCAACAACCACAGCTGCTCCAACCACAACCACTGATGCAGCAAAGACAAACACAGCTGCTCCAACAACAACAACCACAGTTGCTCCAACAACAACCACAGCTGCACCAACAACAGCTGCTCCAACCACAACCGCATCTCCTCCAACAACAACCACAGCTGCTCCAACAACAACCACAGCTGCTCCAACAACCACAGCTGCTCCAACCACAACCACTGATGCAGCAAAGACAAACGCAGCTGCTCCAACAACAACAACATCTGCGCCAACAACAACAGCTGCTCGAACCACAGCCATATCTGCTCCAACTACAACCACAGCTGCAGCAGCAACAACCACAGCTGCAGCAACAACCACAACTGCTCCAACAACCACAGCTGTTCCAACTACCACAGCTGATCCAACCACAACACCAGCTGCTCCCAAAACTACAGCTGCTCCAACAACAACCACAGCTGCTCCAACCACAAACACAGCTGCTCTAACTGCAACCGCAGCTGCTCCAACAACCACAGCTGCAGCAGCGACAGACAGATGTTCCAACTACAACCACAGCTGCTCTAGCATTAACCACAGCTGCTCCAACTACAACCGCAGCTGCTCCAACAACATCAGCTGCTCCAATCACAACCACATCTGCTCCAACAACCACAGCTGCAGCAGCGACAACAACAGATGTTCCAACTACAACCGCAGCTGCTCCAAGTACAACCACATCTGCTCCAACAACAACCACAGCTGCAGCAACAACCACAGCTGCTCCACCAACCACATCTGCTCCAACAACAACCACAGCTGCTCCAACTACTACCTCATCTGTTCCAACAACCACAGCTGCAGCTGCAACAACAACCACAGATTCCCCAACAAATACCACATCTGCTCCAACAACCACAGCTGCTCCAACCACAACCACAGCTGCTCCAACAACAACCACAGCGGCTGCAGCAACAACTTCTTCTGTTCCATCAACAACCACAGCTGCACCAACAACAGCTGCTCCAACCACAACCACATCTGCTCTTACAACAACCAGCTGCTCCAACCAGAGCTGCTCCGACAACCACTGCTCCAACCACAACCACTGCTGCAGCAACGACAAACGTAGCTGCTCCAACAACAGCTGCTCCAACAACAACCACAGTTGCTCCAACAATAACCACATCTGCTCCAACTACAACCGCAGCTGCTCCAACAACAACAGCTGCTCCAACTACACCACAGCTGCTCAACAGCAACAGCTGCTCCAACAGCAACATCTGCTCCAATCACAACCACATCTGCTCCAACAACCACAGCTGCTCCAACCACAACCACTGCTGCGACAAACGCAGCTGCTCCAACAACAGCTGCTCCAACAACAACCACAGTTGCTCCAACAATAACCACATCTGCTCCAACTACAACCGCAGCTGCTCCAACTACAACCACAGCTGCTCCAACAACAACCACAGCTGATCCAACCATAGCCACATCTGCTCCAACAACAACTGCTCCAACAACCACAGTTGCTCCAACAATAACCACATCTGCTCAACTACAACCGCAGCTGCTCCAACAACAACAGCTGCTCCAAAACAACCCACAGCTGCAGCAACAACCACAGCTGCTCCAACTACAACCACATCTGTTCCCACAACCCCAGCTGCAGCTGCGCCAACCACAGCTTCCCAACAAATACCACATCTGGTCCAACAACCACAAGTTCTCCAACCACAACCACAGCTGCTCCAACAACAACCAGCGGCTGCAGCACAACTACTCCTGTTCCATCAACAATCACAGCTGCCCCAACAACAGCTGCTCCAACCACAACACCAGCTGCTCCAAAAACAACCACAAATGCTCCAACAACAAACACAGCTGCTCCAACTACAACCGCAGCTGCTCTAACAACAACCACAGCTGCAGCAGCAGCAACCACAGCTGCTCCAACTACAACTTCAGCTGCTCCAACAACAACAGCTGCTCCAACCACAAACAAATCTACTGCACCAACAACAGCTGCTCCAACCACAACCACATCTGCTCTTACAACAACCACAGCTGCTCCAACCACAACTGCTCCGACAACCACAGCTGCTCCAACCACAACCACTACTGCAGCAACGACAAACGCAGCTGTTCCAACAACAACAGCCACAGCTGCTCCAGCAACATCTGCTCCAACGACAACCACATCTGCTCCAACAACCACAGCTGCTCCATCTACAACCGCAGCTGCTCCAACCACAACAGCTGCTCCAATCACAACCACATCTGCTCCAACAACCACAGCTGCAGCTGCGCCAACAACAACCACAGCTTCCCCAACAAATACCACATCTGGTCCAACAACTACAGCTTCTCCAACCACAACCACAGCTGCTCCAACAACAACCACAGCGGCTGCAGCAACAACTACTTCTGTTCCATCAACAACCACAGCTGCACCAACAACAGCTGATCCAACCACAACCGCATCTGCTCTAACCACAACCACATCTGCTATTACAACAACCACAGCTGCTCCAACCACAGCTGCTCCGACAACCACAGCTGCTCCAACCACAACCACTGCTGCAGCAACGACAACGTAGCTGCTCCAACAACAGCTGCTCCAACAACAACCACAGTTGCTCCAACAATAACCACATATGCTCCAACTACCACCGCAGCTGCTCCAACAACCACAGCTGCTCAACAACAACCACAGCTGCTCCAACCACAGCCACATCTGCTCCAACAACAACCATAGCTGCTCCAACAACAACCACAGCTGCGCCAACAACAACCACAGCTGCTCCAACAACCACAGCTGCTCCAACAACCACAGTTTCTCCAACCACAGCTGCTTTAACCACAACCACTGATGCAGCAAAGACAAACACAGCTGCTCCAACAACAACCACAGTTGCTCCAAGAACAACCACATCTGCGCCAACAACAGCTGCTGGAACCACAGCCATATCTGCTCCAACTACAACCACATCTGTTCCAACAACCACAGCTGCTGCAACAACAACAACCACAGCTGCTCCAACTACAACCACATCTGCTCCAACAACCACAGCTGCAGTAGCGACAACGACAGATGTTCCAACTACAACCGCAGCTGCTCCAACAACCACAGCTGCTCCAACTACAATCGCAGCTGCTCAACAACAACAGCTGCTCCAATCACAACCACATCTGCTCCAACAACCAGAGCTGCAGCAGCGACAACAACAGATGTTCCAACTACAACCGCAGCTGCTCCAACAACAACCACATCTGCTCCAACAACAACCACAGCTGCAGCAACAACCACAGTTGCTCCAACAACCACATCTGCTCCAACAACAACCACAGCTGCTCCAACTACAACCACATCTGCTCCAACAACAACCATAGCTGCTCCAACAACAACCACAGCTGCGCCAACAACAACCACAGCTGCTCCAACAACCACAGCTGCTCCAACAACCACAGTTTCTCCAACCACAGCTGCTTTAACCACAACCACTGATGCAGCAAAGACAAACACAGCTGCTCCAACAACAACAACCACAGTTGCTCCAAGAACAACCACATCTGCGCCAACAACAGCTGCTGGAACCACAGCCATATCTGCTCCAACTACAACCACATCTGTTCCAACAACCACAGCTGCAGCTGCGCCAACAACAACCACAGCTGCTCCAACTACAACCACATCTGCTCCAACAACCACAGCTGCAGTAGCGACAACGACAGATGTTCCAACTACAACCGCAGCTGCTCCAACAACCACAGCTGCTCCAACTACAATCGCAGCTGCTCCAACAACAACAGCTGCTCCAATCACAACCACATCTGCTCCAACAACCAGAGCTGCAGCAGCGACAACAACAGATGTTCCAACTACAACCGCAGCTGCTCCAACAACAACCACATCTGCTCCAACAACAACCACAGCTGCAGCAACAACCACAGTTGCTCCAACAACCACATCTGCTCCAACAACAACCACAGCTGCTCCAACTACAACCACATCTGTTCCAACAACCACAGCTGCTCCAACTACAACCACATCTGTTCCAACAACCACAGCTGCAGCTGCGCCAAGCAACAACCACAGCTGCTCCAACTACAACCACATCTGTTCCAACAACCACAGCTGCTCCAACTACAACCACATCTGTTCCAACAACCACAGCTGCAGCTGCCCAACAACAAACACAGCTGCTCCAACTACAACCGCAGCTGCTCTAACAACCACAGCTGCTCCAACAATAACCGCAGTTGCTCAAACAACAACCACATCTGCCACAACAGCTGCTCCAACCACAAACACATCTTCTCCAACAACAACAGCTGCTCTAACCACAACCACAGCTGTATCAACAACAACCACAGCTGCATCAACAACAACAACAGCTGCTTTAACCACAACCACAGCTGCATCAACAACAACAACAGCTGCTCAACCAACAACCACATCTGCTACAACAACAACAGCTGCTCCAACCACAAACACATCTGCTCCAACAACAACAGCTGCTCTAACCACAACCACAGCTGCATCAACCACAACCACAGCTGCCCCAGCAGTACAGACAGCTTCAGTAAATCCAACAACTGCTGCCTCCTCTGCAGCCATCAACAATACAAGTTTCCTTTTAGTCATAGCAGTTGTTACAGCTGTTATTTGGAATCAACTGGACTGGATCAAGGGACTACCACCAACATTTCGAGACTGTTAACTGTCTACTCTTTCCATGAAAAGGCTTATTATGTGATTTTATGCTGTATATCTAATGTGATTTCCCTGTGACTTGTGTTTTTTACAAACACAGTACTTATTAAAAGAGATCTTAAGTCATGCACTAATTGGGCACACAGACAAACTTGATTTATATTCTTTGACATAAGTCAAGCATAACTGCTGTTAACATTAAGTTTTTGAGCCATATGCAGAGAATGGCCACAAGAATATACAGATCCTATGTATAATATATTAAAAGAGATGTAAAATCCATATTGCAGTTCCAGTTTTGTGGAAACTCTGTTACGCACTGTGGTGATTGTTCTTTTGTCCACATTTGAATATATGTTCATAATCCATACAGATGAAGTTCACCTGGGTCTGTATATATATATATATATATATATATATATATATATATATATATATATATATATATATATATATATATATAGAGAGAGAGAGAGAGAGAGAGAGAGAGAGAGAGAGAGATATAGATATAGATATATATTTACGGTATATATTTACTGAAACACATTCAATCTGTCACAGTTGATTTATGAGCAAGGCAGAATTACTTGAAGGATCCTTTAAAATTAGCATTGAAAAATTGGATTCTCTCTAAAAGGAGGGACAGCTTCTGGAGATTTGGTGCTTGGCCTTAGTGACCACTGTCCACTAATTTGTGTTAGAAGTGCTAGATTGGAAAAATCAAGCTTTAGGATTATCAAACAAAATGTAACGTTCAGGCTTTTTTCAGTGACTTTGCTGACAGTAGTATACTGTTCATCACACTTTGAAATACCATTTGTACAACTGGCATTAAAATATTTGCCAAATTAATGACGTGCTTACACTATATGAAATTACAATGCTTAGAGTCAAAGGTAGATCAAGCCACTGGTTCTCCACAGTAATATCAATGATGTTCAAGGCCAAGGACCTAGCCTGGGCTCCGACAAGGCGTACTGGTGAAGCCGAGCGTTGGCTGACTTTTGCACATCTCAAAAATAAATGATCTTCCTCCCTTGAGAAAAGTACAATCAACGAAAAATACAATGAAACTCCTTTATATCTTACTTCTACGTAATGACAATAGCTTGATAAATAATACATCAGAGATTTGATACTTTAAACAATAGTTTAAAAATAAATGCAATGAGGAAGGCAATGTTTGGAAAATATATGGAAATGTTGCCAATTCAACCATTTTTATCAAATTAACCAGCCTGTTCTCATAAACCATATATTTAAAACCTCTGAAAGTGTTTGTTTTTTTCCCGCTGCAATGCTCTTACTTTCATACAACATATTACGCTTTGGACGGCATAAATTTCATACAAAATCATACAAACAAGTTCATGAATTGAATTAATACAACCCTCCAGGGCACCTGGGTAGCCCATTTACCTAGAACACGTCCCAGCAGCCGTGGGTTTGAATCTGACCTGCGGCCTTTTGCTGCATGTCATCCCCCCCCCCCTTCTCCCCTTTCTCGTCTTCAGCTTATACCCCGACATACAATAAAATATAGAAAATGCAGGGAGTGATTGACCTACAAAGAGAGTGAGACATTAAATTCCTCTCCACTGCGACCCTTTAAAATCCTTACAGAGTTGCACTGCCAGGGATTCAATGAGTAGGGCGAACAGGGATGGTGGGGGTTGGCTTCCTCCATAGAGGAAAGTAGTAAGGATTACTATTGTTAGAAATCATAAACTACATGGGCTTCACACACATTTCAAGAAGAAACAAATATGAGGATCATACAAACACAAGTGCTCTATTGTTGTGTTTTGGGGTTTTACTCTGTTTTCTTTTCCTTCTTCTGTAGTTTTGGTCCTGTCTTGTCTTCTCTCCTCGTGTTTGTGTCTTGTGTTGCTGTTCCTGTCTTGTGTTCCCCTGTGAGTGTCTGTTTCCTGTTTTATTTTGAAGTCTGGTCTTGGTCTCATCTTGTCTCTAGTTTTACTTCCTGTCTGTCTCATTGTCCCGCCCGCCTAATATGATTCACCTGACGTATCACCTGTTCCTCGTTACCTCGTTACCTCGTTACATCTTGTATTTAACCTCTGTGTTCCCTTTGTCTCTCGTCAGATAGTTTTGGCAGTCTGCGTGTCCGTCATGTGGTGTTCATGTCGGTATGTTCTTCATTTTGCATCCCCTGTGATCCGTCTTCCCAGTTTCTTTGTCCCTGTTTTTGGTTTTCCTGGTTTTCTCCTTAGACTCTTTGAGAATTTTGATATTTGGATTTTTGGACCTTGTATTTTTCTGTTCGTGTTTGGACTTTTTTGCTATGAAACGTCCTGCAAATTACTCTCCTGCCTACTTACCTGTCTCTGCATTTGGGTCCTCACCTCCCCATATCACAACATCTATGCTTCTTTGTATTTCACACTTAAATATTTGAAATACATGATATGTAATATTAACACACAAATAAAAAGGTAGAAATAGAACAATCATTACTGCATGCAGCAATGTGCAATTAAATACAAAAGAACTGAAGTGTGAACATTATCTCTTTAATCATGTCAGATGTAAGAGCTGTTTGTGTCTATGCACTGTGCATAGCTCATATGGTTCAGTGTCACAGAACCAGATGTCATCTCAGATAAAAGTTGTACGTGTGCTTTTCTTGTCAGTGTAATTAATGCATGACATAAGATTGAATAAAATGAGTTTGTAAAGAACACAAGTCACAGTTGAAGCACTTTAAATACATAGTAAATATATAGTAATGTGTCCACCAATCCTGCTCGGGGGCCTCTCCCATCTCTCCCAGCACGTGGCCTGAAGCACTGATGGATCAGGAGGCTATAACGTTCCCATGTTGATCCCAAAACTTAAACTAATCTTTACAGCACGTATTATTTTGCATTAGTATCTTAGAATTTACCGACACTCATAAGAAGGACACAGATCTTCATCATTTTGAAAAGGTGAATTACTGTTGCAAAAGCTTCATATTTCATTTGTTGAATTCAGTTAAATAATGAGTGCTGAATAGCTTTTAGTGACTAAAATCTGTATTTAAACTACTACTTACTCATAATAGGCATCATAGTAAACTCCTGAATAGTGTCACATTGCATTTGCTGAAATTATTTCATTAATATTACATTATCCACTGCATTTTTGAGACAATAATACCTTGTTAACTGTTAATCCCAACTATGATGTAATGTTAGGATCTACACATAAGGACTGGCATTATGTCATTGTAAGCATCTATATTGTTCCTGGAATTTAAAAAGCTTTTTTGTGCATTAAAGAAACTTTTGAGTAAAAAAAAAAAAATACATACTGTATTTGTAGCTGTAGAAACAACCAATTAAGCAATTAAAGCATTAAAAATTAACATATTTTAAACCTTTTCTTTTTGTTGCTCCAGCTGCGGTGGTTGTATAAGAGATCAATTTGACAACCAACAATCTTTACAATGATAATTGCTGGTGATGATTATTATAATTATTATGATGACTATTATTGCTTGTAATTGTACTTTTATTGACGAAAGACAGGAAACTTGTGTTTTATTGATTGAAATTGGACCAATATTTAGTGTACCGTTCAAATACTTACAGGCTTGACTTTGACTTCACTGAACACACGTCACCTTTTATGTATCAACACAAAACAGGTAATACGACACCTGGCTCTGATTTGTGTGATTGATGGTGTTTTCAAGGCGTGGCCGCCCCTGTAGTGGGTTATACACCCGTCTTTATATGGATTCCTGGGTAAAGAAACCGCTCGGGGGACATTTCATTTTAAATATTGCGTTGGATTTGTGGGAAAGTTATGAAGATATATGTTATTTTCCTGTTAAGATTACACCAATAGAGTTAAACTGGACTTCCAAGTTGTTATCTGTGTTCTGTTGTGGTCTGGTTGTTGTTTTTAGAGTTTTTGTTCCTTGAGATTAAAGAAAAAAAGGCTGAATGAATAAAAATGAAGTGACACATGGTTTACATTGTCAAAAATGCTCACAACTGCCCTATGATGAAAATAAAATTCTGTGATGATGAGGAAAAAATATTCTTACCATGAAGAAACAAATCTGAGGATGATGCTTGAACATTCAGACACAAGTCAACTCCTGTTCCTTGTATTTTAAACTTTAATACTTTATTTACATTATAGGGAATTTGAACACAAATAAAAATGCAGACAACAGAACAATCACCGCAGCTTGCAGCGGGTTTTCCACAGAGTAAATGTATTACAGTGTAATGCAATCAAATACAAATGAACTGCAATATGGATATTAAATATATCTTTGAACATACTCGACATAAGCGCTGTTTTTTTCTTTGGGCCAGTCGCTGCATATGGCTCATATGGTTCTGTGTCACTGTTAACAGCAATTTGTAAAAGTTGTATGTATGTTTTTCTTATGTCAAAAAATATACATCACGTTTGTCTGTGTACTTAATTAGAGCACGACATAAGAGCTAGCGAATTTTTTGTTTATAAAAAACAAAAGTTAGAGCTGACGCACATTAGATAAATAGCATAAAATAACGCAAATTTGAGTGGAATTGAGTCCATTGAGCCAGTCCAGTTAATTCCAAATAACAGCTGTAACGACTGCTATGACTAGAAGGAAGCTTGTTCTGTTGATGGCTGCAGAGGAGGCAGCAGTTGTTGGCTTTGCTGCAGTTGTTGTTGCTCCAGCTGCGGTTGTTGCTCCAGCTGCGGTTGTTGCTCCAGCCGCGGTTGTTGCTCCAGCCGCGGTTGTTGCTCCAGCCACGGTTGTTGCTCCAGCTGCGGTTGTTGCTCCAGCTGCGGTTGTTGCTCCAGCCACGGTTGTTGCTGCAGTTGTTGCTCCAGCTATGGTTGTTGATCCAGCCAAGGTTGTTGCAACAGGTGCGGTTGTTGCTGCGGTTGTTGCTCCAGCAGCAGTTGTTGCTAGGGTTGTTGCTCCAGCTGCGGTTGTTGCTCCAGCTGCGGTTGTTGCTCCAGCTGCGGTTGTTGCTCCAGCCGCGGTTGTTGCTCCAGCTGCGGTTGTTGCTCCAGCCGCGGTTGTTGCTGAGGTTGTTGCTCCAGCTACGGTTGTTGCTGCGGTTGTTGCTCCAGCTGCGGTGGTTGCTGCGGTTGTTGCTCCAACTGCGGTTGTTGCTGCTGTTGTGGCTCCAGCTGCAGTTGTTGCTCCAGCTGCGGTTGTTGCTGCAGTTGTTGCTCCAGCAGCAGTTGTTGCTAGGGTTGTTGCTCCAGCTGCGGTTGTTGCTGCGGTTGTTGCTCCAGCGGCGGTGGTTGCTGCAGTTGTTGCTCCAGCTGCGGTTGTTGCTCCAGCTGCGGTTGTTGCTGCTGTTGTGGCTCCAGCTGCGGTTGTTGCTCCAGCTGCGGTTGTTGCTGCGGTTGTTGCTCCAGCTGCGGTTGTTGCTGCGGTTGTTGCTCCAGCAGCAGTTGTTGCTAGGGTTGTTGCTCCAGCTGCGGTTGTTGCTGCGGTTGTTGCTCCAGCTGCGGTGGTTGCTGCGGTTGTTGCTCCAGCTGCGGTTGTTGCTGCTGTTGTGGCTCCTGCTGCAGTTGTTGCTGCTGTTGTTGCTCCAGCTGCGGTTGTTGCTGCTGTTGTGGCTCCAGCTGCGGTTGTTGCTGCTGTTGTGGCTCCAGCAGCAGTTGTTGCTGCTGTTGTGGCTCCAGCAGCAGTTGTTGCTAGGGTTGTTGCTCCAGCTGCGGTTGTTGCTAGGGTTGTTGCTCCAGCTGCGGTTGTTGCTAGGGTTGTTGCTCCAGCTGCGGTTGTTGCTCCAGCTGCGGTTGTTGCTGCTGTTGTGGCTCCAGCAGCAGTTGTTGCAAGGGTTGTTGCTCCAGCTGCGGTTGTTGCTGCTGTTGTGGCTCCAGCTGCGGTTGTTGCTGCGGTTGTTGCTCCAGCAGCAGTTGTTGCTAGGGTTGTTGCTCCAGCTGCGGTTGTTGCTGCTGTTGTGGCTCCAGCTGCGGTTGTTGCTGCTGTTGTGGCTCCAGCTGCGGTTGTTGCTGCTGTTGTGGCTCCAGCTGCTGTTGTTGCTGCTGTTGTTGCTCCAGCTGCGGTTGTTGCTGCTGTTGTGGCTCCAGCTGCGGTTGTTGCTCCAGCTGCGGTTGTTGCTGCTGTTGTGGCTCCAGCTGCGGTTGTTGCTGCTGTTGTGGCTCCAGCTGCGGTTGTTGCTCCAGCTGCGGTTGTTGCTGCTGTTGTTGCTCCAGTTGCGGTTGTTGCTGCGGTTGTTGCTCCAGCTGCGGTTGTTGCTCCAGCAGCAGTTGTTGCTAGGGTTGTTGCTCCAGCTGCGGTGGTTGCTGCCGTTGTTGCTCCAGCAGCAGTTGTTGCTAGGGTTGTTGCTCCAGCTGCGGTTGTGGCTCCAGCTGCGGTTGTTGCTCCAGCTGCGGTGGTTGCTGCCGTTGTTGCTCCAGCAGCAGTTGTTGCTAGGGTTGTTGCTCCAGCTGCGGTTGTGGCTCCAGCTGCGGTTGTTGCTGCTGTTGTGGCTCCAGCTGCTGTTGTTGCTGCTGTTGTTGCTCCAGCTGCGGTTGTTGCTGCGGTTGTTGCTCCAGCTGCGGTTGTTGCTGCTGTTGTGGCTCAATTGCGGTTGTTGCTGCGGTTGTTGCTCCAGCAGCAGTTGTTGCTAGGGTTGTTGCTCCAGCTGCGGTTGTTGCTCCAGCTGCGGTGGTTGCTGCCGTTGTTGCTCCAGCAGCAGTTGTTGCTAGGGTTGTTGCTCCAGCTGCGGTTGTGGCTCCAGCTGCGGTTGTTGCTAGGGTTGTTGCTCCAGCTGCGGTTGTTGCTGCTGTTGTGGCTCC
The DNA here is from genome assembly GCA_013375575.1 of Percina caprodes. NCBI lineage: Eukaryota > Metazoa > Chordata > Actinopteri > Perciformes > Percidae > Percina > Percina caprodes. Next base: position 70,812 of record JABXJD010001474.1, on the reverse strand, counting down.
AGCTGCGGTTGTTGCTGCTGTTGTGGCTCCAGCTGCGGTTGTTGCTGCTGTTGTGGCTCCAGCTGCTGTTGTTGCTGCTGTTGTTGCTCCAGCAGCAGTTGTTGCTAGGGTTGTTGCTCCAGCTGCGGTTGTTGCTGCTGTTGTTGCTCCAGCTGCGGTTGTTGCTGCGGTTGTTGCTCCAGCTGCGGTTGTTGCTCCAGCAGCAGTTGTTGCTAGGGTTGTTGCTCCAGCTGCGGTTGTTGCTGCTGTTGTGGCTCCAATTGCGGTTGTTGCTGCGGTTATTGCTCCAGCAGCAGTTGTTGCTAGGGTTGTTGCTCCAGCTGCGGTTGTTGCTCCAGCTGCGGTTGTTGCTGCTGTTGTGGCTCCAGCAGAAGTTGTTGCAAGGGTTGTTGCTCCAGCTGCGGTTGTTGCTGCTGTTGTGGCTCCAGCTGCGGTTGTTGCTGCGGTTGTTGCTCCAGCAGCAGTTGTTGCTAGGGTTGTTGCTCCAGCTGCGGTTGTTGCTGCTGTTGTGGCTCCAGCTGCGGTTGTTGCTGCTGTTGTGGCTCCAGCTGCGGTTGTTGCTGCTGTTGTGGCTCCAGCTGCTGTTGTTGCTGCTGTTGTTGCTCCAGCTGCGGTTGTTGCTGCTGTTGTGGCTCCAGCTGCGGTTGTTGCTCCAGCTGCGGTTGTTGCTGCTGTTGTGGCTCCAGCTGCGGTTGTTGCTGCTGTTGTGGCTCCAGCTGCGGTTGTTGCTCCAGCTGCGGTTGTTGCTGCTGTTGTTGCTCCAGTTGCGGTTGTTGCTGCGGTTGTTGCTCCAGCTGCGGTTGTTGCTCCAGCAGCAGTTGTTGCTAGGGTTGTTGCTCCAGCTGCGGTGGTTGCTGCCGTTGTTGCTCCAGCAGCAGTTGTTGCTAGGGTTGTTGCTCCAGCTGCGGTTGTGGCTCCAGCTGCGGTTGTTGCTCCAGCTGCGGTGGTTGCTGCCGTTGTTGCTCCAGCAGCAGTTGTTGCTAGGGTTGTTGCTCCAGCTGCGGTTGTGGCTCCAGCTGCGGTTGTTGCTGCTGTTGTGGCTCCAGCTGCTGTTGTTGCTGCTGTTGTTGCTCCAGCTGCGGTTGTTGCTGCGGTTGTTGCTCCAGCTGCGGTTGTTGCTGCTGTTGTGGCTCCAATTGCGGTTGTTGCTGCGGTTGTTGCTCCAGCAGCAGTTGTTGCTAGGGTTGTTGCTCCAGCTGCGGTTGTTGCTCCAGCTGCGGTTGTTGCTGCTGTTGTGGCAGCAGTTGTTGCAAGGGTTGTTGCTCCAGCTGCGGTTGTTGCTGCTGTTGTGGCTCCAGCTGCGGTTGTTGCTGCGGTTGTTGCTCCAGCAGCAGTTGTTGCTAGGGTTGTTGCTCCAGCTGCGGTTGTTGCTGCTGTTGTGGCTCCAGCTGCGGTTGTTGCTGCTGTTGTGGCTCCAGCTGCGGTTGTTGCTGCTGTTGTGGCTCCAGCTGCTGTTGTTGCTGCTGTTGTTGCTCCAGCTGCGGTTGTTGCTGCTGTTGTGGCTCCAGCTGCGGTTGTTGCTCCAGCTGCGGTTGTTGCTGCTGTTGTGGCTCCAGCTGCGGTTGTTGCTGCTGTTGTGGCACCAGCTGCGGTTGTTGCTCCAGCTGCGGTTGTTGCTGCTGTTGTTGCTCCAGTTGCGGTTGTTGCTGCGGTTGTTGCTCCAGCTGCGGTTGTTGCTCCAGCAGCAGTTGTTGCTAGGGTTGTTGCTCCAGCTGCGGTGGTTGCTGCCGTTGTTGCTCCAGCAGCAGTTGTTGCTAGGGTTGTTGCTCCAGCTGCGGTTGTGGCTCCAGCTGCGGTTGTTGCTGCTGTTGTGGCTCCAGCTGCTGTTGTTGCTGCTGTTGTTGCTCCAGCTGCGGTTGTTGCTGCTGTTGTGGCTCCAGCTGCGGTTGTTGCTGCTGTTGTTGCTCCAGCTGCGGTTGTTGCTGCTGTTGTTGCTCCAACTGCTGTTGTTGCTCCAGCTGCGGTTGTTGCTCCAGCTGCGGTTGTTGCTCCAGCTGCGGTTGTTGCTGCGGTTGTTGCTCCAGCAGCAGTTGTTGCTAGGGTTGTTGCTCCAGCTGCGGTTGTTGCTGCTGTTGTTGCTCCAGCTGCGGTTGTGGCTGCGGTTGTTGCTCCAGCTGCGGTTGTTGCTGCTGTTGTTGCTCCAACTGCAGTTGTTGCTGCTGTTGTGGCTCCAGCTGCGGTTGTTGCTGCTGTTGTGGCTCCAGCTGCCGTTGTTGCTGCGGTTGTTGCTCCAGCAGCAGTTGTTGCTAGGGTTGTTGCTCCAGCTGCGGTTGTTGCTGCTGTTGTTGCTCCAGCTGCGGTTGTAGCTGCGGTTGTTGCTCCAGCTGCGGTTGTTGCTCCAGCAGCAGTTGTTGCTAGGGTTGTTGCTCCAGCTGCGGTTGTTGCTGCTGTTGTGGCTCCAGCTGCGGTTGTTGCTGCGGTTGTTGCTCCAGCTGCGGTTGTTGCTGCTGTTGTTGCTCCAACTGCAGTTGTTGCTGCTGTTGTGGCTCCAGCTGCGGTTGTTGCTGCTGTTGTGGCTCCAGCTGCCGTTGTTGCTGCGGTTGTTGCTCCAGCAGCAGTTGTTGCTAGGGTTGTTGCTCCAGCTGCGGTTGTTGCTGCTGTTGTTGCTCCAGTTGCGGTTGTTGCTGCTGTTGTTGCTCCAACTGCAGTTGTTGCTGCTGTTGTGGCTCCAGCTGCGGTTGTTGCTGCTGTTGTGGCTCCAGCTGCCGTTGTTGCTGCGGTTGTTGCTCCAGCAGCAGTTGTTGCTAGGGTTGTTGCTCCAGCTGCGGTTGTTGCTGCTGTTGTTGCTCCAGCTGCGGTTGTAGCTGCGGTTGTTGCTCCAGCTGCGGTTGTTGCTCCAGCAGCAGTTGTTGCTAGGGTTGTTGCTCAGCTGCGGTTGTTGCTGCTGTTGTGGCTCCAGCTGCGGTTGTTGCTGCGGTTGTTGCTCCAGCTGCGGTTGTTGCTGCTGTTGTTGCTCCAACTGCAGTTGTTGCTGCTGTTGTGGCTCCAGCTGCGGTTGTTGCTGCTGTTGTGGCTCCAGCTGCGGTTGTTGCTGCGGTTGTTGCTCCAGCAGCAGTTGTTGCTAGGGTTGTTGCTCCAGCTGCGGTTGTTGCTGCTGTTGTTGCTCCAGTTGCGGTTGTTGCTGCGGTTGTTGCTCCAGCTGCGGTTGTTGCTCCAGCAGCAGTTGTTGCTAGGGTTGTTGCTCCAGCTGCGGTTGTTGCTGCTGTTGTGGCTCCAGCTGCGGTTGTTGCTGCGGTTGTTGCTCCAGCTGCGGTTGTTGCTGCGGTTGTTGCTCCAGCTGCGGTTGTTGCTGCTGTTGTTGCTCCAACTGCAGTTGTTGCTGCTGTTGTGGCTCCAGCTGCGGTTGTTGCTCCAACTGCAGTTGTTGCTGCTGTTGTGGCTCCAGCTGCGGTTGTTGCTGCGGTTGTTGCTCCAGCAGCAGTTGTTGCTAGGGTTGTTGCTCCAGCTGCGGTTGTTGCTGCGGTTGTTGCTCCAGCAGCGGTTGTTGCTGCTGTTGTGGCTCCAATTGCGGTTGTTGCTGCAGTTGTTGCTCCAGCAGCAGTTGTTGCTAGGGTTGTTGCTCCAGCTGCGGTTGTTGCTGCGGTTGTTGCTCCAGCAGCGGTTGTTGCTGCGGTTGTTGCTCCAGCAGCAGTTGTTGCTAGGGTTGTTGCTCCAGCTGCGGTTGTTGCTGCAGTTGTTGCTCCAGCAGCGGTTGTTGCTGCGGTTGTTGCTCCAGCAGCAGTTGTTGCTGCTGTTGTTGCTCCAGTTGCGGTTGTTGCTGCGGTTGTTGCTCCAGCTGCGGTTGTTGCTCCAGCAGCAGTTGTTGCTAGGGTTGTTGCTCCAGCTGCGGTTGTTGCTGCTGTTGTGGCTCCAGCTGCGGTTGTTGCTGCTGTTGTGGCTCCAGCTGCGGTTGTTGCTGCGGTTGTTGCTCCAGCAGCAGTTGTTGCTAGGGTTGTTGCTCCAGCTGCGGTTGTTGCTGCTGTTGTGGCTCCAGCTGCGGTTGTTGCTGCTGTTGTGGCTCCAGCTGCGGTTGTTGCTGCTGTTGTGGCTCCAGCTGCTGTTGTTGCTGCTGTTGTTGCTCCAGCTGCGGTTGTTGCTGCTGTTGTGGCTCCAGCTGCGGTTGTTGCTCCAGCTGCGGTTGTTGCTGCTGTTGTGGCTCCAGCTGCGGTTGTTGCTGCTGTTGTGGCTCCAGCTGCGGTTGTTGCTCCAGCTGCGGTTGTTGCTGCTGTTGTTGCTCCAGTTGCGGTTGTTGCTGCGGTTGTTGCTCCAGCTGCGGTTGTTGCTCCAGCAGCAGTTGTTGCTAGGGTTGTTGCTCCAGCTGCGGTGGTTGCTGCCGTTGTTGCTCCAGCAGCAGTTGTTGCTAGGGTTGTTGCTCCAGCTGCGGTTGTGGCTCCAGCTGCGGTTGTTGCTCCAGCTGCGGTGGTTGCTGCCGTTGTTGCTCCAGCAGCAGTTGTTGCTAGGGTTGTTGCTCCAGCTGCGGTTGTGGCTCCAGCTGCGGTTGTTGCTGCTGTTGTGGCTCCAGCTGCTGTTGTTGCTGCTGTTGTTGCTCCAGCTGCGGTTGTTGCTGCGGTTGTTGCTCCAGCTGCGGTTGTTGCTGCTGTTGTGGCTCCAATTGCGGTTGTTGCTGCGGTTGTTGCTCCAGCAGCAGTTGTTGCTAGGGTTGTTGCTCCAGCTGCGGTTGTTGCTCCAGCTGCGGTTGTTGCTGCTGTTGTGGCTCCAGCAGCAGTTGTTGCAAGGGTTGTTGCTCCAGCTGCGGTTGTTGCTGCTGTTGTGGCTCCAGCTGCGGTTGTTGCTGCGGTTGTTGCTCCAGCAGCAGTTGTTGCTAGGGTTGTTGCTCCAGCTGCGGTTGTTGCTGCTGTTGTGGCTCCAGCTGCGGTTGTTGCTGCTGTTGTGGCTCCAGCTGCGGTTGTTGCTGCTGTTGTGGCTCCAGCTGCTGTTGTTGCTGCTGTTGTTGCTCCAGCTGCGGTTGTTGCTGCTGTTGTGGCTCCAGCTGCGGTTGTTGCTCCAGCTGCGGTTGTTGCTGCTGTTGTGGCTCCAGCTGCGGTTGTTGCTGCTGTTGTGGCACCAGCTGCGGTTGTTGCTCCAGCTGCGGTTGTTGCTGCTGTTGTTGCTCCAGTTGCGGTTGTTGCTGCGGTTGTTGCTCCAGCTGCGGTTGTTGCTCCAGCAGCAGTTGTTGCTAGGGTTGTTGCTCCAGCTGCGGTGGTTGCTGCCGTTGTTGCTCCAGCAGCAGTTGTTGCTAGGGTTGTTGCTCCAGCTGCGGTTGTGGCTCCAGCTGCGGTTGTTGCTGCTGTTGTGGCTCCAGCTGCTGTTGTTGCTGCTGTTGTTGCTCCAGCTGCGGTTGTTGCTGCTGTTGTGGCTCCAGCTGCGGTTGTTGCTGCTGTTGTTGCTCCAGCTGCGGTTGTTGCTGCTGTTGTTGCTCCAACTGCTGTTGTTGCTCCAGCTGCGGTTGTTGCTCCAGCTGCGGTTGTTGCTCCAGCTGCGGTTGTTGCTGCGGTTGTTGCTCCAGCAGCAGTTGTTGCTAGGGTTGTTGCTCCAGCTGCGGTTGTTGCTGCTGTTGTTGCTCCAGCTGCGGTTGTGGCTGCGGTTGTTGCTCCAGCTGCGGTTGTTGCTGCTGTTGTTGCTCCAACTGCAGTTGTTGCTGCTGTTGTGGCTCCAGCTGCGGTTGTTGCTGCTGTTGTGGCTCCAGCTGCCGTTGTTGCTGCGGTTGTTGCTCCAGCAGCAGTTGTTGCTAGGGTTGTTGCTCCAGCTGCGGTTGTTGCTGCTGTTGTTGCTCCAGCTGCGGTTGTAGCTGCGGTTGTTGCTCCAGCTGCGGTTGTTGCTCCAGCAGCAGTTGTTGCTAGGGTTGTTGCTCCAGCTGCGGTTGTTGCTGCTGTTGTGGCTCCAGCTGCGGTTGTTGCTGCGGTTGTTGCTCCAGCTGCGGTTGTTGCTGCTGTTGTTACTCCAACTGCAGTTGTTGCTGCTGTTGTGGCTCCAGCTGCGGTTGTTGCTGCTGTTGTGGCTCCAGCTGCCGTTGTTGCTGCGGTTGTTGCTCCAGCAGCAGTTGTTGCTAGGGTTGTTGCTCCAGCTGCGGTTGTTGCTGCTGTTGTTGCTCCAGTTGCGGTTGTTGCTGCTGTTGTTGCTCCAACTGCAGTTGTTGCTGCTGTTGTGGCTCCAGCTGCGGTTGTTGCTGCTGTTGTTGCTCCAGCAGCAGTTGTTGCTAGGGTTGTTGCTCCAGCTGCGGTTGTTGCTGCTGTTGTTGCTCCAGCTGCGGTTGTAGCTGCGGTTGTTGCTCCAGCTGCGGTTGTTGCTCCAGCAGCAGTTGTTGCTAGGGTTGTTGCTCCAGCTGCGGTTGTTGCTGCTGTTGTGGCTCCAGCTGCGGTTGTTGCTGCGGTTGTTGCTCCAGCTGCGGTTGTTGCTGCTGTTGTTGCTCCAACTGCAGTTGTTGCTGCTGTTGTGGCTCCAGCTGCGGTTGTTGCTGCTGTTGTGGCTCCAGCTGCGGTTGTTGCTGCGGTTGTTGCTCCAGCAGCAGTTGTTGCTAGGGTTGTTGCTCCAGCTGCGGTTGTTGCTGCTGTTGTTGCTCCAGTTGCGGTTGTTGCTGCGGTTGTTGCTCCAGCTGCGGTTGTTGCTCCAGCAGCAGTTGTTGCTAGGGTTGTTGCTCCAGCTGCGGTTGTTGCTGCTGTTGTGGCTCCAGCTGCGGTTGTTGCTGCGGTTGTTGCTCCAGCTGCGGTTGTTGCTGCGGTTGTTGCTCCAGCTGCGGTTGTTGCTGCTGTTGTTGCTCCAACTGCAGTTGTTGCTGCTGTTGTGGCTCCAGCTGCGGTTGTTGCTCCAACTGCAGCTGTTGCTGCTGTTGTGGCTCCAGCTGCGGTTGTTGCTGCGGTTGTTGCTCCAGCAGCAGTTGTTGCTAGGGTTGTTGCTCCAGCTGCGGTTGTTGCTGCGGTTGTTGCTCCAGCAGCGGTTGTTGCTGCTGTTGTGGCTCCAATTGCGGTTGTTGCTGCAGTTGTTGCTCCAGCAGCAGTTGTTGCTAGGGTTGTTGCTCCAGCTGCGGTTGTTGCTGCGGTTGTTGCTCCAGCAGCGGTTGTTGCTGCGGTTGTTGCTCCAGCAGCAGTTGTTGCTAGGGTTGTTGCTCCAGCTGCGGTTGTTGCTGCAGTTGTTGCTCCAGCAGCGGTTGTTGCTGCGGTTGTTGCTCCAGCAGCAGTTGTTGCTGCTGTTGTTGCTCCAGTTGCGGTTGTTGCTGCGGTTGTTGCTCCAGCTGCGGTTGTTGCTCCAGCAGCAGTTGTTGCTAGGGTTGTTGCTCCAGCTGCGGTGGTTGCTGCGGTTGTTGCTCCAGCTGCAGTTGTTGCTCCGGTTGTTGCTCCAGCTGCGGTTGTTGCTGCGGTTGTTGCTCCAGCAGCAGTTGTTGCTGCGGTTGTTGCTCCAGCTGCAGTTGTTGCTGCTGTTGTGGCTCCAGCTGCGGTTGTTGCTGCGGTTGTTGCTCCAGCAGCAGTTGTTGCTAGGGTTGTTGCTCCAGCTGCGGTTGTTGCTGCGGTTGTTGCTCCAGCAGCGGTTGTTGCTGCGGTTGTTGCTCCAGCAGCAGTTGTTGCTGCGGTTGTTGCTCCAGCTGCGGTTGTTGCTGCAGTTGTTGCTCCAGCAGCAGTTGTTGCTAGGGTTGTTGCTCCAGCTGCGGTTGTTGCTGCGGTTGTTGCTCCAGCAGCAGTTGTTGCTAGGGTTGTTGCTCCAGCTGCGGTTGTTGCTGCTGTTGTTGCTCCAGTTGCGGTTGTTGCTGCGGTTGTTGCTCCAGCTGCGGTTGTTGCTCCAGCAGCAGTTGTTGCTAGGGTTGTTGCTCCAGCTGCGGTTGTTGCTGCGGTTGTTGCTCCAGCAGCAGTTGTTGCTAGGGTTGTTGCTCCAGCTGCGGTTGTTGCTGCGGTTGTTGCTCCAGCAGCAGTTGTTGCTAGGGTTGTTGCTCCAGCTGCGGTTGTTGCTGCTGTTGTTGCTCCAGTTGCGGTTGTTGCTGCTGTTGTTGCTCCAGCTGCGGTGGTTGCTGCGGTTGTTGCTCCAGCTACGGTTGTAGCTTCTGTTGTTGCTGCAGCTGTTGTTTGTGTTGGTTGTTGTGCAGCTGTGGTTGTTATTCCTGCAGCGTTACAATAGAAATTATTAGTAAGACATTGTCTAGAGTGCAATGGCATCGCTCACATGGGTTAAAAATGAATAAAAATACTTGTTATCTTTCAATAATTATGTTGTCTATTTTCAATTCTACTTACCTTCCTCTTAATTAATTGTAATATCTTAAAACTCACCAACACACAGAAGGAGGATGACAAAGATCTTCATTATTATTTTGGGATTTGCTTCACTGTTGGAAAAATACATTTTTTGTCAGATTCAGTTAAGCAATGACAACTAAATAGCATTGACTAACTCAAATCTCTACTTATACTACAACTTTCTAAAATATATTAAATTTCTGAAAAATGTAGTGTCACTTATGTTGAAATTAATTATCCACTGGATTTATGAGACATTAATCCTTTGTTAGCTGTCAATGCAAACTACCATTTATAAATGTTAGGATCTACAAATGAGGATTGTCATTGTATTATCGTGAGCATTTACATCATTTCTGGGACTAAAACAGGCTTTTTTAGCATTTTGCATGTCTATAACCAACACATACAACATAGTTTTAGCTGTATAGACACATACAGAAATTAAAGTCATTAAAATGTGTTTTGTTATCTTCCTGAAAGATAATAATTAAACTGCAGTTAAATGTAACACCGACAATCATTACACCTACAGATCGTGGGTGATAATTAATATGATTATTATGATGAGTATTATTGCGGACATTTGCATCTTTAATGAAGAAAGACATAAAGTACAACTTTCTTTGATTGAAATTTGAATAATAATTCATCGTTGAAATACTTACAGGTTTTGTCCGCTGTAGATGTGTCCTGACTGCAGTGGTTGAAGCTGGGATGCTCTCTGATTCCACCTGTTGCTGTTTGCTGGTTGTCGTCCTCCACTGAACACACATCACCTTTTATATCCATCCACCCAAAGCGGGTATTATCACATCAGGTTGTGAACAATGTTCATGAAATGTGTGAGTAATGTCTCTTAAGGTGTGGCCGTCCCTTTAATAGCTCATCACACGTCTTCTTTTGTTTTACTGCCTAAAGAAACAGGTCAGGGAATTATGGGAAGATATGAGATTATGCCAAGCATTTTTTTAACTTGTTGTGCCTTTGAGAGTTTTTATTTGTGTACACGAACAAAAAAAAAAGTTATTTCACTGGAATTTATTGGATAATTTTACAGATTTTTTTTCAGTTTTTCTACATTAAGTGTTAATCCCATAAAAATATTAAAAACATTGCTTAATGGTGTTGAAAGGTAAATTATATTGAATTCTATGTAAAAAGACAAAATATACACATAATTTCACTGAGCGTAAAATTGAGGCATCTTTCTTTTTCTTTTTTCTTTTTTACAGTTAATCCTTACTTTTAATTTAAAGAAATGTAAAGACAACAAAAAAGTAAAAAAAAAAAAAATTTAAATGGTAAAAAGTCTAAAACACTAAAAAAGTTACCAAACACTTACTGTGAAATGACAGTGAAATAACATGGGTAATCTACAAAGAACTACAGAAATACAGCTATTTACTGTACATTGTCTGCATTTTCACAGTACAACCGTAGAAGAAAAAACAACTTTAATCATAAAACGTATTTAAACTGTTAAACAAATGTACAAATCTGACCAATCACTGAAAAATATTGCGAAATACCCTTAAATTACATAACTTGAATGAAAACTGCTGTTGTCATACTGCTTTCTATGGAAAATTCACAAGATTATCCAAACCATCCGCAAGAACTCCCTGTCAAAGTACAGATTTCTGGATGTAAAACACAAAAAAATTATATCAAATTAACATATGACCCTCTTTAAAAACCCATTAATAGCATCTTAAAAGCTTTAGGCATTTATTTTATATGATTATCCAATCTAATTACAGGAAGTTCCTGTTTGATACTGTTTACTTAATGTGGAATAAAACAAGATAATGTGATAATGCATTGCAGAAACATTATATTAACAGTCATTACTTCATATAAATGTTATTTATCAGTAATTACAAGCAACTATTCCATATATCTTCAGACTTCTCCCATTAATGTGCTCTATGTGTCATGTCTCATCCAGTTTCAGTCACGCATGTCTAGTCTTGTTGTGCACTTCCTGTTTTATTTTGTAATTATGTTCCCTCCAGTTGTAGACCCTGACTTCCTCCCTTTGGGTGAATTTTCCCGCCACTGTGACTGTCCTGTCATGTGTTACTGTCGTCAAGCGTTCATTCTCATGTCACCAGGGACCGAGTGAGTGCTTTTTGTTGTTGGAACTAATAATATGGAAATAAAATCTTTTATTAAACTTTCTTCTGTTTTTGAGTCGTGCATTTGAGTCCACCAACGTTGTGTCTAAGGTTGTTACAGTATTTGTAAAAAAGAATTTGACAGTATTTACAGTTATAGAGCTCATATTATGCTCCTTTTCAGGTTCATAATTATATTTAGGGCTTATATCAGATTAGGTTTAGTAGTTTAATTTTCCAAAAACACCATATTTTGTACTGCACATTGCTGCAGATCCTTACCCTGACAAGCCAACCCACATCAAGATGTACTGTATGTCTAGCATAGATATATATAGATATGTAGATATATCTAGATCTATATAGATATTCAAAATATTCAAAACAAGGGTAATTTTTTTCCTGATTCCAGCTTCTTAAATGGAAATATCTTCTAGTTTCTTCTCTCGACAGTGATCTGAATATATTTGTGGAAAAACAAGACATTTGGGGACATTATCTTGGGCTTTCTTCTACCAAGATAAAGATAGATTATGGTAATAATCAACATTTTAATCAGGGGTGTCAGACTGGGGGGTGGAACAGGGGGACGGAGTACCGAGGGCCTCCATGTGAGGAGGGCCCAAAAAGATGCTAGAATGAATAGCTGTGGATGCGGGGAGGGGGGGGGGGGGCATGGAGAACGCTTAATGAAAGGGCCCAAAATGTTATGCAATGTAATCCAGACGGTTGGAGTCTCCTCCCCAGTTCCAGGGAAGCCACAGAGCTGAGTCACACCCAGGCCGATCCAAAGAGAGGCTCTAAACATGGAGGACGAGCTGTAGTTTCACACGTACGAAGCACAGCAGCCAGGTCTGCTTTGGTGGTGGTGGTGGTGTTGCTAAGCAACCAGAGTCACCAGCCAAGGAGGGGGGGGGTGCTATAGAGACAACATGCCATGCCCGAGCCCAGTTACGATATCAATCTAGTTCTAGTATCAAGTTTGAACACGGCTTCATATATCTTTGAGTTTTTGTGCACCCAACAGTTCTTAACCCTCATCTGTCGGGACCTTCTCGTGTCCTTAAAACCCCGAACTTATTCGGGGTTTTAAAAACAATTCTGAAATAAAATTTTCCTTCATAATCTATTAACAAATATTGTCTTTATCTCCATTTCCAGCAGCTGAGATAACATCTATGTTCAGGGAATGAATCAGTCTCTACTAGAACACTATTAAAGATGGAAGTGGGGTTCGTTTTTAGTCATCAGGTTATAATTCATGTTAAAAATCACTATGGAAACAACATAAGTGTCATATCCAGAATAATGTTCTGAGTCAGGAAAACATGTTTATCTCAGGAAATAAGGTAAGGTGCTGATTTCAGGTAGAAAAAATTTTACTTGGAGCATTTTTCTTCTTGTAAAAATTTGAAATGGGTCAATTTGACCCGAATACCATACAAGGGTTAAATGTATTTGTAAAATGAAAATATACATACAAGATGGATGACTTCCTGTCATGGGTGCTCAGAACAGCTTATGGATTTGAAAGTTATTATCCCTTAAATCGTGTATAAGTCTGCTTGAGATTGCGTTCCTCCCTGAAATAAAAAAGATCTCTAGTTCACTTGTAATATGTGAGAACTCTTTAACATTAAGATTAATAAATGTGTGCAGATTTTAATAAGAACAGCTCTACTGTTTCAGTGTCAAGTGCACGATCATGTTGCCTATAACAAGCTATGGGAATAATTTAACTAACGAGTCACGCATTAAAATCATCAAAATTATTCTAAACTGGAACTATTGTCATACATGTCATTGACATCTGTTCGGCAAAATGAAAACCTCTTATATTGATAACATAACCCCTTATAGCCATCATAACAACATGGCTGTTACTGATGTCCACTGCAGTAAATTCTATTTTTTTTTTTATGAGATAAAAGTTCAGAAATAACATCGCTTATACAAATACATGCAGGTGTTTTTGTTTTTTTCATTTGACTGGAAGACAATTGACAATGGTGGTAAAAATAGCCAACATATTTACGGAAACTAGTTTCTATTAAGGTGTGTGTGAGATGATTGATGTCTACACTCAATGCCAATACATGTTCTTCAGTACTGGGTGATGACTGTTTGCACTGGTGTCTGTTTATAGCCTCAGGGAAGTAAAGGAGTTCAACATGTCACTATCATTTAATCAATAGAGAAAGTACCGTCAGCCCAATGCTGCATTAATAAAAGTGCCCATATATTAAAACAAAATCACTTTTTCTGGGATTTGGGGTGTCATTTTATGTCTCAAGTGCTTCCCGCATACAAACTTGGGAAAAAATCGACACGGGTTTCTGAATGTCCTCCGGGTGAGCTGGTCAAAATCGGCAGGGATGTGTAGGTCATTGGCCAAGACATTTGCTGTTAGCTAATACCACCCTCACCTATGGTCATGAAGGCTGGGTCATGACCGAAAGAACAAGATCCAGGGTACAAGCGGCCAAAATGAGTTTCCTCAGGAGGGGGGCTGGCGTCTCCTTTAGAGATCGGGTGAGAAGCTCGGTCATCCGAGAGGAGCTCGGAGTAGAGCCGCTGCTCCTTCGCGTCAAAAGGAGCCAGTTGAGGTGGTTCGGGCATCTGGTGAGGATGCCTCCTGGGGGGGGGGTCCCTAGGGAGGTGGTCCAGGCACATCCAGCTGGGAGGAGACCTCGGGGAAGACCCAGGACTAGATGGAGAGACGTCCAGCTGGTAGGAGGCCTCGAGGAAGACCCAGGACAGGGTGGAGGGACGTCCAGCTGGGAGGAGGCCTCGGGGAAGACCCAGGACTAGGTGGAGGGACGTCCAGCTGGGAGGAGGCCTCAGGGAAGACCCAGGACTAGGTGGAGGGATTTAATCTCCAACCTGGCCTGGGAACGCCTCGGGATCCCCCAGTCGGAGCTGGTTGATGTGGCTCGGGAAAGGGAAGTTTGGGGTCCCCTACTGGAGCTGCTGCCCCCGTGATAAGTGGATGAAGATGGATGGATGGATGGATGGATGGATGGATGGATGGATGGATGGATGGATGGATGGATGGATGGATGGATGGAAAATACCACATTAGCTATCTGTTTCTCCAACTTTGGTCCGTACTAGGCAGGATTAGCTGTGAGACTTCTTCTAAATGAGGGCGCACTTCCAGCTTTGAGAGGAATACCTGCAGACAACGGACATGCATTTATGGTTATTGTCTTTTTGATAGCCAAAGGTTCTTATTGTTATTATTATGATTATTACTGTTATTATTGTTATCTTTATACTGTCTTCTATACTGTATTCTTGCTAAAACGGATGCTGGAAATTTCAATTTCCTTGCGGGAGTCATCCCAAAAAGGATCAATAAAGAGAAGTCTAAGTCTAAGTAATTCCATACAATTACTTCTGCAGGTTAGGGTGAAGGCGTGTGTGTTGTAGCAGGGTGTGGGCCCATATCTCTAAGGAAAACTTAAGTGGGGTTGACATTTGATCCTTTAGATTAGCTTCTGGCACAGAGATTAGACATGTTTTGGGTTTGCGTCACTGAGTTTCAGATAACCATCATTGAATGTTTTGACTACAGTGGTTATTGAACTGTGCCAACATTGAGCCTGTAGGCCTACCACAGTCACCAAAACCAAAATGGGAAGGTGTGAAACTGAACTACGCAATAAAGAGCCAACCCTTACACACTACTGGCTCTGATTGTGACACTAAGTCAAACTGTAGGCCCAAATCTTCCATTTTTACCAAGCTCTCTGATAAAGTCAAGTCAGTTGGACCAAAGTACTCCACCCCAGCATTTGTGAATGGAGATAAGTCTGGAGTAATTCTTTCTTTGGGCAGGGCAGCCATGTTTTGATCACACATTTTTCCTGTGTGACGCTTGTTTCCTTTGTTGCTTTGTTGACTCTTGGTCCAATATGTTGTCCCCCAACCTGGAGAGGATGTGATTTCTATATTTGTTCATGGATATGGAAGAATTAACATGGAGATGTTCTGATCTTTTGACAGGATAATTGGGTCTTTCTTCTGGACAGCCGTCCACCAACTCTCAGAAGAACATCTCCTACAGCAGGGTTGAACTTGTTCGTGGGACTACTCTTTTTTTACAGATTTTCCAGACAGCAAAGCACAAATCTCATCGTTAAATCTTTCCTTTTGACAGAATTGGATGATAGCACTTTTTGCCATTGACAGGTCATCAGTTGACAAATGTTGTCCCATTAACCCTCGTGTTGTCTTCCCCAAAATCACCACTTTTGTTGACGTTTTTTTATCGCTGTTTTTTAACTTTTTCTTACATTTTTGTCCCATTTTCAACACTTTTGGTGCTTTTTTTCAATGTTTGTCACTTTTTTTCAACACTACGTGACACTAACTTATTAAGTTTAGTTTTACAGTTATTTTTGGAATTTATGGTCAATAAACGTCATTTGCCTTGTTTCAATTTTTTTATTTTTTATTTTTTTCCCCTAATGTCTGTATTGCATTTGTACACTGTATTTATCAACGGGATTTGAAGAGTTTAATCTGTATTACTACTTTTTAAATTTGTATTGTAGACTGTAATCTTCTTCTTGTTGTTGTTTTTTAGGGAGACAATGTTAAGATCTGTCCAGGGACAACGGATGAAAAATAGCCTTTTGGCTAATTCTGGTGCATTTACAGCAATGTTAATTAATGTCCACTGTCCCTGTCAAATAAATTAATAAAATAAGAAAAAAATAATTATAGGAAATTATCCCTAATGTTTGAGTTAAAAAAGCAGAAATTAGGAATTATTGATACTAAAATTAAAGGTATGGATGTTGATGATAATCACAGACTGGAATATGTCAACTTTTACTCTCAATACTATTTCAAAAACACTTCAATTTGGTTTCAAATGCTAGAAAATTGAATAAGACGCCCCAAAATTAATGAAAGTAGAGATTTGTACTTGGCAAAGAGCGTTGTGTGGAATCAATCATGTTATTTTGGGGAATTAAAAAGAATATTGATACAGGACAACATGAGGACAACATGAGGACAACATGGGGACAACATGAGGACAACATGAGGACAACATGAGGACAACATGAGGGTTAAGCCTCTGGCTTTCAACATATCCAGATCAATGTAATTGAGATCCAGAGGACTTTGCAACTGTATTTAATTTCAATTAAATTCTAGTAGAGCCTTCTTCATTGTCAATAGCCACAAAAACTGCAGTTTTCAGTCTCTTCCAATCAGGATAATACATGATCAGCTGATAGCACATACATCATACATCTTCAAAATCAAAAAGAACTTTCTTCTGTTTTCCTCTCAAAGTGCGAATGAAGGCCTCATTTACATGTTAACATTGTAAAACATTTGTTATTGGAGCACCTGAGCACCCTTACTGAGGTTTGATTTTGGAGTTTCCCGGTCTGATTGTAAAAGCAGAGTAAAACAGTGCTGTAATAAATCCAACATTTACAGTACGGTGCAGTGCCAGAACCTGTTCTGTGTTTGTCTTGTAACATAATAAACAGGTTGACCAACTGCAGTTCCTGGATCTCAGGCATCACTTAAGCACAAAGCAGCTATACGTGGACGTGCAATCACATTATTGTACATTATTGTAATTGAATATAATCATCACATTAGTGCAATTATTTGTCTCTCGTATACTGTACATGATGAAGTAAGTTACATTGACTCATGTTCTCTTCTTTCTTAAAATTAAAAACACACAATGCCTATTACAGTTTACCCCAACGTGTACCTCATGCACCCACCCCCTGAACCAATTCTGCTAAACTACAAGCACAGTTCCTGCTTTCCACTCAAATTGCAGTTCTAAAACTTTTTTGAAAACATTACATAGAATTCTCGGCATTTGGCACAATTTTCAGGAAGAAAATCTCTTGTTTTCACAATAAACACGCCGCCATTCAACTATGCACACTCACTCAACACCTGTTACACAGTTTTGCAATTAGCAATCAGAGCTTTAGCACCAAAAGGAAACAGGTGAGCTCTTCTGTTTTGGAGCAATGGACGCCAACATTGGAAACAGAGGCAGAGCCAGAGGAGTGAGAGTAAGAGGAGCAGGACGGGGAGGACGAGGAAGGCCGAAGACCGAGATCTCTGATGAGATCCGAGCCACTTTGATTGACCATGTGGTCTAACAATGAGGGAGGCTGGGCAAAGAGTACAGCCAAATCTTAGCAGGTACACTGTAGCATCCATCATCTGGACTTCAAGAAATGAGAATAGGTAAGAAATCTCTCACTAGAATATTGCAGTACTGCACTCAATGAGTACAGTAGGACATTCAATTCAATTCAATTCAATTTTATTTATAGTATCAATTCATAACAAGAGTTATCTCAAGACACTTTACAGATAGAGTAGGTCTAGACCAGATAGAGTAGGTCTAGACCACACTCCATAATTTACAAGGACCCAACAGTTCTAGTAGTTCCCTCCAGAGCAAGCAGCAGTGCGACAGTGGCGAGGAAAAACTCCCTTTTAGGCAGAAACCTCGGACAGACCCAGACCCAGACCCAGGCCCAGACCCAGACCCAGACCCAGACCCAGGCTCTTGGTAGGCGGTGTCTGACGACCGGTTGGGGTTAAAATGAAGAGTGGCAATAACAGTCACAAAAAATAGTAGTTTGTAGTAGTTCTTTGTAGTAGTTCATGGCATAGCAGGACACTGTGCAGCATTACAAGGCCCAGCAGGACGTACCAGAGCGTGGCAGGATGAACACGGAATCGCAGGACGTGTAGCGGGACCATGGCGACAGCTGCTACCATGATTTTTGAGCCTCCCTGATCCAAGGAAACATGCTGGGGAAAAAAGAACATAAGGACTCCGGGGAATGACTCCCCAGAGATAGTCCACAGACATTATTGCCTGTGGACTGTCCTGTAGGACTGGAAAAATAAAGTATGTTTCAAGTTTTTCGGAAAAGTATTCCTACATCCTACATGGTATTTACAGTATTTTACTTGTTATTTGTTTGGTAGAACTGAAAGATTACCAACACAAGGTGGTCGGGAACGTCTTCTGTCTCCTGAACAGGAAACTGAAATCATGACCATGGTCCTAGAAAATAACGCCAACATTACAGCAAATGCAAATAAAAACAATAGAAAACAATGAGGTATTTCAAAATATTGATAAAGTAAACTCAACACTGGACAATTGAAAGCCAATCAGAAAGTCAAAGAATTGTGATATAACTACTGAAATATGTATAATTGAAACAGTGTTGAGTATGCATCAATTGTGGGATTGAATAGGACTCACTTGCAGTAGTAGTAGTAGTAGTAGTAGTAGTAGTAGTAGTAGTAGTAGTTTATTTGAACATGTAAAACATTAAAATAAAATACGTTCATTTTGGAAGATTGTGCTGAGAAGTACATGACCTTGTTTATCTGTCATTTTAATTATATATATATATATATATATATATATATATATATATATATATATATATATATATTTATATATATATATATATATATATATATATATACATGCATGAATGTATGTGTACATATTTTTTTATTTTAATGTTTTACATGTTCAAATTACTACTACTACTACTACTAATACTACTACTACTGCAAGTGAGTCCTATTCAATCCCACAATAGATGCATACTCAACACTGTTTCAGTTATACATATTTCAGTATTGTAATCATAATGATTGAAAAGATCTTTTAAAGCACACGTATCTATGTTCTGTCTGTAGTAAGTGTAACACTGAACATGTCATTATGATGGAAAAGAAAAGAAATGTTTTCCATTCATCGTCACAGTGTTTTACATTGAAGCACGTAAGCGTTCAACTGGTCCTTAGAGACGTTTATTTATGCGATGGTTGGTGTGTGTTATTAATACCACTTTAAAAAGACATAGAGTGTAAAGCTCTGAGAGTATGAGGCATGCTTTCAGAAAATGATGACTCATATTCGTCACTGTGTGTGTGTGTGTGTGTGTGCGTGTGTGTGTGTGTGTGTGTGTGTGTGTGTGTGTGTGTGTGTGACCTCCCCACACCCTACAATAGGTAACCTTACACTACTTACTGCATCTGTATTGAATATGAATGCGGTAATTGAGCTGACAGAAGAACAAGACAAACAATCAATTGAGCGTAATCTGTGCACAACACAGAGCCTCCAAAGTACCAAATAATATGCAAATAATATGCATAAGTTATTATGTTGTTGGTTCACACACAATATGGTTCTTATATGTCTTTTTTTTGGGAAAGGGAATCCATAATGTGACACAATTAAAGGAGCCGTTCTACATATTTACTTTCATTTAAGTAGAATTTGTTGACAATGCTTTCTGTATATATCCTATGTGGGGTTGTATTTGCTGATATCCGAGTACTTCTCCCACAGCTGAAAGTGTGTGAACATGGGTGGAGGCTGAAGGAGCGGCTGTGTGACTGGATGTAGCGCAGCAGCTGACGTCTGACTGGCAGTTACCTCAGTTTTTAGACACAAACCAGAGGAACGAGTTCTTTTGTCGAGCTGTTTATCTTGTCTGTGACGGCAGATAACGTGTGTGTGTGTGTGTGTGTGTGTGTGTGTGTGTGTGTGTGTGTGTGTGTGTGTGTGTGTGTGTGCGTGTGTGTGTGTGTGCGTGTGTGTGATGTCAGTGATTTCTAGCATTACTGGTAGTAATTTTAGATGATGTGCATAAAAAATAACACATTTTTCCAAATTTGGACTCACAAATAGCTGTGTATCAAACTAAATAGTATGCATTCAAAATAGGTATTTCTATACCTTCAATAATGACAGTAATTCAAATAGTTGGACACATATGAAATATAATATTGACAACAACGCTGACAGAAGAATGAGGGAAACAATCGATTGACTGTAATCCGTGCACTACTCCAAAGTATCATATAATATGCATATGTTATTATATTATTATGTTTCACACATTATATGGTTCCTAAATATCATTATTTTGGGAAAGGGAGTCCATAATGCAAGATAAGTTCTACACATTTACTTAAATTTAAGTAGAATTTGTTTAGGGTACACTTTCTGTATATATGTGTAATTTTCTTTGCAGGATTTTTCCGTGTAATAGAATGTATTTACATGCAGTAGTGCTACTTTTATTTAAATAAATAGTGCGAGTACTTCTTCCACAGCTGACAGTGTGTGAACATGGGTGGAGGTTGAAGGAGTGGCTGTGTGACTGAATGTAGCGCAGCATGGCCGCTGACGTCTGACTGGCAAGTACCTCAATAACTATAACTACAACTAATATCAAAAGGAATGAGGTGACCATGTCATGTGCGTCAGTCACATTCAGTGTTGGATCACAGTTCATCAGTTTGTTGCATTCCTCAGAGGAAAAAGTTCTTTTATTGTAATGTTTGTTCTGTCTGGGACTGCAGAAAACACAATTCTGTATGTGTGTGTGTGTGTGTGTGTGTGTGTGTGTGTGTGTGTGTGTGTGTGTGTGTGTGTGTGTGTGTGTGTGTGTGTGTGTGTTTTATCAGTGAATTATGTATAACTCTTCAGTGAAACATCAAACATGTTTGTTGCATTCCTCAGAGGAACAAATTCTTTTGTTGTGCGGTTTGTTCTGTCTGGGACTGCAGAAAACGTGTGTGTGTGTGTGTGTGTGTGTGTGTGTGTGTGTGTGTGTGTGTGTGTGTGTGTGATATCAGTGAATTATATCCTAACTCTTCCTCCCTGTCTCTTCCTGATCACTCTCTACCTCTGTCCCTCTCTCTGACTCTGCAGCCTCCTCTTCCTCCCTCACACCCAATCCTTCCTTTCCCTTTTCTATTTAACATATTTCAGCATCTCCTTCTGTGGTCTTCTCCTGCTCTGACCCGCCTGGTCTCCTCTTCAGCTAATGTCTCCAGCTACTCTGGCCTGCAAAAGTCAAGATGTGAAAAGCTCTGTTCATCCTTGGATGACATTCCACTGCCCTGTGGCTAAGAAGCAGCCTCACAAACGTAAAATCAGAAGAGATGTATTGTGTTTAGACAGCCTTCTTATTCCCATTGTATTTGTTGATTTCCCAGTTTGACAGTAAAGGATGTCACCTGGTTTAATATGTGTGTTAATAGCCTTATTACCGTGATTTGTGAGAGGAAGTGGATTTATTGGTACTCCTTAACTAATCGCATACAAATGATCGGTCTCAGTGAGCACTGAGTAGTAACGGTGACCTTCTGTAAAAGTTATGAATTGAAACATGCCAGTTTGTGATATTTTGCATCGTGCTGTTCTTGTCTTTACTGAAATCAAAGAGCAGACTGCTCTTACACATCATGACGGAGCGATTTGACTTTATAGACGCGTTGTTGTTGGTGCTGATGACTCACCTTTGGCTGTTATGGTTTTGTTTTCTGCTCTGTTGCCGGTTTTATTGTGGTAGTCTGTGTTTCTGTCTTGTTTTTACGTCTTTGTGTTAACCACCTTTGTGATTGTCTGATGTCCTTCACCTGTTTCCCTGCCCTCGTGTCACCTGCCTCTTGTTCCCTGGTTCAAAGTCAAAAGAGTCAAAGTCAGCTTTATTGTCCATTTCTTCACATGTCAAGACATACAAAGAGATCGAAATTACGTTTCCCTCTGTCCCAATTCGGTCCACAGACAAACATAACATTTAAGTAAACGATATAAAAAGTAAAAATAAGAAGGCACATACAATGAAGAAAATAAGAGCAGCAACATTTGAATTGAAAATGTGCAATTGTGCATACAGTAGACAGTCAATATAGTGCAAAAGTCAAAGTGTGCAAGTGTACAATGGAGTAGTGGTTACCCTGTGTATCTGGTCTCAGATCACGGTGTTGTTTTTTCTGTTGTGGATTGCGTGTGTGGTGTCTTCCCGGTTTTCTCAGTGTTGCTGTACTTTCTATTTTTCACTTGGATTATATTCTGGATTTCATTTTTTGCTTCCTTCTTTTGATTTGTATATTCTAGTGTACATATTGAAACATCAAACTACCGTCTCTAACGTCGGAAACATGACTAATGACACATCGTATCTTTTGCATCAAAGAAGATCTAGTCCTGTTTTGGTTTTTCAAAATGAAAAAACCCCGTCAACACCAAAAAAAAACAAGAACAGGACTAGATCTTCCTTGATGCAAAAGATATGATGTGTCATTAGTCACGTTACCATCTAATTGTCATGCAAACTATTAAAATGTTGCAAAAAAGAAAAGGAAATGCGAATTGGAAGCGTTTCTATCAACTGGTTCGGAGCGAGGAAACTAGACAACGCAAAGCGTAGTTTTGTCACAAGTTGACGTTACGCATGGTTTGGTATGAGGAAGCTGCAGTTATTTAAGGTGAATACGGATGTGGTGAGAATGTTTTTTATGTCAGTCATATGTAGTGTTTGGAGTTACTGTGTGGTGGGGTGGGGGGGAAATGCTGGGGTAACTGAGAAGGCCAGAATTGATAGAGTGACTAAAAGGGCCGGGAAAATGGTGGGAGAGTTAAATACAGTGGATCAGGTATATGACGATCATCTGGTAAAAATGACAGAGAAAATAACAAGGGACCCGGGTCCCCCTCTTCATGGTAATCTGACGGGTAGGGTTATAGAGCGTAGTGGTAGGCTAAGACCTCCTGTGGTAATCTGACGGGCAGGGTTATAGAGCGTAGTGATAGGCTAAGACCTCCTGTGGTAGTCTGACTGGCAGGGTTATAGAGCGTAGTGGTAGACTAAGACCTCCTGTGGTAGTCTGACTGGCAGGGTTATAGAGCGTAGTGGTAGGCTAAGACCTCCTGTGGTAGTCTGACTGGTAGGGTTATAGAGCGTAGTGGTAGGCTAAGACCTCCTGTGGTAATCTGACGGGCAGGGTTATAGAGCGTAGTGATAGGCTAAGACCTCCTGTGGTAGTCTGACTGGCAGGGTTATAGAGCGTAGTGATAGGCTAAGACCTCCTGTGGTAGTCTGACTGGCAGGGTTATAGAGCGTAGTGGTAGACTAAGACCTCCTGTGGTAGTCTGACTGGCAGGGTTATAGAGCGTAGTGGTAGGCTAAGACCTCCTGTGGTAGTCTGACTGGTAGGGTTATAGAGCGTAGTGGTAGACTAAGACCTCCTGTGGTAGTCTGACGGGCAGGGTTATAGAGCGTAGTGATAGGCTAAGACCTCCTGTGGTAGTCTGACTGGCAGGGTTATAGAGCGTAGTGGTAGACTAAGACCTCCTGTGGTAGTCTGACTGGCAGGGTTATAGAGCGTAGTGGTAGGCTAAGACCTCCTGTGGTAGTCTGACTGGTAGGGTTATAGAGCGTAGTGGTAGGCTAAGACCTCCTGTGGTAGTCTGACTGGCAGGGTTATAGAGCGTAGTGGTAGACTAAGACCTCCTGTGGTAGTCTGACTGGCAGGGTTATAGAGCATAGTGGTAGACTAAGACCTCCTGTGGTAGTCTGACTGGCAGGGTTATAGAGCGTAGTGGTAGACTAAGACCTCCTGTGGTAGTCTGACTGGCAGGGTTATAGAGCGTAGTGGTAGACTAAGACCTCCTGTGGTAGTCTGACTGGCAGGGTTATAGAGCGTAGTGGTAGGCTAAGACCTCCTGTGGTAGTCTGACTGGTAGGGTTATAGAGCGTAGTGGTAGACTAAGACCTCCTGTGGTAGTCTGACTGGTAGGGTTATAGAGCGTAGTGGTAGGCTAAGACCTCCTGTGGTAGTCTGACTGGTAAGGTTATAGAGCGTAGTGGTAGGCTAAGACCTCCTGTGGTAGTCTGACTGGTAGGGTTATAGAGCGTAGTGGTAGACTAAGACCTCCTGTGGTAGTCTGACTGGTAGGGTTATAGAGCGTAGTGGTAGGCTAAGACCTCCTGTGGTAGTCTGACTGGCAGGGTTATAGAGCGTAGTGGTAGGCTAAGACCTCCTGTGGTAGTCTGACTGGCAGGGTTATAGAGCGTAGTGGTAGACTAAGACCTCCTGTGGTAGTCTGACTGGCAGGGTTATAGAGCGTAGTGGTAGGCTAAGACCTCCTGTGGTAGTCTGACTGGTAGGGTTATAGAGCGTAGTGGTAGGCTAAGACCTCCTGTGGTAGTCTGACTGGTAGGGTTATAGAGCGTAGTGGTAGGCTAAGACCTCCTGTGGTAGTCTGACTGGTAGGGTTATAGAGCGTAGTGGTAGACTAAGACCTCCTGTGGTAGTCTGACTGGTAGGGTTATAGAGCGTAGTGGTAGGCTAAGACCTCCTGTGGTAGTCTGACTGGTAGGGTTATAGAGCGTAGTGGTA
Organism: Percina caprodes; assembly: GCA_013375575.1. Classification (NCBI taxonomy): domain Eukaryota; kingdom Metazoa; phylum Chordata; class Actinopteri; order Perciformes; family Percidae; genus Percina; species Percina caprodes. Next base: position 47,258 of record JABXJD010001474.1, on the reverse strand, counting down.
GGCTAAGACCTCCTGTGGTAGTCTGACTGGTAGGGTTATAGAGCGTAGTGGTAGGCTAAGACCTCCTGTGGTAGTCTGACTGGTAGGGTTATAGAGCGTAGTGGTAGACTAAGACCTCCTGTGGTAGTCTGACTGGTAGGGTTATAGAGCGTAGTGGTAGGCTAAGACCTCCTGTGGTAGTCTGACTGGTAGGGTTATAGAGCGTAGTGGTAGGCTAAGACCTCCTGTGGTAGTCTGACTGGCAGGGTTATAGAGCGTAGTGATAGGCTAAGACCTCCTGTGGTAGTCTGACTGGCAGGGTTATAGAGCGTAGTGGTAGACTAAGACCTCCTGTGGTAGTCTGACTGGCAGGGTTATAGAGCGTAGTGGTAGACTAAGACCTCCTGTGGTAGTCTGACTGGTAGGGTTATAGAGCGTAGTGGTAGGCTAAGACCTCCTGTGGTAGTCTGACTGGTAGGGTTATAGAGCGTAGTGGTAGGCTAAGACCTCCTGTGGTAGTCTGACTGGTAGGGTTATAGAGCGTAGTGGTAGGCTAAGACCTCCTGTGGTAGTCTGACTGGTAGGGTTATAGAGCGTAGTGGTAGACTAAGACCTCCTGTGGTAGTCTGACTGGTAGGGTTATAGAGCGTAGTGGTAGGCTAAGACCTCCTGTGGTAGTCTGACTGGTAGGGTTATAGAGCGTAGTGGTAGGCTAAGACCTCCTGTGGTAGTCTGACTGGCAGGGTTATAGAGCGTAGTGGTAGACTAAGACCTCCTGTGGTAGTCTGACTGGCAGGGTTATAGAGCGTAGTGGTAGACTAAGACCTCCTGTGGTAGTCTGACTGGCAGGGTTATAGAGCGTAGTGGTAGACTAAGACCTCCTGTGGTAGTCTGACTGGCAGGGTTATAGAGCGTAGTGGTAGACTAAGACCTCCTGTGGTAGTCTGACTGGTAGGGTTATAGAGCGTAGTGGTAGGCTAAGACCTCCTGTGGTAGTCTGACTGGTAGGGTTATAGAGCGTAGTGGTAGGCTAAGACCTCCTGTGGTAGTCTGACTGGTAGGGTTATAGAGCGTAGTGGTAGGCTAAGACCTCCTGTGGTAGTCTGACTGGTAGGGTTATAGAGCGTAGTGGTAGACTAAGACCTCCTGTGGTAGTCTGACTGGTAGGGTTATAGAGCGTAGTGGTAGGCTAAGACCTCCTGTGGTAGTCTGACTGGCAGGGTTATAGAGCGTAGTGGTAGGCTAAGACCTCCTGTGGTAGTCTGACTGGCAGGGTTATAGAGCGTAGTGGTAGGCTAAGACCTCCTGTGTCACGAACTAAGCGGTATGCTCTTTCTTTTGTACCTCAGGCTATTAGACAGCACAACAAGCACTTTAAACGTACATTTTTATAAGTTTCTATTTTTATTTCTTTTTAAATTGTATTTATGTAATATTGTAGTGTAATTGTGGTAATGTATTTGTTCTCTAGTTTTTATGGGTAAGATGGCACTGTAAGCACTGTAATTTCCATTTTTATGGATGAAATAAACTTGACTTGACTTGACTTGATTTGAACTTGAGGACTTGTTTTGTTGAATTTTGCAGCTTCCATCAAGATTTTCTAATGCGATCCTTCAAAATATATAACATGTATAATATGTGTTGATGGAAACACGACTATTGTGATTTTTCTGGACCCATAATCATGAGTCAAGTTAATTAATGTTTGACGTCTCTGCAAAGCTTGAAAGCTAACTCCTTCACCGCGACCGTAGGCCTTCCAGAAGCTTTTCAATCTGGCCTGGAACTGCAGTGTCTTTCCTGAGACTTTGCACAGTAATTCCAGAATAATAAATCTATAACTTCTATATCTTTTCATTCGAAAAAGTATCGTTTTACTGCTGACATCCGACATCTGCAATGTTGCAGATGCTGCCACTTTCTGACCGTGTTACTTTGCTATTTTATATACCAAAAGTGGAACAAACGAGCCAAAATAACGAGCGTAAATGTAATAAATATTGTATAGCTTCTCATTTGCACATTTGGAAAGTACTGTAGATGTGTATTGAAGAAGGCCCAAGATGGAAAAAAACAATATTTCCCCAGCAAAAGAATCCAGACAAGCACTTCCTTGAACTAGAAATCCAATGATGGTGTCAATGTGATTGTTTTGACAGGAGGAACATTTCTGATATACTTGGCATGTACCCCGACGCGTCTCACCTTCCGGCATGTCGGGGAACTGGCTTCTGTTCTGCTTTGTAATCCAGCCTGGAACTGCCGAGTCTTGTACCATCAACCTAGAATTATGAATCCAAATAACCAACTTATGTTTAATATTTTTACAGAAATATATATATATATATATATATATATATATATATATATATACCATAAGTTATAACACCGTTATAACACCATAAGTATACACCCCCCTATGTTAAAATACAGGGGCATAAGTATACACCCCCCTATGTTAAAATACAGGGGCATAAGTATACACCCCCCTATGTTAAAATACAGGGGCATAAGTATACACCCCCCTATGTTAAAATACAGGGGGCATAAGTATACACCCCCTATGTTAAAATACAGGGGCATAAGTATACCCCCCCCCCCCCCATGTTAAATTCCCATAGAGGCAGATCTTTATTATTAAAGACCAGTTATTTAATGGATCAGGATACTATGCATCCTGATAAAGTTCCCTTGGCCTTTGGAATTAAAATACCCCCACACACACACACACACACACACACACACACACACACACACACACACACACACACTCACACATCATCACATACCCTTCATCATACATAGAGATCGGCATGGTTTTATTTCAGTTACAGAAACGAAATGAAATGAAATGCATTTGGTTGGAAACTGGACGACGACCAAAGACTTCACCAAGTTTTCTCTCTCGTGTCATCATCTGATCTTCAAAATCACACAGTGGAAAGAACCTTTTAACTTTCCTCTGTTTTCATCTCAAAGTGCACCTGAAGGCCTCATTGACATGTTCCCTGATCCAGTCTGTCCTCTGCACGCCCGTCCCTGTCTGGTTTGGATCTGCCTCCAAAAAGCACCCAAACACTCTTCCTGAGGAGTTTTACGGCCTGATTGAAAAGGCAGAATCAACATTGTCGTAATAATTAAAGTACATAGTGCCAGAAAACTGCCAGCAGAGCTTTGTGGTATGCTGTTTGTCTTGTAACGTAATAAACAAGTTGATCAACTGAATTAAAACTGGTCTGAGAATAAACTGCAATGGCCTAGATTCAAGTCTCAACTGGTTGTTTTTTGGGTGTTTCTATTGAGCGTGCTGTACCAATCTACATCTTCACTTAACATACTTAATAAATAGAGGTTAAAAAACACAAAACAGCTAACAGCTAACAGCTAACAGCTAACAGCTTGTGTTGTCCTCGGGTCAAACTGACCCGTTTCAAAGGGTTTTATATCAGAAACGTGGATTTTTATCAACCAAATTGCCTAAAAATAACATGGATGACTCCATGCAACGTTCTTCAGGTAAAATGAATGATTACTTTCATTGTTTATTGAATCTTATAGCATTTTAATTCTTTTTGTTAATGGTTTCCAAACAGTATCCGGACTAAACTTTGACATCTACCCATCTGAGATCCACTCAACATCCTCTGATCTTAACTATTAGTCAAAATCACTCATCATTTCTGCCTTTTTAACTAAAAACGTATGTATAATTTGATATAAATGAGGTTTGTTGACCATGAATTCCAAGAATAAGTGAAAAACCTGTTATTAAACCAGCTCGTTTTTTTTTTTAAAACAGCACCAAAAAGCTGGAAAAAGTGAGAAATAAAATAGAAAAAGTGACAAAAACATCAGAAAAGCACAAAAAAAAAAAAAAAATTTCAATTTTGACCTTGAAAGACGAGTTCATGGTTAACGGGAAGACAACACGAGGGTTAAAGTCCACCTCTTCCTCTGACTACGTTAAGATAAAGAAGATCTACTACCCCCGAACAAGGACGCGTTCCCAGAGTTCAGACCTGCAGAGGCTGCAGACCAGTGATCCTCCACTACTCCCAGCATCCGCACCGAATGTGAATGACAACTGGCCCAACCTGTCAATTAAATAGTAATAATAATAATTATAATAATAATCAAACCCTCATCATGTAGCAGTTCATTCTAATTATTGTAATTAAGCATAATAATCTATATAAATTAACATGTATTCATTCACGCATGTTTCAGTGACAGGAAGCCTCTGTTTTCCAGTAACCGATCCCACTGACCCAGGTCCACATTCCTACCTGGAAGCTGCCGGTACAACCACAGTCTCATCTGCTGCCTTGCTCAAGGGCTCCTCAGTGTGGTAGTGGTAGGGAGAGACAACCTAACTAAAGAACCTCACAAGCTCGCTTCTTTCGGCCACCACCAGTTTTTGGTCAGTTGTTGGTTAAATATCAAAATATCATACTTCCCAACATGCATTGTATTTAGGTTGAACCCTGCTTTCCTCCTTAAATAAAGATACATGATGGAGACTTCATTGTCCGTCTTTGAACTATATTCAGTATACACTATATATATATATATATATATATATATATATATATATATATATATATACACACACACACACACACACACATACATATATATATATATATATATATATATATGTGTGTGTGTGTGTGTGTGTGTGTGTGTGTGTGTGTGTGGTATGTTGCATGACTCACGTTTTCTACTTGGTTAAAATAAAAACACACAATGACTATTAATATCCGCTCATATTCATGACTGTTTATGAGGTTTTATTATGTGACGTGACACACTGACCTGAACAGTAAATGAATGTGCTTTAGCTGATTTCTTAATTGATGCATTGTGTGTGTGTGTGTGTGTGTGTGTGTGTGTGTGTGTGTGTGTGTGTGTGTGTGTGTGTGTGTGCATCCTGACCTCCACACCCTACAAAAAGTAGCCACACACTACCTCCTGCATCCGCACTGAATACGAATATGATAATTGAAATTTTGTCCACAACAACAACGACAGGAGAATGAAGGAGACCTTCATCTGGGAGACCTTCATCTGGGAGACCTTCATCTGGGAGACCTTCATCTGGGAGACCTTCATCTGGGCCCAACACGCAGCCTCCAAACTACCAAATAATAATATATAATAATAATAATAATAATCTCATCTACAGACTGTTTAACAGAAACAGAGGCAGCTTCCCTTTCAGCTGGACACTCTGAGACGGTTAGGAGTCTCTCCATCAGTCCTGGGCATGGAGATATAATCTGACATGCTGCTCGGGCACCAGGTGGCGCTGTAGGAGAGAGAGAGAGTGAGAGAGAGTGAGAGAGAGAGGGAGAGAGGGAGAGAGAGAGAGGGAGAGAGGGAGAGAGGGAGAGAGAGAGAGGGAGAGAGAGAGGGAGAGTGAGAGAGGGAGAGAGAGAGAGAGAGAGAGACATCATCTGATCTCCAACACAATGTAAACAGCCCTTTATTGAATATTTTTTCTGTTTTCATCTCCAACATGCACCAAAAGGCTTCATTTACATGTTAAAATTGTAAAACACTTGTTACTGGAGGATGTAGCTCGGGACCGTTCGGTATTTATGGACCACAGGAGGAAAATGTGGGAGGGTCATGTCTTTTTATGGACCACAGGAGGAAAATGGGGGAGGGTCATGTCTTTGTGTTCTTTGATGAGGGGAGGGTCACCCAACTTTTATATTCATGAAGACAACATTTCAAAGTGTCTTGTTTGGTGCATACTTTTCCATGTAGCTCTCAGTCTCTGAGTCAAAACAGGCTGCCTGGCTCCTGATGCCAAGATGGCTGAAGGTTGAAGGTGGAACATGGGAATCATCAAGATGTCCTGTACAGTAAACAGCTGACAGGTCTGTAAGTCAAGCTAAAGCTGCATTTTGTACACAGTATGCAAAATGTGTCATAGTGGAATGTGTAGTATTGTGTAGTAAATGATAGTATTATGTTTGCAAGTGCCTTAGATTGCTAACAGGTAGCTAACACTAGCTTACTAAAGCTAACTGGTCTTCTCTGGTAGACATACGTTGCTAAATATCATTTGATATGCTTAAATCTCCTGTTTTCAGGACCTTTGTAGACTTATTTTTGCCGCCTTATAATTCTTCCTCCTTTCCGTGTATTTCCTTATCTGTGACAGATAAAATCAAAACTCATTGTTAAATAGTAAGACAAGGCAAGGCAGCTCGTCCATCACTGTCTCGGACCATGGTCCAGTCTGTCCTCTGCACGTCCATCACTGTCTCGGACCATGGTCCAGTCTGTCCTCTGCACGTCCATCACTGTCTCGGACCATGGTCCAGTCTGTCCTCTGCACGTCCATCACTGTCTCGGACCATGGTCCAGTCTGTCCTCTGCACGTCCATCACTAGTTTGGATCTGCCACCAACAAGGACCGGACCAGACTACAACGGACAGTTAGGACAGCAGAACAGATCATCGGTGCCTTTCATGACTTCTACTCCTCCAGAGTAAGGAACCGGGCAGGAACCATCACTACAGACCCATCTCACCCCGGACACAACCTGTTCCAGCTTCTCCCCTCTGGGGGGCGCTACAGAGCCCTGTACGCCAAAACCAACAGACTCAGGAACAGTTTCTACCCACAAGCCATCTCTCTGATAAACAGCTGACTACTGACCCACAGTGTCAGGTTCAATTCTGGTCAATAACCCAGTAACACGGTCTCTACAGCACCTGGTTACTGGTTCCACTTATTATTCCACTTATTTAGTATCATTCATCATTCTCATATCTCACTTATTATTTGTTATTCATTCATCATTCTCATTTCCTATTTCAGAACTGTTCATAATGTTCATAATGTTCATACTGTAATATAATAACATAATACTATTTATCCCAGCATCCTTTGCACTATGTTCCACATTAAAATATTTTTTATTGAACTCCTCATTGCACTCATGCCTCCATATTGTTTATGTTTCTGTTTAGAGTACGTATATAGTAGTGTGTATATATTAGTGTGTATATGTTAGTGTGTATATATTAGTGTGTATATGTTACTATGTATATATTAGTGTGTATGTATTAGTGTGTATGTATTAGTGTGTATATATTAGTGTGTATGTATTAGTGTGTATGTATTAGTGTGTATGTATTAGTGTGTATATATTAGTGTGTATATATTAGTATGTATATATTAGTGTGTATATATTGTTTTGTATGTGTAAGCACATTGTGAGCAACTATGCTCCAAAGAAAAATTCCTCGTATGTGTCTTTATACCTGGACAATAAAGCTGATTCTGATTCTGACATACAGTACATGCAGTATATATACACACATACATACACACATACTGTATTTATACAAATACACACACACACACATATATATATATATATATATATATATATATATATAGTCAAGCCCGAAATTATTCATACCCCTGGCAAACTTAAAGTAACTTTTATTCAACCAGCATGTTTTTTCTTGATTAGGAATAACACAGGCATCTCCCAGAAGATAATACAATGATGTAGGAGAGGCGTCATTGTGGAAGAAAATTGCACTCATCTTTTATTTGCATTTGAACACAAAGTGCCATGTCCAAAATTATTCATACCCTTTGCAAACTGTCACAGTCTATGGGAAAATCCAAAGATATATACCTTCCAAATAGTCCAAGCTGTCCTAAAGCATCCTAATTAGCCTGATTCATTGGGAACAGCTGTTTCAATCAACTCAACAGGTGAAAAACAGAAGCTCTCTGCTGGTGGTTGGTGGACAGTCATGGCTGAGACCAAGGAGCTCACTGAGGACCTGCAGCTGTGCACAAGTCAGGAAAGGACTATAAGACCATGTCTGAATGTTTTGGAGTTCCAGTGGCTACAGTGCAAAGTATTATTAAAAAATACAAGATGTTCCACACTATGAAAGACCTCAGAGGACGTGGTCGGGAGCCAAAAGTGACACCTGTCCTGGCCAGGTGGATAGTGAGAGAGGTAAAACTCCAATAATCCAAGGATCACCAGCAAGGCCATCCTGATGGTGATCCTGGTCTGGGCTCTGCTGGTTGCCTGGGGTCACTCATTGTACAAGTTGTCAGCAGGTGGTGCTGCAGGAGAGAAAGAGAGAGACACATCAAGCTAATACAAATACTTCAAACTTCATCCCAAAGAAGAAACAACTTTCCTTTTATACCTTTGACAAACCACCTCTGATCATTAAATGTGAGATCATGTAAGTGAATATATTTATTTCATGTAAGCACGTGTGGTCACAGAAGGCATTTAGTTGGTTTTTTTTTCATATGATCTGATTAAGAGAAAGTTTCCACACCTTGTGACCTTTTGAACTCACATTTTCTTTTCTCTTTCCTCATGTCATGAGGTGTCGGTGTACTTTTCTCACATGGGGCCTTAGCTTGCACCCGGAACAAATGTCTTTTATCTGCGCCCACGTGTTGGAAATGCACCTGCACCCATCTATGTGCCCATGGGCGTGCTGGTCTTACAGGGAGGTGTGTTCAGGTGCATTCTGGGCGTGCTGCTCTTACAGGGAGGTGTGTTCAGGTGCATTCAGTGGAATTAAACAACAAAAACCTGGTTTATAGGTCAATAACACAGCATTTCATTGTTATTTTAACAGCGCGTTATATGTTATGTATGTTATGTTGTTATATGTTATGCCCCCTGTATTGTAAGGAAGAACATTTACAATACATTTCTGTTTCTGAGACCTATTTACATGCAATTGTGTTTTCAACCATGTCCTCCTGTCTTCCTATCTGGTCTCTTACCACGAAGGAAATCACTGAACCAATAGCACGACTGTACCATCGAGCTCTCAAGATCCACAGTAATCTTCCAAAGGGGTCTCATTGTTTCAATTCAATTTTATTTATAGTATCAATTCATAACGAGTTATCTCGAGACACTTTACAGCTAGAGTAGGTCTAGACCAGATAGAGTAGGTCTAGACCAGATAGACCAGGTCTAGACTACACTCCAGAATTTACAAGGACCCAACAGTTCTAGTAGTTCCCTCCAGAGCAAGCAGCAGTGGGACACTGGCGAGGAAAAACTTCCTTTTTAGGAAGAAACCTCGGACAGACCCAGACCCAGGCTCTTGGTAGGCGGTGTCTGACGACCGGTTGGGGTTAAAATGAAGAGTGGCAATAACAAAAATAGAGAAAATAGTAGTTTGTAGTAGTTCTTTGTAGTAGTTCATGGCATAGCAGGGCACTGTGGGCATTACAAGGCCCAGCAGGACGTAGCAGGATGAACTCGGCATCGCAGGACGTGTAGCGGGACCATGGCGACAGCTGCTACCCTGATTTTGGAGCCTCCCTGATCCAAGGAAACATGCTGGGGGGAAAAGAACTCCAGGGAATGACTCCCCAGAGCTAGATTAGTAATTAGGTTAGTAACTAGGTTAGTAACTAGGTTAGTAACTAGGTTAGTAGCTAGGTTATTAACAAGCATTTCTGGGACATGGATGCATTGCACTTAAACGTTCTGAGGCTTTGACTTATGAAAACTTCATAAACAGCCATGCAATTGCATTTTATTTTCTAATTCAAAATACCACTTTACCAGCACTTGCTGCACTTCTTCCGACACTCGTGAGACCAGGTCGCCTCACTAGGTCGGTCTCACAGGCTCTTATTCCAGTTCCTCCATACAGAAACAACTTTTTTTATTTTATTTTTTTTATATACATATACCAATATTTGGAATGACATCCCACATCACACTATCACCCATCACATATTTCAAAAAGGCAACAGCTCCTTCTTAACAGTTACACTTGCACACGTTGATTAATTTGCTCATGTATTGTCCAAGCCTTGTTTGCAGTATCTTTGTCCAGCCCAGCTGATGTCTTGTATAAATGTCTTTGTCCTTATGTAACTGTATTGTTGTTTTAGTCGTCTAAATTAGTCTTTCCATATCAATGTCTTGTTTAAATGTCTGTCCTGACGTGCTGTAACCATGTTTTATGTTTCTGCAGAACAGGAACTTGCTGAAAACCAGTTTTTAAACTGAGTCAGGCCCGTTTTTACGTTACACATATGAATGAATGAATGAATTATTCATTCACAAAGAAAAGTGGTGTCCTTTTTAAAGGGTTGGATTTTCCTTAAGGCATTAAGCTCAATTTCCAAAACGCGTTCTTTAATTCCTCTTTTAACCAACTTTAGCACGGGGGTGTAAACTTTCTCAAGCCTCTGTAACTTTTGCATATCTGCAAACTAGTGTCACCTGATTGAAATTAAAAAGAGAAAACAAAGATGCCTTGAGGTGCTGCATATAATTACAACATGCTTGCCTGAAGGCAACCGACTCGACAGTTGACAGAGGATGCGTGCCATCGACAACATACCTAGCAATCAATCCATTCAGCTCTGCCTGGCTTACCAGCTGCACTGCAGTCTGTGTAAAATCTAGCTTTGGTTGTTTGCATAGAGTAGCGCCTCCAGGGCCGGGGTCTTTCACTACGTGTTGCTTCAACAGGTGCTTCCTAACATTTGATTTGCTCCTCTTAGATGTGGATATGTTCTTTACACTTGCACATAACTGGCAACTCACCATGACACTTTTGTCCTTGATTTCGATGAGCGAAAAGTAATGTCCACACTTCCAGGAGAGAAAGGCAGATCTATCACCATGCACCCAGTGTTGGATCGGTGTATCATTGCGCCGCCATGAGGTCCTGCCACGTTAGATCAGAAGCAGCTAGAGGAGGCCTGTCTGTCTTCTTGTCTGCAAGCGTGCGTTTTTCACAAAAGAGAGTAACTCGAGTAACAAACTAATTTCATTGGTACTTAAAACGTAAAAATATATTTAGTTACATGCTTGTTATCGCTAATAGTAGTGGTATTGCAGTAACTCCCAACACTGCTGAGTACAAACTAGAAAAAGTGGATTTGGACACGCCCTAAATGCACCTGAGATCGTTAAAACAGGGTCCCACCTGTCAAGAGAGAACTGTGTTTAAGAAGTAATATACTGGCTGCAGTGTAATTCCCCGCCTTTTCCTTTATTTCCCAAGATGCATTGGTATTAACAGTAAATACCTGTAATCTGTAGCAGATGGTGCTGTGATATTGTCATTATGTCCCAGAGTGCATTACATCAAAGTACAGTACATTAACATCAAAGGTTTACAGTGATATCATACATAAAGTTGACATTCAGTGAAATTTTGGGTAATTTGAGCCCTCGGGGGGGGGTCCGTCCAGCCTCGATGCTGACAAAGACGGTACCTGATGAGTCCATTTTTCCTTCCAAATGTTATGGTTAATTTCTCTTGCGTGAAACTGCTAATAGGCTACAAACGTCACAGCATTTCAAGCCAGTGACAGTGACAGCCAATGCAAATGAGTGGCATGTTTATCAATGAGCTATTAGAGCGCGTGGGAACATGCCTAAACGGGCACCTGCATTCCTTGTAAAGGTAAACCGTGTGACCCAACATAACTTGCACTTACATTTCCCAACTACATCTGCGCTTCATGTGGCTGTGCCTTTTTTCCTATTGTAGGCAATTGGCCAAATGTAGACAACATCCGCCTACATGCAAACACGTTATGCTGGCGTTCCAATCCGCCCGCAGACACGCCATCCACGTGTAATGTAATGTAGTTTTCTTTAAACTGGGACAATGCAGGGACGGGTTTAGAGGCCGGTCAACATATTCGCTGTGAGTTCGCTGTAGAGCACTGCTGTAAATGTAATTGGACTGTTCTTATATAGCGCTCTTCTAGTCAGTTCAATTCAATTTTATTTATAGTATCAATTCATCAGTTATCTCTATACACTTTACAGATTAGAGTAGGTCTAGACCACACTCTATAATTTACCCAACAGTTCTAGAAAACACTTTTACATAATACAGGAACCATTCACCCAACGTGGCCCAGGCTGCCACCTGCTCATCAGATAAACACACATTTACACACCAATGTGCATCAGGGGAAACTCAGGGTTGTGTCTTGCCCAAGGACACTTCGACCTTGTGTCTTTCCCAAGGACACTTCGACCTTGTGTCTTGCCCAAGGACACTTCGACCTTGTGTCTTGCCCAAGGACACTTTGACTTGGGCCAGGGATCAAACCTCCAACTTTCCAGTTGGCATGCGACCGCTCCACCACCCACAGCCATCCTGTAGGATATGAATTGTGTATTTCTCTTTATTTCTGTTCTGTTTCCCATTGTGTGATAACTGTACAGCAAGAATTTCTGTATTTAAGTTTGAGGGAAGTTTATTTTTTGTGTATTGCATTTAATTTTACACGGTTCTGTGAAAAGAAATCGTCCCAGCCCTTGTCACATGACCAATTAATGTTTCCATAATGATGATCCAAATGTAAGAGCCCATAGAAAATGTGTATTGTATTTGGATATACAATTAATAAATATAAAATAAATACAAGTAAATTAAAAATGAATGGGATTTCTTTTTTAAGCACAATTACATTGTGCTGCTTACTTTTTACACTAATTAGTTTGTACAGTCACCTTTAGATAATAATGACATAAGTTAATTTATGTTTTAATATTTTTATGTATTTTTTTAAGTTTATTTAAAATAAAATTTTAAATGCTACACAAAACAACTAAATGAAACATATTTATTTTTAGGTTTATAGACTAAAAGGTGGATTGCAAAATATCGCTTACTTAAAAAAGCATTGAAGTAAACCCAATGCAACCACTAACCTCACTTTTTTAAGAGAAAGGGGTAATACTTTTTAGAGTCTCTTTTATACAGACCTTAGTGGTCCCTAATACTGTATCTGAAGTCTCTTTTATATAGACCTTAGTGGTCCCTAATACTGTATCTGAAGTCTCTTTTATATAGACCTTAGTGGTCCCCTAATACTGTATCTGAAGTCTCTTTTATATAGACCTTAATGGTCCCCTAATACTGTATCTGAAGTCTCTTTTATATAGACCTTAGTGGTCCCCTAATACTGTATCTGAAGTCTCTTTTATATAGACCTTAGTGGTCCCCTAATACTGTATCTGAAGTCTCTTTTATATAGACCTTAGTGGTCCCCTAATACTGTATCTGAAGTCTCTTTTATATAGACCTTAGTGGTCCCCTAATACTGTATCTGAAGTCTCTTTCCAGAAATTCAGCTTTGGTGCAGAATTGCAGCCACTAGAGCCAATCCAACAATAAGCTTATAGAGGGGGATGTGGGGATGTGGCCTTGACCAACTGCCACTTTGCTCATTTGAAAGCCATGATGTCTCTCTCTCTCATGGGTGGGCCAGATTTTCTGGGCGGGCAAAGCAGAGAAAGGGGAGATCGGCCCATCTGAGCTTTCATTTTCTCAAAGACAGAGCAGGATACCCAGGGCTCGGTTTACACCTATCACCATTTCTAGCCACTGGGGGGCCATAGGCAGGCTGGGGGGGAACTCATGAAGTGACATTTTCATGCCACGGGACACGGCTCTGCTGCACAAGACTGAGACACAATCGAACCTAAGACAATCGAACCTCCCACATGCACAAATCATTTTAGAACATAGCAACACGCCTTGTAACACGCCTGTAATTATAGGAAACTGCATCATCATCATCACAGGTAGAAATGATTGCCTGCGTCGGAGCACCCTGCGCTGCAAACAAATCAAGTCTTTTGTGTGTTGGTCAATTGTATAAATGCAATGGAAGCACCCATCTCTAGCCTTTATGTCAAATAAAGGCCTTTATGTCATGATGTGGGTGTTAACTGCCACATGAATATCAGACAACAAACAATCTAAAAATAACAGTAACTTGATTTACAGCAAATTGTTCATCTCAGGACAGAGGATATTAGCAAAATGTTCTCTTGGGAAGGCGTATAAACAGCACGTCACTTTTAAGGACATGTCACATGTTTAAGGACATGTCATGGGCCATGTTGACGTGCTAATGGACTGTTCTCATTCCCAATGTCAGTGTCTTTGTGAATTCAATCAAAACTTGGTTAGGGTTAGGAAGAAATTATGGTGTGGGTTAAAATAAGTATGTATACATAAGTATGTTCGTTACATAAATTAGGATTTTTAAGTATGTTAAGTAGTCAGTTGGAAAATATAGATTTTTGGTTTCACACGGGACACAAACGGCGTCCTCCATGTGTTTGTTCGACCCCCCTCTAATACGCAGACTTTCTCACTCTTAATACTGCGTGACAAAAATGAGTCAGTAGAGACTAAATAGTGTGGAATTACACATGAAAGCAGATTTGATCTCATGGGGAAGCCAATAATGGCCTTTTTTCTCAATAAGAACAATACTGTAAGACTTTTTTTTAATGAGCACTGAATATTAAAAACTATTTCTGTGCAGTAACAAATTATTTTACTCCTTGTATGTGTCGATATACTACAAAAATACGGTATACGGTACAAAAAACACTAACCCTAACCCATAAAACAAGGGCTTTCAACATGCAGGCGCTCGGCCAGTGTCTCTAGCTAGTAGTAGTAAAGGCCAAAGCTTGGTGTAGGTCGGTTGTGGTGGTGGATGGGTAAAATACTACAGGACTTTCACCCAGGAGACCGGGGTTTGGGTCCCACATGTCACTTTTCCTAAACCCAACCCCCAACCCTAACTCTCTAACCCTAACCCCCCTAACCTTACCTAAACTGTCCCATTCTTCTTTTCCTAAAGCCAACCATCCCGTCAGTCTTTTCCTAAACCCAACCATTGATTCTTCTTTACTTAAACCCAACTGTCCCTTCCTCTTTTCCTAAACCCAACTGTCCCGTTCTTCTTTTCCTAAACCCAACTGTCCCTTCCTCTTTACCTAAACCCATCTGTCCCGTTCTTCTTCTCCTAAACCCAACTGTCCCTTCCTCTTTACCTAAACCCAAGTGTCCCTTCCTCTTTACCTAAACCCAACTGTCCCTTCCTCTTTACCTAAACCCAACTGTCCCGTTCTTCTTCTCCTAAACCCAACTGTCCCTTCCTCTTTACCTAAACCCAACTGTCCCTTCCTCTTTACCTAAACCCAACTGTCCCTTCCTCTTTATCTAAACCCAACTGTCCCTTCCTCTTTTCCTAAACCCAACTGTCCCGTTCTTCTTCTCCTAAACCCAACTGTCCCTTCCTCTTTTCCTAAACCCAACTGTCCCTTCCTCTTTTCCTAAACCCAACAGTCCCTTTCTTCTCCTAAACCCAACTGTCCCGTTCTTCTTTTCCTAAACCCAACAGTCCCTTTCTTCTCCTAAACCCAACTGTCCCGTTCTTCTTCCCTTAAACCCAACTGTCCTCTTCTTGTCCTGTGTGTCATGGAAACCTATCTTTTATAAACCAACCCACAATCTTTTCCTTAACCAAACTGCGCCAAAGGTGACGCCAATAGTCCCGACCAGGCACATTTAGATATGACGCTAAAGGAGACTTTTAACGTGAATAGCAACGCTAAAGGCACCTGACCTTTCTGAAGCGCCTGCATTTTACACAATGGGAATAAGAATGTGTTGCGTGCAATGAAAATCTTACTTTGCTTACTTACACAACAAATAAAAAAGGAGAGTAGTACAGTAGAATAGGACTCAAACAGACACTACAAAAGTTACAATAAAATAGTTTTAAAGGGGCAAGATTAAAGAACGGACAAAGTTCAACTTGCCAATACAAATTGTTGGCTTGGGTACGACTTTAAGTTTAACCCTCCGAGGACAAAAGACCCACCGGTGAGTCCAAAAGAAGTTTCACAGAACTCTGAGATATAATTAAATTTCAAATTTAGACATTTATTTACTATTATTTTCATAATAGTAAGTAGTTTCTGAACCCAAGACTTGTGTAAACTTATTATAAACACCAAAACAATTGATTTTAAGAAATATTGCCATTTTGGAGCCACGTTTTCTCTTTATGCATTGCTCTGGCACAATATTATGCATCGCTATACAGAAAGTGGAGTGTGTTTGGAGCATGTTTATATCAAACACATGGGGATCAGGACAAGGACAATTCAGAAGATATCTCAAAATGCTGTTAGAACTTAAAGCAGCTGGTTTTGCAGGTAACACCACAATGCAATTTAGGTGTGGTGCAAACGATGTAAGCAATTATGATCAATTAGTTATACCACATCATCTTTCTGGTGTACATTTTCCAAAGGAGTGGCTGCAGTGTGTACGTAATGTACTGAACAAGTACAGAAACAGCATTTCAATCACGAGAGACATGCTTGCAGATATGCAAATGAGGTTTATTGGACAGCTCAATAAAATGTACAAAGCCTTTGATGATTAGACTCCATCGCTATACGAATATTTCCTATATCTAGGGGTAGAGAACCATCAGACCCCCCTCCCACCCTCGATGGAATCTAGGCACCGGTGGTGGCAACGAAGGAGCCCAAAGACCAGACTGAAGGAGGCTCCGGACCGGTCAGCTGGAGTAGAGGACTTGAGGTGTAACGACAGCTCATAGCAAAGGGAGAAACAGATTAAAAGCAGGGTTGTGACTCTGTGATTGGCCCTTGCAATTTGTGTATGATTCTGATTGGTTTAGCAGGAAAGTGAAAGCCTCCAACAGCTGATTCGATTGAGGAAGAGAGGATTGATTGATTGATTGATTGATTGATTGATTGATTGATTGATTGATTGATTGATTGATTGATTGATTGATTGATTGGGGGTGTGGCCTTGACCAACTGCCATTTTGCTCGTTTGAAAGCCATGATGTCTCTGTCTCAAGGGGGGGAAGTAACCTTTCCCCTTATGACCTCATAAGGGGAAAGTTGGGAAAGGTCCTGGAGACATAGTGCCTTGCCTGAAAATACCTGAATAAGTGAGTGGGGGGTAACTTGTGAGAGGTGGATAAGTCTGAGAAGTTGGAAAAGCTTTTCAACATTTGGGGGCGCTACTGGCCTCAACACAGAATGAAGGCATTATATTTTGTAACCAAACTTACCTTAATTTGAGTTGGTCAAGGCCACATCCCCCTCAAAAGCTACAGACTCAGAAGTGGCACATACTAAGGAAAGCTTATTGTTGGATTGGCTCTAGTGGCTGCAATTCTGCACCAAACCTGAATTTCTGGAAAGAGACTTCAGATACAGTATTAGGGACCACTAAGGTCTATATAAAAGACTTCAGATACAGTATTAGGGACCACTAAGGTCTATTTAAAAGAGACTTCAGATACAGTATTAGGGGACCACTAAGGTCTATATAAAAGAGACTTTAGATACAGTATTAGGGACCACTAAGGTCTATATAAAAGAGACTTCAGATACAGTATTAGAGGACCACTAAGGTCTATATAAAAGAGACTTCAGATACAGTATTAGAGGACCACTAAGGTCTATATAAAAGAGACTTCAGATACAGTATTAGAGGACCACTAAGGTCTATATAAAAGAGACTTCAGATACAGTATTAGGGGACCACTAAGGTCTATATAAAAGAGACTTTTTTTGGATGCAGTGGTCCAAGTCTTCCCTCAAAACCCAATCAGTGACCTGGGATGTCATGGTGTACTGTGGTATAAGTTGTTAATTGGTCGTATCATCTGTGACATACGGTATGTTATATCCCATGCAACAAATCAAAACATTATAGTGCAGAGAATTTGCATGAATAAGTTCTTATTCTTAATTTTATAAAGGATGACACACAGTAATTAACATTTCTGTAAATGTACCAGTGTTAGCCAGCCAGCTAATTTTCCAACTGTAGTCCTTCAAACTATACTATACTATCAACAGTATTCCCACTCAGTACAAGAAGCATCAAAACACAGCCAAGCAACACAGACCTGAACCATCTTCTTCCACCATTCAACTATGCTAAGCAGTAACAAGCAGTAATTGAAAGGATGAAATGTGCCACATCACTCGTGAGGGAGGTGTTTTTGTCCCTTCCTGTTGGTCTCTCATCCGTTGATCCACATTTCCAAGTAATTTCTTATAAAATGCAATCACAAAAGAAGTCGCTGTCATTGAGAATCTTGGATCTCTCGTCCCCTCCAACAATACTAACTAAATATGTATAAACAAGGGAAATCACCAGAATGCAAAAAAGAATACCTAAGACATAAAATATTGCAAGTTAAAATCATAAAAACTGGAAAAAAAACAGTGAAAGCCCAATTACTTTGAAAACCAAATGATGAAAATTAATATAATATAATACCGGACAAGCCCCACATTTACACTTTCCTACAAACTGTGATTGCTGTTGCAGAACAAAATGTAATTAAATGGGTTTTAGAAGTTTTTTTATACCCCCTTTTCCAGTCTTCTTAGACCATTTTGATACCTATACCAGGGGTCTTCAACGTTTTTTTAAGCTAAGGACCCCTTATCTGAGAGGGGGACGTTAAACTGGGCCTGCAATACAATAAATGTCACGTCTCATCCAGCGTCAAGTTTTTGTGTTTAGTTGGTTTCATGTTTCTGTTAGTTTTCCATTTCCTGTTTTATTTTGTCAGTCCGTGTTTCTCCCTTGTCAGGTGTTGTTTTACTTCCTGTGTGGAGTCCGATCTGTGGTGCCTGCACAATTCTTTCTGTGATTTCTGTTTTTGCCCTCCGCTGTATTTTGGAAGGATTTTGCCTGCTGTCTTGAGGACTCCTTTGGTTGTATTTTTGATGGGGATTCAATTTTCGCTCAGCATGTTTCCTTGGAACAGGGAGGCTCCAAAATCATGGTAGAAGCTGTCGCCATGGTCCCGCTACACGTCCTGCGATGCCATGTTACATCCTGCTACGCTCTGCTGTGTCCTGCTACATCCTGCTACGTCCTGCTACGTCCTGCTACGTCCTGCTGGGCTTTGTAATGCCGCACAGTGCCCTGCTACGCCATGAACTACTACAAAGAACTACTACAAACTACTATTTTTTGTGACTGTTATTGCCACTCTTCATTCTAACCCCAACCGGTCGTCAGACACCGCCTACCAAGAGCCTGGGTCTGGGTCTGGGTCTGGGTCTGGGTCTGTCCCAGGTTTCTGCCTAAAAGGGAGTTTTTCCTCGCCACTGTTGCTTGCTCTGGAGGGAACTACTAGAACTGTTGGATCCATGTAAATTATGGAGTGTGGTCTAGACCTACTCTATCTGTAAAGTGTCTCGAGATAACTCTTGTTATGAATTGATACTATAAATAAAATCCTCAAGCTGAACATTGCCTGTCTGTCTTTGCATTTGGGTCAGGGTTATTCATTCTTGGATTCTTGTGACAATAAAAGCCTAAAGCCCTTATACATACATTTTAGTGCATAGAAAACTAAGCTATAAAAGGACATTTGAACAGTTGCAAAGAAACTCCCTTCATTCATTTTGCCTGATGATGGTCTAGTACAAACACAGTACAGTAGTATTTTGCAAGTCAGACAGTGTGTGGGAGTTTCTTTGCAACTTCTGACCAACTTATCGCCCTTCAACGTACCACCTACCTCACGTTATAGATGTGCAAAGTATTTTTCAGTAGCTACTTTTAAAAAGTACCAATAATAAGACCCCCTAGTGAAGATATCTATGCTATAACTCATCATGTTGGTCTAATCTGTACACAGAACATCCTTCATGGAAGAAGGATGCCTCTCTTTTTCTTATCTTTTTTTTTTTGGGGGGGGGGGGGTCTTGAAGCGAGGGTCAAAGGACTGAGGATGTGGTATGCCATGCTGTACAGATTGGGGGAAACAGCCCCCTGAGGTTGATTTGTACTTGACTTATCAGAGGAAAGATGCAAACAGAGCAGGGTCTGGCTACAAAAACAATGAACGTGTTATGGAAATTGGACTAAAATAATACACACAAGGCATCAGATATAGATTTTTTTAATTCAAAGAAATGATCTGGCCATGACACATATGGGGTTTAGGCTTATTGTATGTAGTAATGACACACACGCTCAGACGCAAACAGGAATAAAAAGCTATTTATGCCTTCAGGATAAATGTTCCCTGAATGGTACAACTATTAAAATGTCCCATTTGGCCCATGACGCCGTCATGAATAGGTCACAACTCTAATTAACATGTGCTCCTGCAATTACAGTTGTTGCTAACAATAAAAAAAAAAAATACAATGTCACTCAACAAGTCATACGTCTCTATTAATGGCTGATGCCAACGGTGCAAAACTGTCCTTCCAATTATTAGTATGACAGAAAGGAACTGGTACCATCCTTAATCTGGGAGGGTTTTTATGAAAACAATACTTATTATTAATTAGTCATGCAAGGTGAGTACTACTATATAAATAAGCAGACGACGGAGAGAACAGACACACTCAAGGAGAGGAGAGACACAGCAAGATACGCCAAGGAAACAGAGTCAACTTGACAACCTTCTACTTGACAGCCAAGTAAGACAACTTAAAATCACTTGCAAATGCTTGAATTATTGCTGTTTGCA
Organism: Percina caprodes; assembly: GCA_013375575.1. Lineage (NCBI taxonomy): Eukaryota > Metazoa > Chordata > Actinopteri > Perciformes > Percidae > Percina > Percina caprodes. The sequence continues at coordinate 26,899 of JABXJD010001474.1, read as the reverse complement.
GTTATGTTGGCATTGTTTCTGAAAATGAACCTGCAGAGATGATCATATACCTTGCTCTCTCTCTCTCTCTCTCTCTCACACACACACACACACAATTTCATGTTGCTTTATTGATAAAAAATCCATCTGTGTTGCCAAAGTATAAGAACAAACATACATATATACAACAAAAATGAGTAGATACATCTGATGTAATAATACAAGTAAACAGGATACTTATGTATGATATAATTGTAGATGCTAAACAAATTATGTGCATGTCCCTCAAAGGGTATTTTGAAACAATAAAAAAAAGAATGGAAAAATAAAAATGATAATATATAAAGTTCTCTATGTATTCAGCCTTGCATTGTGGCAGGAGGAGACATATTTAGCTGCTAGCCATGCCGTGCTTTTATATTCTCCTAATAAAAAAGGAAGCTGTTTGTCCTCAGTGTAGATAGTGAAGCCTGGTATGTGCACTGGTATGTGCAAAATGTCTCTCTCTCTCTCTCTCTCTCTCTCTCTCTCTCTCTCTCTCTCTCTCTCTCCTGTTATACATTTGACTACATTGAAATTCAATTCAATTCAAAGAATTATTTGTATTACAATTTGTAAGCTTTAAAAAAAAATACACAAAATTGGATTTCTTTTTCAAAATTCACTTTAATTTTGAGCACAAATGTTCATGCATTAGTTTTGTGACTCAATTATTAATTGATTATTTGTTTTCTGCCATTTCAACTAGTATGTTGTGACTTTTAATATCATTTTTTATGCTATTATTGCAACTTCACTGCTTGTTGTGTTTAACCCTTGTGTGTCAACCATGAAAAAAACAACTTTTGTTGTCCCCCGTCTCAATGTTTCAGTTACTTTTTTCAAAGTTTTGTATTTTACATTTTAGTGGGGGGGGGGTCCATTGTTTTGGTCTCTTTCTTCAACATTTTAACCGCTTTTTCTGACATTTCTTTCCGTTTTTTCCCAACTCTTTTTCACTTTTTCAATGTTTTGGGTGCTTCATTTTTTATTTTTTTGACATGTTTGACAACAGGTCAAATTTGACCCGAGGACAACCTGAGGGTTAAGAATACATTTGTTGGCTCTAGTTTTTCTGATGTGAGGATTTGCTGCCAATGTTTTTGACTATTGGGAGAGAAAAGGAAATAGAAGGCTTTTACCTCTGAGCATCATGATTTTAAACCATTTTTTGTCACATCACAAGTGGTGCACAGCCACGCCGACTCAGCCAGAGGGCTGTCTAAGTGATCCTTATATTTATGGGCAAATATACAGTATATCAGATCAGAGGGAACTGATAAAATGCCGGAATAAGTTGCCATTGTGTTGGTAGTTGTCCGTCCGTTGTGCATTTGTTGTGCTTCTCACTCAATCACTCAATTTTGTTGGTGTACAGAGCAACAGCATGCTGATTAGACTTGGAGCTCTTTCAGGAATGTATGCTGTAGTTTTAGTACTATTCAATTCATTTCAATGTTATTTATAGTATCAATTCATAACGAGTTATCTCAAGACACTTTACAGATAGAGCAGGCCTAGACCACTCTATAATTTACAAGGACCCAGACCCAGACTCTTGGACAGGCCGGTTGGGGTTGAAATGACGTCACATGAATTCATAGCACCATATCATATAAGGGAAGCTTGTTCTAATTGCTACTAATTATATCTTGTTTTTTTGCTGGGTGTAGCTGCATTTACAGTTTGAACTATTAGACGCTCCCACCAGGACTACTAATGTAAAACACAGCTACTCAAAAGAAACAGGCTTTTATTTTGAAATTGGGAATGCCACTTAAATGTCTATCTGCAAAAAAAAGATTTATATACATTTACATTTAAAACAAGAGAGAAATGGCGGAAATGCATTAATAGATTTTTCTTTAATTAAATTAATTACATATGACCCCTTTATACTCCTTTATAAAGGAACACTCAAGAGTATTCCCAGTGGGGGAAGGATACTCGGGAAGACCCAAGATCCCCCATTCAAAAGCTTGTCAAATTTTGCAATATATGGGAAGGCTAAACTCCGACATTCGGCAACTTTTGGATGGGCGTTTGGTCTTCTCAATTGATGTGACCCATAGGGCGAAATTCTCTTCAAAATTTGTTCCCATTTTGGGGTCCTTGGTATAGACACAGGACCACCAAAATTGGGTCACATATTGTACAGAACATCATTTTTGATATTGAAAAGGTTCATCAAGTCAAGATTTATTTCAAAAGATCATCAACCCAGATTTTAAATTATGTTTAGGCTACTAATCAGTGACTCAAATAGCAAATAGTGACCTGTTCCAGATTACACTTAACAAGTGTCCCTGGTTCTCCAAGGAGTGTGCACATGGGGTTACCCTGGAAAGGGGCACTCTGAGACCCATACATGCATCTCGGATGTCCCCCCCCCACCCCCACCCCTCCGCACCTGGTATTCTCAGTTGGGGAAAGACATTTGGGAAGACTCTTGCAGTTTGGGTCAGGAATCTTGAGTAGACCCAACGCCTCCATCCAAAAGCCTGCCGATTAAAAATCTCCTTTGTACTATTTTTCATTTTCTTTCAGGACATGTTCATCTGTAATTCTGGAAGAGAAAGTGGAGGGGAAAGGAAACCGATCACAATGTTCATCAAGACATTTATCGTTGTCCTTACACTTCTTGGTGAGTGATAAAAGTAATATAGTAATTAGAAAACACAACTAAATGTCACAATGTATGACCGAATTCTAACCAACCTCTTAACTCAAAACAGCATCCAACAGCCAGCCTGCTGAAGGAAGCCTGAGAGACAAATGTCCCATTTTTGTCCCACCACCAGCAGCAGTAGCAGCTAGTGCCAAAGCAGCAGCAACAGCGGCATCGATAGCAGCTGCTGCAGCGGCAACGGCAACAACGGCAGCAGCAACCACATCTGGACCCGCCGCTGTTTTAGCAGCAGCTGCTGCAGCAGATGCTGCTCAAGCCGCACAGAAAGCAGCAGTAGCTTCTTCACTCGTCAACAATGGGACAATATCACCAACACAAGCAGCACAACTGGCAACCACAGCAACGGAAAAAGCTAAAATAGCATTAGCTGCAGCGAAAACCGCAATTGAAGCATCACCAACAACAACAGCAGCAGTAGCACAAAAAATTGCAGAGGCGTCAGTGAATGCATCAGCAGCCGCAGATGAAGCAGCCCAGGCAGCAAATAAGGCTGCATCTGCAGTGACAGTAGGAACTGCAGCGGAAGCTACAGCAGCTGCAACACAGGCAGCGGCAGATGCAACAACAGCTCTAGCAGCACTATCAGCAGCACTAACAGCAGCTACAAACCAAACCCCTGGACCATCCACAGCAACGCCAATAATCCAACAATCAATTGCCGCCGTACAAGCAGCAGCAGCTGCCACGAACGCATCAACCCAAGGAACAGCAGTTGCAAATGCAACACAAGCAGCTAACACAGCTCAACTAGCAGCCGCGGCTGCGCCCAATTTGGTTGCCACACCAGCAGCGTTAGCAGCAACTGCAGGAGCAGCGAGTGCCAAAGCAGCAGCAACAGCAGCCTCAATAGCAGCGCAGCAGCGCAACAGCAGCAACGGCAGCAGCAACTACTTCTGGACCCGCCGCTGTTGTAGCAGCAGCTGCTGCAGCAGATGCTGCTCGAGCGCCCAGGATGCAGCAGTAGCTTCTTCACTCATCAACAGTGGGACAATATCACCAACGCAGGCCGCACAACTGGCAACCACAGCAACGGAAAAAGCTAAAATAGCATTAGCTGCAGCAAAAGCCGCAATTGAAGCATCACCAACAACAACAGCAGCAGTAGCACAAAAAATTGCAGAGGCGTCAGTGAGTGCATCAGTAGCCGCAGATGAAGCAGCCCAGGCAGCAAATAAGGCTGCATCTGCAGTGACAGTAGGAACTGCAGCGGAGGCTACAGCAGCTGCAACACAGGCAGCGGCAGATGCAACAACAGCTCTAGAAGCACTATCAGCAGCATTAACAGCAGCTACAAACCAAACCCCTGGACCATCCACAGCAACGCCAATAATCCAACAGTCAATTGCCGCTGTAAAAGTAGCAGCAGCTGCCACAAATGCAACAACCCAAGGAACGGCAGTTGGAATTGCAACACTAGCAGCTAACACAGCTCAACAAGCAGCCGCGGCGCCCAGTTTGGTTGCAACACCAGCAGCGTTAACAGCAACTACAGGAGCAGCGAGTGCCAAAGCAGCAGCAACAGCGGCCTCAATAGCAGCCGCAGCAGCGCAACAGCAGCAACGCAGCAGCAACCACTTCTGGACCCGCCGCTGTTTTAGCAGCAGCTGCTGCAGCAGATGCTGCTCGAGCCGCCCAGGACGCAGCAGTAGCTTCTTCACTCATCAACAGTGGGACAATATCACCAACACAGGCCGCACAACTGGCAACCACAGCAACGGAAAAAGCTAAAATAGCATTAGCTGCAGCGAAAACCGCAATTGAAGCATCACCAACAACAACAGCAGCAGTGGCACAAAAAATTGCAGAGGCGTCAGTGAATGCATCAGCAGCCGCAGATGAAGCAGCCCAGGCAGCAAATAAGGCTGCATCTGCAGTGACAGTAGGAACTGCAGCGGAAGCTACAGCAGCTGCAACACAGGCAGCGGCAGATGCAACAACAGCTCTAGAAGCACTATCAGCAGCACTAACAGCAGCTACAAACCAAACCCCTGGACCATCCACAGCAACGCCAATAATCCAACAGTCAATTGCCGCCGTACAAGCAGCAGCAGCTGCCACAAATGCAACAACCCAAGGAACGGCAGTTGGAAATGCAACACAAGCAGCTAACACAGCTCAACAAGCAGCCGCGGCTGCATCCAATTTGGTTGCAACACCAGCAGCGTTAACAGCAACTGCAGGAGCAGCGAGTGCCAAAGCAGCAGCAACAACGGCCTCAATAGCAGCCGCAGCAGCGGCAACAGCAGCAACGGCAGCAGCAACCACTTCTGGACCCGCCGCTGTTTTAGCAGCAGCTGCTGCAGCAGATGCTGCTCAAGCCGCCCAGAAAGCAGCAGAAGCTTCTTCACTTGTCAACAATGGGACAATATCACCAACACAGGCAGCACAACTGGCAACCACAGCAACGGAAAAAGCTAAAATAGCATTAGCTGCAGCAAAAACCGCAATTGAAGCATCACCAACAACAACAGCAGCAGTGGCACAAAAAATTGCAGAGGCGTCAGTGAAAGCATCAGCAGCTGCAGATGAAGCAGCCCAGGCAGCAAATAAGGCTGCATCTGCAGTGACAGTAGGAACTGCAGCGGAAGCTACAGCAGCTGCAACACAGGCAGCGGCAGACGCAACAACAGCTCTAGCAGCACTATCAGCAGCACTAACAGCAGCTACAAACCAAACCCCTGGACCATCCACAGCAACACCAATAATCCAACAATCAATTGCAGCTGTACAAGCAGCAGCAGCTGCCACGAACGCAACAACCCAGGGAGCGGCAGGTGAAAATGCAACACAAGCAGCTAAACTAGCTCAACAAGCGGCAACAGCGGCAAATACCGCCCCCAGAGCAACAACTGAGGCAGCAGTGTCAATGTCAACAGCCACAACAGCGGCAGCAACCGCATTGGCAGCCTCAACGGCAGCAGCCGCCGGAGCACCAGCAACCGCTGTACAAAAGGCAGTAACTGCTGCACAAGAGGCAGCCAGAGCTGCCACACTGGTAGCGGCAGGACAAGCCCCGGTAGCACTGGGAGTACAAGCAGCCCTAAACGCAGCACAAGCCGCAGAAGCAGTAGCGCAAGCAGCAGTACAAGCCCAATTGCCATTGCCGCCATCAGAAACAGCGTTGGCGGCAGTAAAAGTAGCAAAGGCGGCAAGCAACGCGGCCAACGCGACAGTGTTGGCAGCTTCGGGGACGCGCGGAGCAATTACAGCTGTTGCAGACGCTGCAACAACAGTGTCAACAGAAGCAGAAGGAGCATTAAAGGCGTTATCAGCAACCACGCAAGAATCAGCGGCACTGACAGTAACGGCACGTTCGGCAATAGTCGTAGCTAAAACAGTGGCGGATATGACCGTAGCAACAGCAATAACCGCAGAAACACTCTCAGCAGCGGCGGCGTGAACAACGCGGCAACAGTTGCATCAGCAGCGACAGCGGAGCAAGAGCTGCAACGGCAGCAGCAAATGCCGCCAACGCAGTACTGCCAACGGAATCCCAAGGAGCAACAACACCTGCAACACTGGCGGCTGTACCGGTACAACAACATCACAAGGAGCAGCAGCAGCGCATCAAGCAACAGTGGCAGGGTTGACGGCATCAGCAGCGGCGGCAGCAGCGGCCTCAGCAGCAGCAGCGGCTGCTGGCCCAACTGCACAAGCAGCAGCAGAAAACGCAGCTAGCGCTTCAAAATTGGCAGCAATTGCAGCCTCGCTGCTCGCAGAAGGCAACAACAGTTGAGGTGGCAGCCGACGCAGCGAGAAAAGCATCCGACGCAGCAGACACGGCGGCACTAGCAGCCATACAAGCGCGTCAGTAGCAAAGCCAGAATCGGCGGCACTGATAGCAAGCCAAATAGCAGCAGCGGCGCTAAAAGCAGCAGGAGCGGCAGGAACGGCAGCAGATGCAGCGACTTTGGCAGCGCCTTCAATCCAACGCCGGCCATACTCGCAAATGTTACAGCGGCCGCCAACTCAGTGGTCACGCAAACAGGAGAAGTAATAAGAGACTTGCAGAAACTGTTAGCAGTTCCCGACGCTGACGGCATCACAGCAGGCATCCGTGAAAGGGGCACAGTCGGTGGCGCAGATAGCGCAGGCAGCAGCGCATGCAGCAGCAACAGCAGTAGGGGCAGCTTCGTCTGCAACAACAACGCAAAATGCACCCAACCTGGCAGCGGTGAGCGCTTCAACCCAGGTGGCGGCAGAAGCAGCGACAGCGGCGGCATCGGCAGCAAGTGCGGCCGTATCAAACGCTGCTTTTAACAACGCAGTAGCAGTAACACCAACACCAACACCAACACCAACACCAACACCAACAACAGCAACAACACTAGCAACAGTCAAACCCGGAGCAGGGTCTGGAACAGGAACATCAGCAGCTGCAATCAACAAACTCAGTTTCATTTCTGTCACACTGGCTGTGATAGCTGCCGGGCTTCTATAAAGAGCGACATGACACCGCCACATCAGCATGTCAGGATAGATGGACTCATGGTTTACCTGTAGTTATTATTTAGGTGTATATTTTACTTACTGAAAGAACTTACTATCCAATGAATCACTGTTATGTCTAAATTCTGAATCTTCAATCAGGGTTTTTAGAAGGCAGATCAACGACAGGAGAGGAGGGGTCAGTCATTACTCTGGGTACAGTGATCAAAGTTGGAATAATAACTTTCACATGTTTGCCACTGTCACTTCAGTAACACATGGCTGAGAGTTCTTTTGAAGTAAATTATTCTATTTATTGTACTATTTATTGTGTGTGTGTGTGTGTGTGTGCATTACATTACATTTTTAGATTTTTATCCAAAGCAACTTACAATTGCTATAGATGTCAGAGGTCGCACGCCTTTGGAGCAACTAGGGGTTGAGTTGTGTTATATCCACTGCGCCACCACCCTATGTACAGTGCATCAAATGTAATGTAAGTGATCTCTAGATGGATTTCAGGTCAAGATATAGCACTTGTGCTTGTATTTGTGATTACGTATGAAATGATGTAAATATCTCATTCTGTAGTTTATTGTGATTCATTATTATTTTGAAGTGTGAACATTTGTGATTGTAAACATCTGCATCTAATTCATTAAGGATATGCTTCTTTCTTAATCAATAGCCTCATTTATTAATTAATAAATGAATGATAACTGATTGTTTTGCCTCTTTCTGTTTCATTCAACCCCTTAACAAGCACATCAAACCCTTCTTTAAAAGTCTAGCAAAGATTCAGAAGATTTCAAAGCTAAATTGAATTCATTTTGGGGAGTGTGGGAATATGAAAATTTGAATATTCCACGCATATAAACATATACCTTCAATGAAGAGCTGAAACAAGATGATACAGATTATATGATGCCTTAGCAGGCATTCAGGGATAAGATGGTTTCTCCTAATTTAGAGCTTAAGGGGGAAACTAAAGGTGAATATTAACCCTTTAATGGTCCCACCCAGCTGTTTTTGCATTTCCTAGTCTTAAAAACAAGGAATGGTTGACAAACACAACACTTCAAATGTCCTGATATCTGATTATAATAACTCCCAGTGCCTAAATTATTCCAAAAAATGTGCCAGTACCCACATTGAGCCATTGCATTACACGATCATTGCATAAGTTTTGGATATATTTATATTAAGGAGCCTGATTCGACTGCCAATCTAACAGTTCAATGTCTGAAAATGTGCTTATGAAACATAGAAACATTCCACTCGGCCTATATGGGGGGCTGAATATCTACCGATAAATCATTATATATTAGCCCATTTTGGTACAAATATCAGCCTAATAATAATCCTGTTCATCATGTACTCATGTGGACAAACATCAGAGGTATGTGTGTGTACGGGTATGTGTGCGTATATACATGTGTATCTCTACATTTCTCATATTTTTAAATGCTAGCTGTCTCATCTTATTTATATATCGTATTTTAACATTCTACACTGAACTTCTCAAAGTGTTTTTGGAATGACAATAAAAATAATCTTGAATCTTGGAGAGTACTGGCACATTTCCAGCCCTGATAGCAGCTTTATATTCTTTCATAAAGCATATTAAGTGCGCATATACTGCTTATAAATGCTAAATAAAGGTGAGAAAAGTGTTAGGAGCAGTACCACATTAGAAATGACTTAGACTTAGACTTAGACTTCTCTTTATTAATCCTTTTGGGATGACTCCCGCGAGGAAATTGAAAATTCCAGCAGCAGTTTTAGCAAGAAAAATGAAATAAAAAATAGATAAAAAAAGACAGTATAAAGACAATAATAACTAACAAATAACTAAATAAATAACAATAATAATAATAACAACAAGAACATTTGTCAAATAAACAAAGAAAAGACCATAAATTATTATTAAAGTGTCAGTGTTGAGTCCAGTGTTAAAGTGATAAAGTGATAAAATGAGTCACGTTATTGGTTGCATTGGATTATGATTTATTGAAATAGACATTTATTGATGCTTTCAGGAAATTCATCATGCACCATTCAGCTCATCAGATAGACAGACAGACAACAGACAACAGTAGGACCACTACCCCCCACCCCCACCCCCACCCCCTTCCTGCACAACAACAATGCACAACACCAAATGTATCTCTACACTATAAAATAGTTAAGTGCATTAAGTGCAGTGTGCTAATGACAGTAAGGTGCGACACCATCAGTGACATTTTAATATCATACCAAAATGTAGTATTATCACACAGAAAGGATCAAGTTATTTTCCATAACTTACTCAGTAGTGTGATGCTTTACTTTTATTCAACCAGGAAAAGACTTGTTGAGATTAAAAATCTCTTTTTCAAGAGTGTCGGACCGAGACAGGCAGCAACATACACAAAATACACAAAATACACAAAATACACAAAATACACAAAAACATAAAACAACTGAATCACTGACTCTGATATGAACGTGCGTATCATCTGTTTTACACAGAGTACTGACCCGATACTGGTGCATTAAATAATACATATATTATATAACAGCTGCATACTACTGTCCTCCTACCCTGTATGGATCTGATAGGATTGCTATCATTCTTGTATGTAATTTCCAATAAATTAATATAATTATTATAGACTTTTTTGTGAAACATGAACTATACAGACAATAAACGCCATAGAACTTGATTCTATTTGCGAAAAAAGCATGATTTAAGTACTTTAAAGTAGATTTTCTTTTGGGGATCAATAATAAAAACATCAACAATATTTAAGCAGTTGCACATTTTGTTTTCCCATCCTGTATATATTCAAATATTTTTTCTTATATTTGTATTATTATTATTATTATTATTATTATTATTATTATTATTATTATTATTATTATTATTATTTCATGTATATTGTATGTATGTATGTATATTGTATCCTAGTATTTCATTTATATTTATATTCTGTGCTGTGTGACTGATTTTGCTGCTTTAACACCATAATTTCCCATTTAACTGGGATCAATAAATATCTATCTATCTAAACTTTTTTAATTACTATAACTTTTTGTAAAACAACTATTACAGACAATAAACGCCATAGAACTTTATTTCATTTGCTGCTTTGACAGTGAGTCATAACGAAAAAAAGAGCATGAATAAACTACTTTAAATGTTCTTCTGGGCTAAATAAGGTGGAAATGGATCGGTGCAAAACCTCCAGCGTAAGTTTGATGGAGAGTGAGTTCCTGGCTCTCTCCCACACATTCTCCCGAGGTGGTTAAAGCAACAATGTCATGTTGATACGCCCCGAGGTGTATCAACATGACAGCTACAGGTCTGGAAGACAATATCAACTGTAGTACATTCCTAGCCACACTCCCTGAAACCTCCCAAAACAATTATATGTTTTCATTACCGCTCATTAGAACCGGAACAATTGTTAAACTGTGCCTCTGATTGAGAATAATGGAGGGCAGGAAGCAAGGCGAGCTTATGGGAGAAACACCTTTCAAACACAAAGGCAATTTCAGAGTGCCACATTTAACACACAAGGACACCGTACCTATGTATTATAGAGCGGTGACTCAGACAGATGAACGTTTCTGTGTAATTACAGAAATCTTCTTTGTTTTTGTATTGTGTCGCTAAGCAGGTTATGTCTTCAGTTTGGGTCGTTATGGTCGAGGGCAGGGACCAAAGCAAGCTCCTTTGAGGAACACCTTTCAAACACAAAGGCAATTTCAGAGGGGTAAGATTAAAACACAATGACACAGACAATACTATAAATTGACTCAGAGGAATTAAAGGTTGGGTGTTATTACAGAAATATAGAAATAGAATCCTAGAAGAGAAACTTGGCAGTGCCCAGGAGATGAACTGGCGTCTCTCCAGCTATCAATCCACTCTCTGTACATGGGACCATACAGGGACTTGAACCAGCAACCCTCCAATTCCTAACCCAACTACCTACGGACAGAGCTACTGCCCCCCCTTTAAGTGGTCTTAAAGAAGTGTTTCCATGTAGCATTTTCAATTTCTATTCAATTTTATTTGTTGTGGCTTTTTACAGAGCTGTTAAGAAGTATGAAGATCTTCTCTGTGAGTAAAGGAAGTAACACCACAATGTAATATACTCAAATACAAACAATCAAATTTCAAAGTAAAAGTGCAGATGTATTATCAGCGAAAAGTACTTTAAGTATCACAATTAAAAGTACTTGTTTTGCTAAGACATTGCCACTCTAGATGCTAAAATATGTATCATATCATTCATTATCATTGGTGCATTGATGTGTAAGTAGCATTTTGCTGTGTTAATGATCAAAGTCGAGCTAACAGTGTATTATATTTTATAGATTACATTTTTTGTGTAAAATCTAACTTTAAATACATGTATGGTTTCCCTCTGAATTAATTAGATTAGATAGACTTGTGCCCTTAAATACTTGAGTAAATGCACTTTCCACTGGGTATTTGTTTGTGTCTTATAGCTTTTACTTATTGGTAACCGAGTTGAGAATATAAAGTGTTACAACAACATTTTACTTATAATTTTCTTTAAATTATGGAGCTGGATTCGGGACATAGAATAAAAAAAAAGTACATTATACAGAATGGCCCTATACATTATTATTAATTCTAATTAGTGAAGCATAATTAGTGATGCATCGATGTGTTTATCACTTCATTACAATGTATTTTGCAACTGGTAAAAGGGGAGCTCATTACTTTTTATACTACAGGCACGGTGGCTT
>JABXJD010001474.1:7500-12500 GCA_013375575.1 Percina caprodes | reverse complement strand
GTGTGTCTGTTCTGATGTTTCATTATTATATTTTTTTTAATTGTTATATGCTGGTTTTGTTGGTTAGTGTAGAAGATGTTTGGAGAAGCCTCCATATTAGCACTTTAACATTTTAAACGGTCAGGACAAATGTGGAAAATGTACAAAATGAAAGAAGGCAACGAAAAAAGGAACACATTTGACTCCTGGGACCGAATAAATGTACACTCTTCTACCATGAAAACCAGCTGTGTGTCTGTCTAGGAGGCGATCATGGATGGAACGGAGGTGGCGGTGTCTCCTCGCTCTCTGCACAGCGAGCTGATGTGTCCCATCTGCCTGGACATGCTGAAAAACACCATGACAACCAAAGAGTGCCTGCACCGCTTCTGCTCTGACTGTATCGTCACAGCGCTGCGATCCGGGTGAGCGCGATACAGCCGCAGAGCCTCGCTATTTGTTCTTTTGGATTAATTGACTGTTGGTATAGCATTGCCCGACCTTCCTCCACAGCGCTGCGGAGGAAGGTCTGGCTAGTCCACACAACATTCCTGGATAGGTGAAAAAAAACTCACTGGGTTATTTGCATTTCTTTGAAGCTCCCATGACACAGTGCTCTCCGTTATCGGACCGTTATTTGGCACTTTATAGACCTTAGTGGTCCCCTAATACTGTATCTGAAGTCTCTTTATATAGACCTTAGTGGTCCCCTAATACTGTATCTGAAGTCTCTTTTATATAGACCTTAGTGGTCCCTAACACTGTATCTGAAGTCTCTTTTATAGACCTTAGTGGTCCCCTAATACTGTATCTGAAGTCTCTTTTATAGACCTTAGTGGTCCCCTAATACTGTATCTGAAGTCTCTTTTATAGACCTTAGTGGTCCCCTAATACTGTATCTGAAGTCTCTTTTATATAGACCTTAGTGGTCCCTAATACTGTATCTGAAGTCTCTTTTATATAGACCTTAGTGGTCCCCTAATACTGTATCTGAAGTCTCTTTTATATAGACCTTAGTGGTCCCCTAATACTGTATCTGAAGTCTCTTTCCCAAAATTCAGCCTTGGTGCAGTATTCCAGCCACTAGAGCCAGTCCCACAATGAGCTTTCCTTAGTATGTGACCTTTCTGAGTCTGTAGCTTTTGAGGAGGAAAGAGGGAGGGGGGGCAAGGTGGAGGCTTGAAGTGTGGCCTTGAACAACTGCTACTTTGAAATCCATGATGTCTCTCTCTCGTGGTGGGCCAGATTCTCTGGGCGGCCAAAGCAAAGAAAGGGGAGGTAACCTTACCCTCATAAGGGGTAAGAGTCCAGATCGGCCCATCTGAGCTTTCATTTTCTCAAAGGCAGAGCATATTAATGTTAAAAAAACTTCCTAAAGTGAAATTTTCATGCCATGGAACCTTTAAACCAATCACAATCATCTTGGGCAGCGCTAAGCTAACCCGTAAATGAACCATCGTCAAAATAGGCCAATCAGTCGTTGACATTATTGTCAAATTACATTTCTGTCAATGCATTCAAAAGCACATACTCTGACTGGAATACCGCGCAGATACTTTTATACGTCTCCTTCTTCCGCAGGAACAAAGAGTGTCCGACCTGCAGGAAGAAGCTGGTCTCCAGGCGCTCGCTGCGCCGGGACTCAAACTTCGACGCGCTGATCTCAAAGATCTACCCGAGCCGCGATGAGTACGAGGCCCACCAGCACCGCGTCCTCGAGAGACTCAACAGGCTGCACAACAACGATGCGCTGAGGTCTAGCATCGAGGAGGGGCTCCGTCAGCAGGCCCGCTACAGGTCCGAGAGGTGGGGAAGACGGGGGGACAACTGAGGGGGTCGTCTACTCATGTTCAGGTCATGTTTTAATCTCGCGGTTGCAGCAGTCTGGGGTCAAGTTTTGTTTTGTTTTTAAAGTTGAATAATGTGATGATGTTTATTATGACACATCTCTGGGTGCATTAGAGCATATTATATGTAGAGCACTAATGTTTTTGCATCAATGTGAAGAAAAGTGAGTTATTTCTGTCAAAAAAAACCTCATTAGGTCACTTTAATCTAGAAAATAGTTTCTCAGTTAAATATCCAAAATATTTAAAGGTGCCCTGCCACCCGTATTTCATGACTTTGTGGTGTGAACGTCTCTGGGTGTGTTAGAGTACTACACTATAACTAGTCCGCAGTGTCAGCCTTTCATACGATTTCCAGACTTGTATAAGGGATGATAACCTTCAAATCCATAACCAATTATGACCATACGTTGCTGGTCAGCTTAATGACAGCACATCATCATCATCTCTCTCTCCTTCTCCTTCACTTGCTGTCTGTCAGCTGCAGACATTGTCCGCCTTCTTCTAAAATATTCGAAATACACAAGCAACACGTTATACATTTGGTGTTGCTTCCATTATTTCTGAGACCAGGAGTCTGATTTTCTGTCCAATAAACAAGCGACCGTTTCCACCGGGTGACATTTGTTCACAATGGTTGGTGCTTCTCAAAGTGATTTCACCCCCAAATCGCACCGAGTCCACCGAACGAACGCTAGAGATCTGGGAACACGGTGACATCCGCCGAAAGACGTCCGGTAGGCACAGATATCCAAGCAGACTACCCAGAGTATCGTGTTCCTCTGCCCTGCAGGAACCACCGGGTGAAGAAGCCCACTCAGGAGAGTGACAACACCACCTTCAGTGGTGGGGAAGACAACGGCGATGCCCGCTCCCACCTGTCCCATGACTCGGCCTCACACACCCTCTACTACCCCGGTCAGACCCCGTCGGAGGCCGGGCCGAGCCGCAAGCGGCCGCGAGCATCTGAAGACGGCTCGGGGCCCGAGGCGGACAGCGGCAGCCCCACGCCTCCGCTGAGGCGCCACAAAGACGGGCCAGCCTCTGAGATCGAGCTGGTATTCAGACCCCACCCAGAGCTGGTCCAGGCCGAGGACTACAACCAGACCAGGTGAGACCAAAGCATGTTATACGTCAATTGAAGGTGCAGTTAGCGATGCTGTGCAAAGATTGTGCCAAATAAATTGCATTTGTGTTGTTGCACTGCAGGTAAGGGGTCTTGGATGTTGTATGTTGCCATAGTAACGAGTTTGACTGACAGCCAGTCATCCAATCATGAGGATCACATTATGACTGGAGGACTCAAAAAGCTCCCCGGTAGCTTTTTGAGTCCTCCAATTATGATTCACAGTCTGAGCTGCTGCCGCTTAGCATACTTAATACTTAGACAGAGACATTCAATTATATTATTAGATATTTGACAGCTTACATTCAAACTTATGAATACATGCAAGTCCTCCAAGTCATCATGCCTCGAGTCATACACTAGCAAGTCCAAGTTGAGTCTCAAGTCATTTATTTGATGGAATGTCGCAAGTCATCAAAACGGTGACCACGTGTTTGTTTATAATATAAAGCTTAATGCTCATCTAGACAGAAAGTACCGGGGAAAAATCTGAAAGACTCGTACTTATCTGTCATAAAGATACATTTTAAGCATTTCTTTTCTATTATTACACTACTACTGTGGGGGCATTTCCACAAATTAGGTTTCAGGTTCAAATGTAAATGTAAATGTGCTGTATTCATATATCTTTTCCAGTCTTAACGACTACTCAAAGCTCTTTTACATCATATAGGACCCACCACACACATCTACACACCTGCTCATCAGATACACACTCACACACATCTACACACCTGCTCACCAGATACACACTCACACACATCTACACACCTGCTCACCAGATACACACTCACACACATCTACACACCTGCTCATCAGATACACACTCACACACATCTACACACCTGCTCACCAGATACACACTCACACACATCTACACACCTGCTCACCAGATACACACTCACACACATCTACACACCTGCTCACCAGATACACACTCACACACATCTACACACCTGCTCACCAGATACACACTCACACACATCTACACACCTGCTCACCAGATACACACTCACACACATCTACACACCTGCTCATCAGATACACACACACACACACACACACACACACATCTACACACCTGCTCACCAGATACACACTCACACACACACACACACACACACATCTACACACCTGCTCATCAGATACACACTCACACACACACACTCACACACATCTACACACCTGCTCATCAGATACACACTCACACACATCTACACACCTGCTCATCAGATACACACTCACACACATCTACACACCTGCTCATCAGATACACACTCACACACATTTACACACCTGCTCATCAGATACACACTCACACACATCTACACACCTGCTCATCAGATACACACTCACACACATCTACACACCTGCTCATCAGATACACACACACACACACACACACACACACACATCTACACACCTGCTCATCAGATACACACTCACACACATCTACACACCTGCTCATCAGATACACACTCACACACATCTACGCACCTGCTCATCAGATACACACTCACACACATTTACACACCTGCTCATCAGATAAACACTCACACACATCTACACACCTGCTCATCAGATACACACTCACACACATCTACACACCTGCTCATCAGATACACACTCACACACATCTACACACCTGCTCATCAGATACACACTCACACATCTACACACCTGCTCATCAGATACACACTCACACACATCTACACACCTGCTCATCAGATACACACTCACACACATCTACACACCTGCTCATCAGATACACACTCACACACATCTACACACCTGCTCATCAGATACACACTCACACACATTCACACTCCGATGGCGCAGCATCGGGAGCAACTCGGGGTTCAGTGTCTTGCCCAAGGACACTTCAACATGGGACTGCAGGGCCAGGGATTGAACCACCAACCTTCCAATTGGCATGCAACCGCTCTACCAGAATAGGTTTCCATGGTTTCATTGTCAAAAAACAATATTTTTGTTGTACTGCACATTGCTGCAGATCCTGCTTTCACCCTGTGTGTTTGGGTCTCTGT
>JABXJD010001474.1:0-5000 GCA_013375575.1 Percina caprodes | reverse complement strand
CCGTACGGAGATCGTACGCTTTCTGTTCTTTTCTTTTCTTTTCTTTTCTTTCAGGTAACTTGTGAAGTAACTGTCGGTACACGATCCGTCCTACCTGCACGATCCGTCCTACCTGCACGATCCGTCCTACCTGCACGATCCGTCCTACCAGCACGATCCATCCTACCTACACGATCCGTCCTACCTGCACGATCCGTCCTACCTACACAATCCGTCCTACCTGCACGATCCGTCCTACCTACACGATCCGTCCTACCAGCACGATCCGTCCTACCTGCACGATCCGTCCTACGATCCGTCCTACGATCCTTCCTACCTGCACGATCCGTCCTACCTGCATGATCCGTCCTACCTACACGATCCGTTCTACCAGCACGATCCATCCTACCAGCACGATCCATCCTACCTGCACGATCCGTCCTGCCTGCACGATCCGCTACACAATGCCCTACCTGCACGATCCGCCCTACCTGCACGATCCGCACGATCCGCACGATCCGTCCTACCTGCACGATCCATCTTACCTGCACGATCCGTCCTACCTGCACGATCCGTCCTACCTGTACGATCCATCTTACCTGCACGATCCGCCCTACCTGCACGATCCGCCTTACCTGCACGATCCGCTTACCTGCGATCCGCCCTACCTGCACGATCCGCCCTACCTGCACGATCCGCCTTACCTGCACGATCCGCTCTACCTGCACGATCCGCCTTACCTGCACGATCCGCTCTACCTGCACGATCCATCTTACCTGCACGATCCGTTCTACCTGCACGATCCGCTCTACCTGCACGATCCGCCTTACCTGCACGATCCGCTCTACCTGCACGATCCGTCCTACCTGCGATCCGCCCTACCTGCGATCCGTCCTACCTGCACGATCCGTCCTACCTGCACGATCCGCCTTACCTGCACGATCCGTCTACCTGCACGATCCGCCTTACCTGCACGATCCGCCCTACCTGCACGATCCGCCTTACCTGCACGATCCGCCCTACCTGCACGATCCGCCCTACAATCCGTCCTACCTGCACGATCCGCCCTACCTGCACGATCCGCTCTACGCATGTGTATGTTTGCGCACACGCAGATGATAATCATGATGTACGAGGATTTACGGTGCTGCACCATCTGTTCCACAGTAGCGGTCTGCTGTTAGCCTCCACCGGAAAGCTAACAACGTTAGCTTAGCTAACAGCTAATTCAAGCTAACCGCTAGCTGACAGCTTGATTCAGCCTAAAATAACGTTACTCAAACTAAACAGTGGGAAAAGCAGCTCCAGCTAAATTAAGACTTTACAGTAATAATAAAGACAAGTATTGAGTGACTGTATTTTAAATGAGCACAAGTAAAGTAAAACTGACATAACAGCTGTTATATATTTAAACGGTTATTTTAACTTTTGAGGGTCTTTTACATGCTGTCTCAGCTAAATGTTAGCCGAATTAGCTGTTAGCTAAACTAACGTTAGCTTTCCGGTGGAGGCAAACGGACTTTCTTTAACTGTCCATATGAACAGATCGTGCAGTGTCGTAAACTGCCTCATGACATCATCATGACATCATCATGACATCATCATGACATCATTCGCGTATGCGCGCATATCGCACATGCGCAGGACGGATCGTGACAGTAACGTCCGGCTGCTTACATCAAACTGATCACCTTTACTCAATAGCATGAATTCTTACGATATTCGGCTTCAAGACAATCGTCTTCTGGCTTTGAAGGACGGATTCACACAAAACCAGCAACAACCAGCCCCCGCCCGGGACCTGGAGCTGTTTCTTTATTACATGAGAGGAAATGAACGCTTTTCACGCTGAGAGCAGAAAACATTTTATATGAGCGAGAAAAAATTATTTGAGAGAAAGTTTTCATACCAATAGCACAAAATAATAATAATAATAATAATAACACATAATAATAATAATAATAATTTGACACTAAAAAGAATTTAAAAGAAAAAAATCTCTCTTTAAAATACTTTTTGTTAAACTCTCAAATGTATATTTTTGCTATCGTGTGAAAAAAATTCTCTTTTCATTATTAAGCTTATTATTATTATTGTTATTATTATTATTGTTATTATTATTATTATTATTATTATTATTATTGTTATTATTATTATTGTTATTATTATTATTATTATTAAAACTAGGGGTGATTTTGGGGGGATTGAAATGCGATTTTTCTGCCAGATATTGGATCACAATCTGATTTTTTTTTTATTTCCTTTCCTTCTGTCCTTGCCTCCCTCCTTTCCTCCCTGCCTTCTTCCCTCCCTCCTTTCCTTCTGTCCTTGCTCTCCTCTTTTCCTCCCTCCGTTCTTCCCTCCCTCCTTTCCTTCTGTCCTTGCCTCCCTCCTTTCCTCCCTACCTTCTTCCCTCCCTCCTTCCCTTCTGTCCTTGCCTTCTTCCTTTCCTTCTGTCCTTGCCTCCTCCTTTCCTCCCTCCCTTCTTCCCCTCTTTCCCTCCCTTCTATCCCTCCCTTCATTTTCCTTCTTTCCTCCCTCCCTCCTTCCCCTCCCTCCCTCTCTTCCTCCCTCCCTTCTTTTTCTTCCTTCTTTCCTCCCTCCTCTTTTCCTTCCCTCCCTCCCTCCCTTCTTCCCCTTCTTTCCTCCCTCTGTTCTTCCCCTCCTTCCCCTCTTTCCCTCCCTGCTATCCCTCTGTTCTTTGCCTCCTTCCCTCCCTTCCTCCCTCCATCCCTCTCTTCTTTCCTCCCTCCATTCTTCCCCTTCTTCCCTCCCTTCCTCCCTCCCTTCTTTCCTCCCTCCCTTCTTCCCCTCTTTCTCTACCTTTATCCCTCCCTTCATTTTCCTTCTTTCCCTCCCTCCCTTCTTCCCCTCCCTCCCTTCTTTTCCTTCTTTCCCTCCCTTTCTCCCTCCCGTCTTCCCCTCTTTCTTTCTCTCCCTCCCTTCTTTTTCCTTCCCTCCCTCCCTTCTTCCCCTGCTTTCCTCCCTCTGTTCTTCCCCTCCTTCCCCTCTTTCCCTCCCTGCTATCCCTCTGTTCTTCGCCTCCTTCCCTTCCTCCCTCCATCCCTCTCTTCTTTCCTCCCTCCCTTCTTCCCCTTCTTCCCTCCCTTCCTCCCTCCATCCCTCCCTTCTTTCCTCCCTCCCTTCTTCCCCTCTTTCCCTCCCTTCTATCCCTCTGTTCTTCCCCTCCTTCCCTCCCTTCCTCCCTCCATCCCTCTCTTCTTTCCTCCCTCCCTTCTTCCCCTCCTTCCCTCCCTTCCTCCCTCCCTCCATCCATCCCTCCCCTCCTCCCTCCCTTTTTCCCCTCCTTACCTCCCTCCCTCCCGTCCTCCCAGACTCTGAATGGCTCCCTGACTCTGGAGTTGGTCAATGAGAAATACTGGAAGGTGAGGAAGCCTCTGGAGCTCTACTACGCCCCCACCAAGGACCAACCAACCCCCCCCCCCCGCCGCCGCCACAGCAACCGCAGCAGAAGTCTCCCCCCCCACAGAGGGAGGGATGAGAGCGAGCGCTGTGCTGCTCTTCTCTCCAACCACACGTCTTCTTCTGAAGGTGGACGTTCACTCGCTAAAATAGAGCTCAACAGAATTCTTTTTTATTTCTTTTAACGGCTCCGGTTCCCAGAAGTATTTTTCAATTGTTCCACTGACGGTTCAAAAATTGCTAATATAAAGAGTTTTACGTCTGGAACCAAGCCAACCAGCTGCGAGACGAATCTTGACCGCGAAACATTTGATTCAGCGTTAAAAAATTAAAAAAAATTAAAAAAATTAAAATTATGAAAAAGGCAAAAGTTACGAGACGTGTACAGAAACAATCATAGACCAATGGCAAAGCCTCGCTCTAGTGGCTCGGGGTACGTTTCCATGGTAACAGCGAGTTGGACCAATCAGAGATGTAAAGCTGTTAGGCTTAGGATTGTGGGTAGTGTAGTAATTCGCCATAAGATCGCAAATAAAACGTGTTTTTCTTAAAACAAGGTTGAAGGGGGACCCCTACTACGTATATTATATCAAATGAAGTGTCATTTTAAAGCAGACTGGGCGGCCCAAGCCTTTATACAGGACATCCTTTCAAGTATATACAATTATATTCATAGTATCAATTCATAACAAGAGTTATCTCAAGATACAGGTAGAGTAGGTCTAGACCACACTCTATAATTTACAAGGACTCAATAATTATAGTAATTCCCCCAGGAGCAAAATTATATAAGCTATTAAAATCACAATTGTTTTAATGTTAATCAGTGATTACCTGGATCTGTGGATCTTACGCCGTGTTTCCATTACCTGGTACCTGCTCGCTCGCCTCCACTCGCATTTTTGGGTTTTCATAATGATAAAAAGTACTTCAGTACAGGTACATTATGTAGTACTGTCTCAGTAATACTCACTAGTACTAGTACTACTAGGGGGGGCTGAACAAACCCGCCATTTTTAAATAGTTTAACCCTTGTGTTGTCTTCCTGTGAAAATTAAAAATCAACACTTTTGTTGAGGCTTTTAATCGACATTTTTATTACGTTTTTTTTGTCCTTTTTTTCCAACACTTTTGATGTTTGTATTTTTTCAATGTTTTTCACTTTTTTAGACGTTTTTAACACTACGTAACACTAACTTATTAACTTTAGTTTTACAGTTATTTTTGGAATTTATGGTCAATAAAGCTCATTTATAGGAAATTATACCTAATGTTTGAGTTAGAAAAGCAGAAATTAGGAATTATTGAGACTAAAATTAAAGGAATGGATGTTGATGATAATCACAGACTGGAATATGTCAACTTTACTCTCAATACTATTTCAAAAACACTTCAATTTGGTTTCAAATGCTATAAAATTGAATAAGACGCCCCAAAATTAATGAAAGTAGAGATTTGTACTTGGCAAAGAGCGTTGTGTGGAATCAATCATGTTATTTTGGGGAATTAAAAAGAACATTGATATAGGACAACATGAGGACAACATGAGGGCAACATGAGGACACCATGAGGACAACATGAAGACAACATGAGGACAA